>CATORF010000750.1:0-600000 GCA_951804975.1 Anthophora plumipes
ATAGCTCGAAACGAGCGATCTAGATGATTCTGCATACTTCTGACAGAAGGCTCACCAAGATGATCGCAGAAAATGCATATCTCAGCTGGAAACCCCACGAAAACCAAGATATCGTCGGTTCTGCATATCAGACGCACTGTGGAATGTTGAAAACACCAGAAAACGTGTTTCTCGTATTAACTATCTCGAAAAGAGCGTTCTCGATGATTCTGCATACTCCTCATAGATGAAGCACCTAGATTATCGCAGAAAATGCATATTTCAGCTGGAAACCCCACGAAAACCAAGTTATCGGCGGCTCTACATATCAAACGCACTGCGGAGTGGTCAAAACACCAGATAACGTGTTTCTCGCATTAAATAGCTCGAAAAGAGCGATATCGATGGTTCTGCATACTTCGGACAGAAGTCTCATCAAGATTATCGTAAAAAATGCATATCTCAGCTTGAAACCCCACGAAAACCCAGATATCGCTGGTTCTGCATATCGAACGCACTGTGGAGTGCTGAAAACACCAGATAACGTGTTTGTCGCATTAAATAGCTCGAAAAGTGCGATCTCGATGATTCTGCATACTTCGGACAGAAGTCTCACCATGATTATCGTAAAAAATGCATATCTCAGCTTGAAACCCAACGAAAACCAAGATTTCGCTTGTTCTGCATATCAAACGCACTGTTGAGTGGTGAAAACACCAGATAACTTGTTTCTCGCATTAAATAGCTCGAAAAGAGCGATCTCGATGACTCTGCATACTTCGGACAGAAGTCTCACCAAGATTATCGCAGAAAATGCATATCTCTGCTAGAAACCCCACGAAAACCAAGATATCTCCTGTTCTGCATATCCAACGAACTGTGGAGTGGTGAAAACCCCAGAAAACGTGTTTGTCGCATTAAATAGCTCGAAAAGTACGATCTCGATGACTCTGCATACTTCGGACAGAAGTCTCACCAAGATTATCGCAGAAAATGCATATCTGAGCTTGAAACCCCACGAAAACCAAGATATCGTCGGTTCTGCATATCATACGCACTGTGGAGTGGTGAAAACACCAGATAACGTGTTTTTCGCATTAAATAGCTCGAATAGTACGATCTCGATGATTCTGCATACTTCGGACTGAAGTCTCACCAAGATTATCGCAGAAAATGCATATCTGAGCTTGAAACCCCACGTAAACCAAGATATCGCTGGTTCTGCATATCAAACGCACTGTGGAGTGGTGAAAACACCAGATAACTTGTTTCTCGCATTAAATAGCTCGAAACGAGCGATCTCGATGATTAAGCATACTTCGGACAGAAGTCTCACCAAGATTATCGTAAAAAAATGCATATCTCAGCTTGAAACCCCACGAAAACCAAGATATCGCTGTTTCTGCATATCAAACGCACTGTGGAGTGGTGAAAACACCAGATAACTTGTTTCTCGCATTAAATAGCTGGAAACGAGCGATCTCGATGATTAAGCATACTTCGGACAGAAGTCTCACCAAGATTATCGTAAAAAAATGCATATCTCAGCTTGAAACCCCACGAAAACCAAGATTTCGCTGGTTCTGCATATCAAACGCACTGTGGAGTGGTGAAAACACCAGATAACGTGTTTTTCGCATTAAATAGCTCGAATAGTACGATCTCGATGATTCTGCATACTTCGGACTGAAGTCTCACCAAGATTATCGCAGAAAATGCATATCTGAACTTGAAACCCCACGTAAACCAAGATATCGGTGGTTCTGCATATCAAACGCACTGTGGAGTGGTGAAAACACCAGATAACTTGTTTCTCGCATTAAATAGCTTGAAAAGTGCGATCTCGATGATTCTGCATACTTCGGACAGAAGTCTCACCATGATTATCGTAAAAAATGCATATCTCAGCTTGAAACCCCACGAAAACCAAGATATCGCTGTTTCTGCATATCAAACGCACTGTGGAGTGGTGAAAACACCAGATAACTTGTTTCTCGCATTAAATAGCTCGAAACGAGCGATCTCGATGATTAAGCATACTTCGGACAGAAGTCTCACCAAGATTATCGTAAAAAAAATGCATATCTCAGCTTGAAACCCCACGAAAACCAAGATTTCGCTGGTTCTGCATATCAAACGCACTGTGGAGTGCTGAAAACACCAGATAACGTGTTTGTCGCATTAAATAGCTCGAAAAGTGCGATCTCGATGTTTCTGCATACTTCGGACAGAAGTCTCATCAAGATTATCGTAAAAAATGCATATCTCAGCTTGAAACCCCACGAAAACCCAGATATCGCTGGTTCTGCATATCGAACGCACTGTGGAGTGCTGAAAACACCAGATAACGTGTTTGTCGCATTAAATAGCTCGAAAAGTGCGATCTCGATGATTCTGCATACTTCGGACAGAAGTCTCACCATTATTATCGTAAAAAATGCATATCTCAGCTTGAAACACAACGAAAACCAAGATTTCGCTGGTTCTGCATATCAAACGCACTGTGGAGTGGTGAAAACTCCAGATAACGTGTTTCTCGCATTCAATAGGTCGAAAAGAGCGATCTCCATGTTTCTGCATACTTCGGACAGAGGTCTCACCAAGATTATCGCAGAAAATGCATATCTCTGCTAGAAACCCCACGAAAACCAAGATATCTCCTGTTCTGCATATCTAACGAACTGTGGAGTGGTGAAAACCCCAGAAAACGTGTTTGTCGCATTAAATAGCTCGAAAAGTACGATCTCGATGACTCTGCATACTTCGGACAGAAGTCTCACCAAGATTATCGCAGAAAATGCATAATTGAGCTTGAAACCCCACGAAAACCAAGATATCGCTGGTTCTGCATATCAAACGCACTGCGGAGTGGTGAAAACACCAGATAACTTGTTTCTCGCATTAAATAGCTCGAAAAGAGCGATCTCGATGACTCTGCATACTTCGGACAGAAGTCTCACCAAGATTATCGCAGAAAATGCATATCTCTGCTAGAAACCCCACGAAAACCAAGATATCTCCTGTTCTGCATATCTAACGAACTGTGGAGTGGTGAAAACCCCAGAAAACGTGTTTGTCGCATTAAATAGCTCGAAAAGTACGATCTCGATGACTCTGCATACTTCGGACAGAAGTCTCACCAAGATTATCGCAGAAAATGCATATCTGAGCTTGAAACCCCACGAAAACCAAGATATCGTCGGTTCTGCATATCATACGCACTGTGGAGTGGTGAAAACACCAGATAACGTGTTTTTCGCATTAAATAGCTCGAATAGTACGATCTCGATGATTCTGCATACTTCGGACTGAAGTCTCACCAAGATTATCGCAGAAAATGCATATCTGAGCTTGAAACCCCACGTAAACCAAGATATCGCTGGTTCTGCATATCAAACGCACTGTGGAGTGGTGAAAACACCAGATAACTTGTTTCTCGCATTAAATAGCTCGAAACGAGCGATCTCGATGATTAAGCATACTTCGGACAGAAGTCTCACCAAGATTATCGTAAAAAAATGCATATCTCAGCTTGAAACCCCACGAAAACCAAGATATCGCTGTTTCTGCATATCAAACGCACTGTGGAGTGGTGAAAACACCAGATAACTTGTTTCTCGCATTAAATAGCTGGAAACGAGCGATCTCGATGATTAAGCATACTTCGGACAGAAGTCTCACCAAGATTATCGTAAAAAAATGCATATCTCAGCTTGAAACCCCACGAAAACCAAGATTTCGCTGGTTCTGCATATCAAACGCACTGTGGAGCGGTGAAAACACCAGATAACGTGTTTTTCGCATTAAATAGCTCGAATAGTACGATCTCGATGATTCTGCATACTTCGGACTGAAGTCTCACCAAGATTATCGCAGAAAATGCATATCTGAACTTGAAACCCCACGTAAACCAAGATATCGGTGGTTCTGCATATCAAACGCACTGTGGAGTGGTGAAAACACCAGATAACTTGTTTCTCGCATTAAATAGCTTGAAAAGTGCGATCTCGATGATTCTGCATACTTCGGACAGAAGTCTCACCATGATTATCGTAAAAAATGCATATCTCAGCTTGAAACCCCACGAAAACCAAGATATCGCTGTTTCTGCATATCAAACGCACTGTGGAGTGGTGAAAACACCAGATAACTTGTTTCTCGCATTAAATAGCTCGAAACGAGCGATCTCGATGATTAAGCATACTTCGGACAGAAGTCTCACCAAGATTATCGTAAAAAAATGCATATCTCAGCTTGAAACCCCACGAAAACCAAGATTTCGCTGGTTCTGCATATCAAACGCACTGTGGAGTGCTGAAAACACCAGATAACGTGTTTGTCGCATTAAATAGCTCGAAAAGTGCGATCTCGATGTTTCTGCATACTTCGGACAGAAGTCTCATCAAGATTATCGTAAAAAATGCATATCTCAGCTTGAAACCCCACGAAAACCCAGATATCGCTGGTTCTGCATATCGAACGCACTGTGGAGTGCTGAAAACACCAGATAACGTGTTTGTCGCATTAAATAGCTCGAAAAGTGCGATCTCGATGATTCTGCATACTTCGGACAGAAGTCTCACCATGATTATCGTAAAAAATGCATATCTCAGCTTGAAACCCAACGAAAACCAAGATTTCGCTGGTTCTGCATATCAAACGCACTGTGGAGTGGTGAAAACTCCAGATAACGTGTTTCTCGCATTCAATAGGTCGAAAAGAGCGATCTCCATGTTTCTGCATACTTCGGACAGAGGTCTCACCAAGATTATCGCAGAAAATGCATATCTCTGCTAGAAACCCCACGAAAACCAAGATATCTCCTGTTCTGCATATCTAACGAACTGTGGAGTGGTGAAAACCCCAGAAAACGTGTTTGTCGCATTAAATAGCTCGAAAAGTACGATCTCGATGACTCTGCATACTTCGGACAGAAGTCTCACCAAGATTATCGCAGAAAATACATAATTGAGCTTGAAACCCCACGAAAACCAAGATATCGCTGGTTCTGCATATCAAACGCACTGCGGAGTGGTGAAAACACCAGATAACTTGTTTCTCGCATTAAATAGCTCGAAAAGAGCGATCTCGATGACTCTGCATACTTCGGACAGAAGTCTCACCAAGATTATCGCAGAAAATGCATATCTCTGCTAGAAACCCCACGAAAACCAAGATATCTCCTGTTCTGCATATCCAACGAACTGTGGAGTGGTGAAAACCCCAGAAAACGTGTTTGTCGCATTAAATAGCTCGAAAAGTACGATCTCGATGACTCTGCATACTTCGGACAGAAGTCTCACCAAGATTATCGCAGAAAATGCATATCTGAGCTTGAAACCCCACGAAAACCAAGATATCGTCGGTTCTGCATATCATACGCACTGTGGAGTGGTGAAAACACCAGATAACGTGTTTTTCGCATTAAATAGCTCGAATAGTACGATCTCGATGATTCTGCATACTTCGGACTGAAGTCTCACCAAGATTATCGCAGAAAATGCATATCTGAGCTTGAAACCCCACGTAAACCAAGATATCGCTGGTTCTGCATATCAAACGCACTGTGGAGTGGTGAAAACACCAGATAACTTGTTTCTCGCATTAAATAGCTCGAAACGAGCGATCTCGATGATTAAGCATACTTCGGACAGAAGTCTCACCAAGATTATCGTAAAAAAATGCATATCTCAGCTTGAAACCCCACGAAAACCAAGATATCGCTGTTTCTGCATATCAAACGCACTGTGGAGTGGTGAAAACACCAGATAACTTGTTTCTCGCATTAAATAGCTGGAAACGAGCGATCTCGATGATTAAGCATACTTCGGACAGAAGTCTCACCAAGATTATCGTAAAAAAATGCATATCTCAGCTTGAAACCCCACGAAAACCAAGATTTCGCTGGTTCTGCATATCAAACGCACTGTGGAGTGGTGAAAACACCAGATAACGTGTTTTTCGCATTAAATAGCTCGAATAGTACGATCTCGATGATTCTGCATACTTCGGACTGAAGTCTCACCAAGATTGTCGCAGAAAATGCATATCTGAACTTGAAACCCCACGTAAACCAAGATATCGGTGGTTCTGCATATCAAACGCACTGTGGAGTGGTGAAAACACCAGATAACTTGTTTCTCGCATTAAATAGCTTGAAAAGTGCGATCTCGATGATTCTGCATACTTCGGACAGAAGTCTCACCATGATTATCGTAAAAAATGCATATCTCAGCTTGAAACCCCACGAAAACCAAGATATCGCTGTTTCTGCATATCAAACGCACTGTGGAGTGGTGAAAACACCAGATAACTTGTTTCTCGCATTAAATAGCTCGAAACGAGCGATCTCGATGATTAAGCATACTTCGGACAGAAGTCTCACCAAGATTATCGTAAAAAAATGCATATCTCAGCTTGAAACCCCACGAAAACCAAGATTTCGCTGGTTCTGCATATCAAACGCACTGTGGAGTGCTGAAAACACCAGATAACGTGTTTGTCGCATTAAATAGCTCGAAAAGTGCGATCTCGATGTTTCTGCATACTTCGGACAGAAGTCTCATCAAGATTATCGTAAAAAATGCATATCTCAGCTTGAAACCCCACGAAAACCCAGATATCGCTGGTTCTGCATATCGAACGCACTGTGGAGTGCTGAAAACACCAGATAACGTGTTTGTCGCATTAAATAGCTCGAAAAGTGCGATCTCGATGATTCTGCATACTTCGGACGGAAGTCTCACCATTATTATCGTAAAAAATGCATATCTCAGCTTGAAACCCAACGAAAACCAAGATTTCGCTGGTTCTGCATATCAAACGCACTGTGGAGTGGTGAAAACTCCAGATAACGTGTTTCTCGCATTCAATAGGTCGAAAAGAGCGATCTCCATGTTTCTGCATACTTCGGACAGAGGTCTCACCAAGATTATCGCAGAAAATGCATATCTCTGCTAGAAACCCCACGAAAACCAAGATATCTCCTGTTCTGCATATCTAACGAACTGTGGAGTGGTGAAAACCCCAGAAAACGTGTTTGTCGCATTAAATAGCTCGAAAAGTACGATCTCGATGACTCTGCATACTTCGGACAGAAGTCTCACCAAGATTATCGCAGAAAATGCATAATTGAGCTTGAAACCCCACGAAAACCAAGATATCGCTGGTTCTGCATATCAAACGCACTGCGGAGTGGTGAAAACACCAGATAACTTGTTTCTCGCATTAAATAGCTCGAAAAGAGCGATCTCGATGACTCTGCATACTTCGGACAGAAGTCTCACCAAGATTATCGCAGAAAATGCATATCTCTGCTAGAAACCCCACGAAAACCAAGATATCTCCTGTTCTGCATATCTAACGAACTGTGGAGTGGTGAAAACCCCAGAAAACGTGTTTGTCGCATTAAATAGCTCGAAAAGTACGATCTCGATGACTCTGCATACTTCGGACAGAAGTCTCACCAAGATTATCGCAGAAAATGCATATCTGAGCTTGAAACCCCACGAAAACCAAGATATCGTCGGTTCTGCATATCATACGCACTGTGGAGTGGTGAAAACACCAGATAACGTGTTTTTCGCATTAAATAGCTCGAATAGTACGATCTCGATGATTCTGCATACTTCGGACTGAAGTCTCACCAAGATTATCGCAGAAAATGCATATCTGAGCTTGAAACCCCACGTAAACCAAGATATCGCTGGTTCTGCATATCAAACGCACTGTGGAGTGGTGAAAACACCAGATAACTTGTTTCTCGCATTAAATAGCTCGAAACGAGCGATCTCGATGATTAAGCATACTTCGGACAGAAGTCCCACCAAGATTATCGTAAAAAAATGCATATCTCAGCTTGAAACCCCACGAAAACCAAGATATCGCTGTTTCTGCATATCAAACGCACTGTGGAGTGGTGAAAACACCAGATAACTTGTTTCTCGCATTAAATAGCTGGAAACGAGCGATCTCGATGATTAAGCATACTTCGGACAGAAGTCTCACCAAGATTATCGTAAAAAAATGCATATCTCAGCTTGAAACCCCACGAAAACCAAGATTTCGCTGGTTCTGCATATCAAACGCACTGTGGAGTGGTGAAAACACCAGATAACGTGTTTTTCGCATTAAATAGCTCGAATAGTACGATCTCGATGATTCTGCATACTTCGGACTGAAGTCTCACCAAGATTATCGCAGAAAATGCATATCTGAACTTGAAACCCTACGTAAACCAAGATATCGGTGGTTCTGCATATCAAACGCACTGTGGAGTGGTGAAAACACCAGATAACTTGTTTCTCGCATTAAATAGCTTGAAAAGTGCGATCTCGATGATTCTGCATACTTCGGACAGAAGTCTCACCATGATTATCGTAAAAAATGCATATCTCAGCTTGAAACCCCACGAAAACCAAGATATCGCTGTTTCTGCATATCAAACGCACTGTGGAGTGGTGAAAACACCAGATAACTTGTTTCTCGCATTAAATAGCTCGAAACGAGCGATCTCGATGATTAAGCATACTTCGGACAGAAGTCTCACCAAGATTATCGTAAAAAAATGCATATCTCAGCTTGAAACCCCACGAAAACCAAGATTTCGCTGGTTCTGCATATCAAACGCACTGTGGAGTGCTGAAAACACCAGATAACGTGTTTGTCGCATTAAATAGCTCGAAAAGTGCGATCTCGATGTTTCTGCATACGTCGGACAGAAGTCTCATCAAGATTATCGTAAAAAATGCATATCTCAGCTTGAAACCCCACGAAAACCCAGATATCTCCTGTTCTGCATATCTAACGAACTGTGGAGTGGTGAAAACCCCAGAAAACGTGTTTGTCGCATTAAATAGCTCGAAAAGTACGATCTCGATGACTCTGCATACTTCGGACAGAAGTCTCACCAAGATTATCGCAGAAAATGCATAATTGAGCTTGAAACCCCACGAAAACCAAGATATCGCTGGTTCTGCATATCAAACGCACTGCGGAGTGGTGAAAACACCAGATAACTTGTTTCTCGCATTAAATAGCTCGAAAAGAGCGATCTCGATGACTCTGCATACTTCGGACAGAAGTCTCACCAAGATTATCGCAGAAAATGCATATCTCTGCTAGAAACCCCACGAAAACCAAGATATCTCCTGTTCTGCATATCCAACGAACTGTGGAGTGGTGAAAACCCCAGAAAAAGTGTTTGTCGCATTAAATAGCTCGAAAAGTACGATCTCGATGACTCTGCATACTTCGGACAGAAGTCTCACCAAGATTATCGCAGAAAATGCATATCTGAGCTTGAAACCCCACGAAAACCAAGATATCGTCGGTTCTGCATATCATACGCACTGTGGAGTGGTGAAAACACCAGATAACGTGTTTATCGCATTAAATAGCTCGAATAGAGCGATCTCGATGATTATGCATACTTCGGACAGAAGTCTCACCAAGATTATCGTAAAAAATGCATATCTCAGCTTGAAACCCCACGAAAACCAAGATATCGTCGGTTCTGCATATCATACGCACTGTGGAGTGGTGAAAACACCAGATAACGTGTTTTCCGCATTAAATAGCTCGAATAGTACGATCTCGATGACTCTGCATACTTCGGACAGAAGTCTCACCATGATTATCGCAGAAAATGCATATCTGAGCTTGAAACCCCACGAAAACCAAGATATCGTCGGTTCTGTATATCATACGCACTGTGGAGTGGTGAAAACACCAGATAACGTGTTTTTCGCATTAAATAGCTCGAATAGAGCGATCTCGATGATTAAGCATACTTCGGACAGAAGTCTCACCAAGATTATCGTAAAAAATGCATATCTCAGCTTGAAACCCCACGAAAACCAAGATTTCGCTGGTTCTGCATATCAAACGCACTGCGGAGTGGTGAAAACACCAGATAACTTGTTTCTCGCATTAAATAGCTCGAAAAGAGCGATCTCGATGACTCTGCATACTTCGGACAGAAGTCTCACCATGATTATCGCAGAAAATGCATATCTGAGCTTGAAACCCCACGAAAACCAAGATATCGTCGGTTCTGTATATCATACGCACTGTGGAGTGGTGAAAACACCAGATAACGTGTTTCTCGCATTAAATAGCTCGAATAGAGCGATCTCGATGATTAAGCATACTACGGACAGAAGTCTCACCAAGATTATCGTAAAAAATGCATATCTCAGCTTGAAACCCCACGAAAACCAAGATTTCGCTGGTTCTGCATATCAAACGCACTGCGGAGTGGTGAAAACACCAGATAACTTGTTTCTCGCATTAAATAGCTCGAAAAGAGCGATCTCGATGACTCTGCATACTTCGGACAGAAGTCTCACCATGATTATCGCAGAAAATGCATATCTGAGCTTGAAACCCCACGAAAACCAAGATATCGTCGGTTCTGTATATCATACGCACTGTGGAGTGGTGAAAACACCAGATAACGTGTTTCTCGCATTAAATAGCTCGAATAGAGCGATCTCGATGATTAAGCATACTACGGACAGAAGTCTCACCAAGATTATCGTAAAAAATGCATATCTCAGCTTGAAACCCCACGAAAACCAAGATTTCGCTGGTTCTGCATATCAAACGCACTGCGGAGTGGTGAAAACACCAGATAACTTGTTTCTCGCATTAAATAGCTCGAAAAGAGCGATCTCGATGACTCTGCATACTTCGGACAGAAGTCTCACCATGATTATCGCAGAAAATGCATATCTGAGCTTGAAACCCCACGAAAACCAAGATATCGCTGTTTCTGCATATCAAACGCACTGTGGAGTGGTGAAAACACCAGATAACTTGTTTCTCGCATTAAATAGCTCGAAACGAGCGATCTCGATGATTAAGCATACTTCGGACAGAAGTCTCACCAGGATTATCGTAAAAAAATGCATATCTCAGCTTGAAACCCCACGAAAACCAAGATTTCGCTGGTTCTGCATATCAAACGCACTGTGGAGTGCTGAAAACACCAGATAACGTGTTTGTCGCATTAAATAGCTCGAAAAGTGCGATCTCGATGTTTCTGCATACTTCGGACAGAAGTCTCATCAAGATTATCGTAAAAAATGCATATCTTAGCTTGAAACCCCACGAAAACCCAGATATCGCTGGTTCTGCATATCGAACGCACTGTGGAGTGCTGAAAACACCAGATAACGTGTTTGTCGCATTAAATAGCTCGAAAAGTGCGATCTCGATGATTCTGCATACTTCGGACAGAAGTCTCACCATGATTATCGTAAAAAATGCATATCTCAGCTTGAAACCCAACGAAAACCAAGATTTCGCTGGTTCTGCATATCAAACGCACTGTGGAGTGGTGAAAACACCAGATAACGTGTTTCTCGCATTCAATAGGTCGAAAAGAGCGATCTCCATGTTTCTGCATACTTCGGACAGAGGTCTCACCAAGATTATCGCAGAAAATGCATATCTGAGCTTGAAACCCCACGTAAACCAAGATATCGCTGGTTCTGCATATCAAACGCACTGTGGAGTGGTGAAAACACCAGATAACTTGTTTCTCGCATTAAATAGCTCGAAACGAGCGATCTCGATGATTAAGCATACTTCGGACAGAGGTCTCACCAAGATTATCGCAGAAAATGCATATCTGAGCTTGAAACCCCACGTAAACCAAGATATCGCTGGTTCTGCATATCAAACGCACTGTGGAGTGGTGAAAACACCAGATAACTTGTTTCTCGCATTAAATAGCTCGAAACGAGCGATCTCGATGATTAAGCATACTTCGGACAGAAGTCTCACCAAGATTATCGTAAAAAAATGCATATCTCAGCTTGAAACCCCACGAAAACCAAGATATCGCTGTTTCTGCATATCAAACGCACTGTGGAGTGGTGAAAACACCAGATAACTTGTTTCTCGCATTAAATAGCTGGAAACGAGCGATCTCGATGATTAAGCATACTTCGGACAGAAGTCTCACCAAGATTATCGTAAAAAAATGCATATCTCAGCTTGAAACCCCACGAAAACCAAGATTTCGCTGGTTCTGCATATCAAACGCACTGTGGAGTGGTGAAAACACCAGATAACGTGTTTTTCGCATTAAATAGCTCGAATAGTACGATCTCGATGATTCTGCATACTTCGGACTGAAGTCTCACCAAGATTATCGCAGAAAATGCATATCTGAGCTTGAAACCCCACGTAAACCAAGATATCGGTGGTTCTGCATATCAAACGCACTGTGGAGTGGTGAAAACACCAGATAACTTGTTTCTCGCATTAAATAGCTTGAAAAGTGCGATCTCGATGATTCTGCATACTTCGGACAGAAGTCTCACCATGATTATCGTAAAAAATGCATATCTCAGCTTGAAACCCCACGAAAACCAAGATATCGCTGTTTCTGCATATCAAACGCACTGTGGAGTGGTGAAAACACCAGATAACTTGTTTCTCGCATTAAATAGCTCGAAACGAGCGATCTCGATGATTAAGCATACTTCGGACAGAAGTCTCACCAAGATTATCGTAAAAAAATGCATATCTCAGCTTGAAACCCCACGAAAACCAAGATTTCGCTGGTTCTGCATATCAAACGCACTGTGGAGTGCTGAAAACACCAGATAACGTGTTTGTCGCATTAAATAGCTCGAAAAGTGCGATCTCGATGTTTCTGCATACTTCGGACAGAAGTCTCATCAAGATTATCGTAAAAAATGCATATCTCAGCTTGAAACCCCACGAAAACCCAGATATCGCTGGTTCTGCATATCGAACGCACTGTGGAGTGCTGAAAACACCAGATAACGTGTTTGTCGCATTAAATAGCTCGAAAAGTGCGATCTCGATGATTCTGCATACTTCGGACAGAAGTCTCACCATGATTATCGTAAAAAATGCATATCTCAGCTTGAAACCCAACGAAAACCAAGATTTCGCTGGTTCTGCATATCAAACGCACTGTGGAGTGGTGAAAACACCAGATAACGTGTTTCTCGCATTCAATAGGTCGAAAAGAGCGATCTCCATGTTTCTGCATACTTCGGACAGAGGTCTCACCAAGATTATCGCAGAAAATGCATATCTCTGCTAGAAACCCCACGAAAACCAAGATATCTCCTGTTCTGCATATCTAACGAACTGTGGAGTGGTGAAAACCCCAGAAAACGTGTTTGTCGCATTAAATAGCTCGAAAAGTACGATCTCGATGACTCTGCATACTTCGGACAGAAGTCTCACCAAGATTATCGCAGAAAATGCATAATTGAGCTTGAAACCCCACGAAAACCAAGATATCGCTGGTTCTGCATATCAAACGCACTGCGGAGTGGTGAAAACACCAGATAACTTGTTTCTCGCATTAAATAGCTCGAAAAGAGCGATCTCGATGACTCTGCATACTTCGGACAGAAGTCTCACCAAGATTATCGCAGAAAATGCATATCTCTGCTAGAAACCCCACGAAAACCAAGATATCTCCTGTTCTGCATATCCAACGAACTGTGGAGTGGTGAAAACCCCAGAAAACGTGTTTGTCGCATTAAATAGCTCGAAAAGTACGATCTCGATGACTCTGCATACTTCGGACAGAAGTCTCACCAAGATTATCGCAGAAAATGCATATCTGAGCTTGAAACCCCACGAAAACCAAGATATCGTCGGTTCTGCATATCATACGCACTGTGGAGTGGTGAAAACACCAGATTACGTGTTTATCGCATTAAATAGCTCGAATAGAGCGATCTCGATGATTAAGCATACTTCGGACAGAAGGCTCACCAAGATTATCGTAAAAAATGCATATCTCAGCTTGAAACCCCACGAAAACCAAGATATCGTCGGTTCTGCATATCATACGCACTGTGGAGTGGTGAAAACACCAGATAACGTGTTTTTCGCATTAAATAGCTCGAATAGTACGATCTCGATGACTCTGCATACTTCGGACAGAAGTCTCACCATGATTATCGCAGAAAATGCATATCTGAGCTTGAAACCCCACGAAAACCAAGATATCGTCGGTTCTGTATATCATACGCACTGTGGAGTGGTGAAAACACCAGATAACGTGTTTTTCGCATTAAATAGCTCGAATAGAGCGATCTCGATGATTAAGCATACTTCGGACAGAAGTCTCACCAAGATTATCGTAAAAAATGCATATCTCAGCTTGAAACCCCACGAAAACCAAGATTTCGCTGGTTCTGCATATCAAACGCACTGCGGAGTGGTGAAACCACCAGATAACTTGTTTCTCGCATTAAATAGCTCGAAAAGAGCGATCTCGATGACTCTGCATACTTCGGACAGAAGTCTCACCATGATTATCGCAGAAAATGCATATCTGAGCTTGAAACCCCACGAAAACCAAGATATCGTCGGTTCTGTATATCATACGCACTGTGGAGTGGTGAAAACACCAGATAACGTGTTTCTCGCATTAAATAGCTCGAATAGAGCGATCTCGATGATTAAGCATACTACGGACAGAAGTCTCACCAAGATTATCGTAAAAAATGCATATCTCAGCTTGAAACCCCACGAAAACCAAGATTTCGCTGGTTCTGCATATCAAACGCACTGCGGAGTGGTGAAAACACCAGATAACTTGTTTCTCGCATTAAATAGCTCGAAAAGAGCGATCTCGATGACTCTGCATACTTCGGACAGAAGTCTCACCATGATTATCGCAGAAAATGCATATCTGAGCTTGAAACCCCACGAAAACCAAGATATCGCTGGTTCTGCATATCAAACGCACTGTGGAGTGGTGAAACCACCAGATAACGTGTTTGTCGCATTCAATAGGTCGAAAAGAGCGATCTCCATGTTTCTGCATACTTCGGACAGAGGTCTCACCAAGATTATCGCAGAAAATGCATATCTCTGCTAGAAACCCCACGAAAACCAAGATATCTCCTGTTCTGCATATCTAACGAACTGTGGAGTGGTGAAAACCCCAGAAAACGTGTTTGTCGCATTAAATAGCTCGAAAAGTACGATCTCGATGACTCTGCATACTTCGGACAGAAGTCTCACCAAGATTATCAAAGAAAATGCATAATTGAGCTTGAAACCCCACGAAAACCAAGATATCGCTGGTTCTGCATATCAAACGCACTGCGGAGTGGTGAAAACACCAGATAACTTGTTTCTCGCATTAAATAGCTCGAAAAGAGCGATCTCGATGTCTCTGCATACTTCGGACAGAAGTCTCACCAAGATTATCGCAGAAAATGCATATCTCTGCTAGAAACCCCACGAAAACCAAGATATCTCCTGTTCTGCATATCCAACGAACTGTGGAGTGGTGAAAACCCCAGAAAACGTGTTTGTCGCATTAAATAGCTCGAAAAGTACGAACTCGATGACTCTGCATACTTCGGACAGAAGTCTCACCAAGATTATCGCAGAAAATGCATATCTGAGCTTGAAACCCCACGAAAACCAAGATATCGTCGGTTCTGCATATCATACGCACTGTGGAGTGGTGAAAACACCAGATAACGTGTTTATCGCATTAAATAGCTCGAATAGAGCGATCTCGATGATTAAGCATACTTCGGACAGAAGTCTCACCAAGATTATCGCAGAAAATACATATCTGAGCTTGAAACCCCACGAAAACCAAGATATCGTCGGTTCTGTATATCATACGCACTGTGGAGTGGTGAAAACACCAGATAACGTGTTTTTCGCATTAAATAGCTCGAATAGAGCGATCTCGATGATTAAGCATACTACGGACAGAAGTCTCACCAAGATTATCGTAAAAAATGCATATCTCAGCTTGAAACCCCACGAAAACCAAGATTTCGCTGGTTCTGCATATCAAACGCACTGCGGAGTGGTGAAAACACCAGATAACTTGTTTCTCGCATTAAATAGCTCGAAAAGAGCGATCTCGATGACTCTGCATACTTCGGACAGAAGTCTCACCATGATTATCGCAGAAAATGCATATCTGAGCTTGAAACCCCACGAAAACCAAGATATCGTCGGTTCTGTATATCATACGCACTGTGGAGTGGTGAAAACACCAGATAACGTGTTTCTCGCATTAAATAGCTCGAATAGAGCGATCTCGATGATTAAGCATACTTCGGACAGAAGTCTCACCAAGATTATCGTAAAAAATGCATATCTCAGCTTGAAACCCCACGAAAACCAAGATATCGTCGGTTCTGCATATCATACGCACTGTGGAGTGGTGAAAACACCAGATAACGTGTTTTTCGCATTAAATAGCTCGAATAGTACGATCTCGATGACTCTGCATACTTCAGACAGAAGTCTCACCATGATTATCGTAAAAAATGCATATCTCAGCTTGAAACCCCACGAAAACCCAGATATCGCTGGTTCTGCATATCGAACGCACTGTGGAGTGCTGAAAACACCAGATAACGTGTTTGTCGCATTAAATAGCTCGAAAAGTGCGATCTCGATGATTCTGCATACTTCGGACAGAAGTCTCACCATGATTATCGTAAAAAATGCATATCTCAGCTTGAAACCCAACGAAAACCAAGATTTCGCTGGTTCTGCATATCAAACGCACTGTGGAGTGGTGAAAACACCAGATAACGTGTTTCTCGCATACAATAGGTCGAAAAGAGCGATCTCCATGTTTCTGCATACTTCGGACAGAGGTCTCACCAAGATTATCGCAGAAAATGCATATCTCTGCTAGAAACCCCACGAAAACCAAGATATCTCCTGTTCTGCATATCTAACGAACTGTGGAGTGGTGAAAACCCCAGAAAACGTGTTTGTCGCATTAAATAGCTCGAAAAGTACGATCTCGATGACTCTGCATACTTCGGACAGATGTCTCACCAAGATTATCGCAGAAAATGCATAATTGAGCTTGAAACCCCACGAAAACCAAGATATCGCTGGTTCTGCATATCAAACGCACTGCGGAGTGGTGAAAACACCAGATAACGTGTTTATCGCATTAAATAGCTCGAATAGAGCGATCTCGATGATTAAGCATACTTCGGACAGAAGTCTCACCAAGATTATCGCAGAAAATGCATATCTGAGCTTGAAACCCCACGAAAACCAAGATATCGTCGGTTCTGTATATCATACGCACTGTGGAGTGGTGAAAACACCAGATAACGTGTTTTTCGCATTAAATAGCTCGAATAGAGCGATCTCGATGATTAAGCATACTACGGACAGAAGTCTCACCAAGATTATCGTAAAAAATGCATATCTCAGCTTGAAACCCCACGAAAACCAAGATTTCGCTGGTTCTGCATATCAAACGCACTGCGGAGTGGTGAAAACACCAGATAACTTGTTTCTCGCATTAAATAGCTCGAAAAGAGCGATCTCGATGACTCTGCATACTTCGGACAGAAGTCTCACCATGATTATCGCAGAAAATGCATATCTGAGCTTGAAACCCCACGAAAACCAAGATATCGTCGGTTCTGTATATCATACGCACTGTGGAGTGGTGAAAACACCAGATAACGTGTTTCTCGCATTAAATAGCTCGAATAGAGCGATCTCGATGATTAAGCATACTTCGGACAGAAGTCTCACCAAGATTATCGTAAAAAATGCATATCTCAGCTTGAAACCCCACGAAAACCAAGATATCGTCGGTTCTGCATATCATACGCACTGTGGAGTGGTGAAAACACCAGATAACGTGTTTTTCGCATTAAATAGCTCGAATAGTACGATCTCGATGACTCTGCATACTTCAGACAGAAGTCTCACCATGATTATCGTAAAAAATGCATATCTCAGCTTGAAACCCCACGAAAACCCAGATATCGCTGGTTCTGCATATCGAACGCACTGTGGAGTGCTGAAAACACCAGATAACGTGTTTGTCGCATTAAATAGCTCGAAAAGTGCGATCTCGATGATTCTGCATACTTCGGACAGAAGTCTCACCATGATTATCGTAAAAAATGCATATCTCAGCTTGAAACCCCACGAAAACCAAGATATCGCTGTTTCTGCATATCAAACGCACTGTGGAGTGGTGAAAACACCAGATAACTTGTTTCTCGCATTAAATAGCTCGAAACGAGCGATCTCGATGATTAAGCATACTTCGGACAGAAGTCTCACCAAGATTATCGTAAAAAAATGCATATCTCAGCTTGAAACCCCACGAAAACCAAGATTTCGCTGGTTCTGCATATCAAACGCACTGTGGAGTGCTGAAAACACCAGATAACGTGTTTGTCGCATTAAATAGCTCGAAAAGTGCGATCTCGATGTTTCTGCATACTTCGGACAGAAGTCTCATCAAGATTATCGTAAAAAATGCATATCTCAGCTTGAAACCCCACGAAAACCCAGATATCGCTGGTTCTGCATATCGAACGCACTGTGGAGTGCTGAAAACACCAGATAACGTGTTTGTCGCATTAAATAGCTCGAAAAGTGCGATCTCGATGATTCTGCATACTTCGGACAGAAGTCTCACCATGATTATCGTAAAAAATGCATATCTCAGCTTGAAACCCAACGAAAACCAAGATTTCGCTGGTTCTGCATATCAAACGCACTGTGGAGTGGTGAAAACACCAGATAACGTGTTTCTCGCATTCAATAGGTCGAAAAGAGCGATCTCCATGTTTCTGCATACTTCGGACAGAAGTCTCACCAAGATTATCGTAAAAAAATGCATATCTCAGCTTGAAACCCCACGAAAACCAAGATTTCGCTGGTTCTGCATATCAAACGCACTGTGGAGTGCTGAAAACACCAGATAACGTGTTTGTCGCATTAAATAGCTCGAAAAGTGCGATCTCGATGTTTCTGCATACTTCGGACAGAAGTCTCATCAAGATTATCGTAAAAAATGCATATCTCAGCTTGAAACCCCACGAAAACCCAGATATCGCTGGTTCTGCATATCGAACGCACTGTGGAGTGCTGAAAACACCAGATAACGTGTTTGTCGCATTAAATAGCTCGAAAAGTGCGATCTCGATGATTCTGCATACTTCGGACAGAAGTCTCACCATGATTATCGTAAAAAATGCATATCTCAGCTTGAAACCCAACGAAAACCAAGATTTCGCTGGTTCTGCATATCAAACGCACTATGGAGTGATGAAAACACCAGATAACGTGTTTCTCGCATTCAATAGGTCGAAAAGAGCGATCTCCATGTTTCTGCATACTTCGGACAGAGGTCTCACCAAGATTATCGCAGAAAATGCATATCTCTGCTAGAAACCCCACGAAAACCAAGATATCTCCTGTTCTGCATATCTAACGAACTGTGGAGTGGTGAAAACCCCAGAAAACGTGTTTGTCGCATTAAATAGCTCGAAAAGTACGATCTCGATGACTCTGCATACTTCGGACAGAAGTCTCACCAAGATTATCGCAGAAAATGCATAATTGAGCTTGAAACCCCACGAAAACCAAGATATCGCTGGTTCTGCATATCAAACGCACTGCGGAGTGGTGAAAACACCAGATAACTTGTTTCTCGCATTAAATAGCTCGAAAAGAGCGATCTCGATGACTCTGCATACTTCGGACAGAAGTCTCACCAAGATTATCGCAGAAAATGCATATCTCTGCTAGAAACCCCACGAAAACCAAGATATCTCCTGTTCTGCATATCCAACGAACTGTGGAGTGGTGAAAACCCCAGAAAACGTGTTTGTCGCATTAAATAGCTCGAAAAGTACGATCTCGATGACTCTGCATACTTCGGACAGAAGTCTCACCAAGATTATCGCAGAAAATGCATATCTGAGCTTGAAACCCCACGAAAACCAAGATATCGTCGGTTCTGCATATCATACGCACTGTGGAGTGGTGAAAACACCAGATTACGTGTTTATCGCATTAAATAGCTCGAATAGAGCGATCTCGATGATTAAGCATACTTCGGACAGAAGTCTCACCAAGATTATCGTAAAAAATGCATATCTCAGCTTGAAACCCCACGAAAACCAAGATATCGTCGGTTCTGCATATCATACGCACTGTGGAGTGGTGAAAACACCAGATAACGTGTTTTTTGCATTAAATAGCTCGAATAGTACGATCTCGATGACTCTGCATACTTCGGACAGAAGTCTCACCATGATTATCGCAGAAAATGCATATCTGAGCTTGAAACCCCACGAAAACCAAGATATCGTCGGTTCTGTATATCATACGCACTGTGGAGTGGTGAAAACACCAGATAACGTGTTTTTCGCATTAAATAGCTCGAATAGAGCGATCTCGATGATTAAGCATACTTCGGACAGAAGTCTCACCAAGATTATCGTAAAAAATGCATATCTCAGCTTGAAACCCCACGAAAACCAAGATTTCGCTGGTTCTGCATATCAATCGCACTGCGGAGTGGTGAAAACACCAGATAACTTGTTTCTCGCATTAAATAGCTCGAAAAGAGCGATCTCGATGACTCTGCATACTTCGGACAGAAGTCTCACCATGATTATCGCAGAAAATGCATATCTGAGCTTGAAACCCCACGAAAACCAAGATATCGTCGGTTCTGTATATCATACGCACTGTGGAGTGGTGAAAACACCAGATAACGTGTTTCTCGCATTAAATAGCTCGAATAGAGCGATCTCGATGATTAAGCATACTACGGACAGAAGTCTCACCAAGATTATCGTAAAAAATGCATATCTCAGCTTGAAACCCCACGAAAACCAAGATTTCGCTGGTTCTGCATATCAAACGCACTGCGGAGTGGTGAAAACACCAGATAACTTGTTTCTCGCATTAAATAGCTCGAAAAGAGCGATCTCGATGACTCTGCATACTTCGGACAGAAGTATCACCATGATTATCGCAGAAAATGCATATCTGAGCTTGAAACCCCACGAAAACCAAGATATCGCTGGTTCTGCATATCAAACGCACTGTGGAGTGGTGAAACCACCAGATAACGTGTTTGTCGCATTCAATAGGTCGAAAAGAGCGATCTCCATGTTTCTGCATACTTCGGACAGAGGTCTCACCAAGATTATCGCAGAAAATGCATATCTCTGCTAGAAACCCCACGAAAACCAAGATATCTCCTGTTCTGCATATCTAACGAACTGTGGAGTGGTGAAAACCCCAGAAAACGTGTTTGTCGCATTAAATAGCTCGAAAAGTACGATCTCGATGACTCTGCATACTTCGGACAGAAGTCTCACCAAGATTATCGCAGAAAATGCATATCTGAGCTTGAAACCCCACGAAAACCAAGATATCGTCGGTTCTGCATATCATACGCACTGTGGAGTGGTGAAAACACCAGATAACGTGTTTATCGCATTAAATAGCTCGAATAGAGCGATCTCGATGATTAAGCATACTTCGGACAGAAGTCTCACCAAGATTATCGCAGAAAATGCATATCTGAGCTTGAAACCCCACGAAAACCAAGATATCGTCGGTTCTGTATATCATACGCACTGTGGAGTGGTGAAAACACCAGATAACGTGTTTTTCGCATTAAATAGCTCGAATAGAGCGATCTCGATGATTAAGCATACTACGGACAGAAGTCTCACCAAGATTATCGTAAAAAATGCATATCTCAGCTTGAAACCCCACGAAAACCAAGATTTCGCTGGTTCTGCATATCAAACGCACTGCGGAGTGGTGAAAACACCAGATAACTTGTTTCTCGCATTAAATAGCTCGAAAAGAGCGATCTCGATGACTCTGCATACTTCGGACAGAAGTCTCACCATGATTATCGCAGAAAATGCATATCTGAGCTTGAAACCCCACGAAAACCAAGATATCGTCGGTTCTGTATATCATACGCACTGTGGAGTGGTGAAAACACCAGATAACGTGTTTCTCGCATTAAATAGCTCGAATAGAGCGATCTCGATGATTAAGCATACTTCGGACAGAAGTCTCACCAAGATTATCGTAAAAAATGCATATCTCAGCTTGAAACCCCACGAAAACCAAGATATCGTCGGTTCTGCATATCATACGCACTGTGGAGTGGTGAACACACCAGATAACGTGTTTTTCGCATTAAATAGCTCGAATAGTACGATCTCGATGACTCTGCATACTTCAGACAGAAGTCTCACCATGATTATCGTAAAAAATGCATATCTCAGCTTGAAACCCCACGAAAACCCAGATATCGCTGGTTCTGCATATCGAACGCACTGTGGAGTGCTGAAAACACCAGATAACGTGTTTGTCGCATTAAATAGCTCGAAAAGTGCGATCTCGATGATTCTGCATACTTCGGACAGAAGTCTCACCATGATTATCGTAAAAAATGCATATCTCAGCTTGAAACCCAACGAAAACCAAGATTTCGCTGGTTCTGCATATCAAACGCACTGTGGAGTGGTGAAAACACCAGATAACGTGTTTCTCGCATACAATAGGTCGAAAAGAGCGATCTCCATGTTTCTGCATACTTCGGACAGAGGTCTCACCAAGATTATCGCAGAAAATGCATATCTCTGCTAGAAACCCCACGAAAACCAAGATATCTCCTGTTCTGCATATCTAACGAACTGTGGAGAGGTGAAAACCCCAGAAAACGTGTTTGTCGCATTAAATAGCTCGAAAAGTACGATCTCGATGACTCTGCATACTTCGGACAGATGTCTCACCAAGATTATCGCAGAAAATGCATAATTGAGCTTGAAACCCCACGAAAACCAAGATATCGCTGGTTCTGCATATCAAACGCACTGCGGAGTGGTGAAAACACCAGATAACTTGTTTCTCGCATTAAATAGCTCGAAAAGAGCGATCTCGATGACTCTGCATACTTCGGACAGAAGTCTCACCAAGATTATCGCAGAAAATGCATATCTCTGCTAGAAACCCCACGAAAACCAAGATATCTCCTGTTCTGTATATCCAACGAACTGTGGAGTGCTGAAAACCCCAGAAAACGTGTTTGTCGCATTAAATAGCTCGAAAAGTACGATCTCGATGACTCTGCATACTTCGGACAGAAGTCTCACCAAGATTATCGCAGAAAATGCATATCTGAGCTTGAAACCCCACGAAAACCAAGATATCGTCGGTTCTGCATATCATACGCACTGTGGAGTGGTGAAAACACCAGATAACGTGTTTCTCGCATTAAATAGCTCGAATAGAGCGATCTCGATGATTAAGCATACTTCGGACAGAAGTCTCACCAAGATTATCGTAAAAAATGCATATCTCAGCTTGAAACCCCACGAAAACCAAGATATCGTCGGTTCTGCATATCATACGCACTGTGGAGCGGTGAAAACACCAGATAACGTGTTTTTCGCATTAAATAGCTCGAATAGTACGATCTCGATGACTCTGCATACTTCGGACAGAAGTCTCACCATGATTATCGCAGAAAATGCATATCTGAGCTTGAAACCCCACGAAAACCAAGATATCGTCGGTTCTGTATATCATACGCACTGTGGAGTGGTGAAAACACCAGATAACGTGTTTCTCGCATTAAATAGCTCGAATAGAGCGATCTCGATGATTAAGCATACTTCGGACAGAAGTCTCACCAAGATTATCGCAGAAAATACATATCTCAGCTTGAAACCAGACGAAAACCAAAATATCTCCGGTTCTGCATATCCAACGCACTGTGGAGTGGTGAAAACACCAGATAACGTGTTTCTCGCATTAAATAGTTCGAAACGAGCGATCTCGATGATTCTGCATACTTCTAACAGAAGTCTCACCAAGATTATCGCAGAAAATGCATATCTCTGCTTGAAACCCCACGAAAACCAGGATATCTACTGTTCTGCATATCCAACGAACTGTGGAGTGGTGAAAACACCAGATAACGTGTTTCTCGCATTAAATAGCTCGAAACGAGCGATCTCGATGATTCTGCATACTTCGGACAGAAGTCTCACCAAAATTATCGTAGAAAATGCATATCTCAGTTTGAAACCCGATGAAAACCAAAATATCTCCGGTTCTGCATGTCAAACGCACTGTGGAGTGGTGAAAACACCAGACAACGTGTTTCTCGCATTAAATAGCTCGAAAAGAGCGTTCTAGATGATTCAGCATACTTCGGACAGAAGTCTCACCAAGATTATCGCAGGAAATGCATATCCCAGCTTGAAACCCCACGAAAACCAAGATATCTCCGGTTCTGCATATCCAACGAACTGTGGAGTGGTGAAAACCCCAGAAAACGAGTTTCTCGCATTAAAGAGCTCGAAAAGAGCGCTCCCGATGTTTCTGCATACTTCGGACAGATGTTTCACCAAGATTATCGTGGAAAATGCATATCTCAGCTTGAAACCCGACGAAAACCAAAATATCGCCGGTTTTGCATATCAAACGCACTGTGGAGTGGTGAAAATAACCAGAGAACGTGTTTCTCGCATTAAATAGCTCGAAAAGAGCGATCTCGATGATTCAGCATACTTCGGACAGGAGTCTCACCAAGATTACCGCAGGAAATGCATATCTCAGCTTGAAACCCCACGAAAACCAAGATATCGCCTGTTCTGCATATCAAACGCACTGTGGAGTGGTGAAAACACCAGATAACGTGTTTCTCGCATTAAATAGCTCGAAACGAGCGATCTCGATGATTCTGCATACTTCGGACAGAAGTCTCACCAAAATTATCGTAAAAAATACATATCTCAGCTTGAAACCCGACGAAAACCGAGTTATCTCCGGTTCTGCATATCCAACGCACTGTGGAGTGGTCAAAACCCCAGAAAACGTGTTTCTCGCATTAAATAGCTCGAAAAGAGCGCTCTCGACGTTTCTGCATACTTCGGACAGATGTTTCACCAAGCTTATCGTAGAAAATGCATATCTCAGCTTGAAACCCGACGAAAACCAAAATATCTCCGGTTCTGCATATCCAACGCACTGTGGAGTGGTGAAAACACCAGATAACGTGTTTCTCGCATTAAATAGCTCGAATAGAGCGATCTCGATGATTAAGCATACTTCGGACAGAAGTCTCACCAAGATTATCGTAAAAAATGCATTTCTCAGCTTGAAACCCCACGAAAACCAAGATATCGTCGGTTCTGCATATCATACGCACTGTGGAGTGGTGAAAACACCAGATAACGTGTTTTTCGCATTAAATAGCTCGAATAGTACGATCTCGATGACTCTGCATACTTCGGACAGAAGTCTCACCATGATTATCGCAGAAAATGCATATCTGAGCTTGAAACCCCACGAAAACCAAGATATCGTCGGTTCTGTATATCATACGCACTGTGGAGTGGTGAAAACACCAGATAACGTGTTTCTCGCATTAAATAGCTTGAAAAGTGCGATCTCGATGATTCTGCATACTTCGGACAGAAGTCTCACCATGATTATCGTAAAAAATGCATATCTCAGCTTGAAACCCCACGAAAACCAAGATATCGCTGTTTCTGCATATCAAACGCACTGTGGAGTGGTGAAAACACCAGATAACATGTTTCTCGCATTAAATAGCTCGAAACGAGCGATCTCGATGATTAAGCATACTTCGGACAGAAGTCTCACCAAGATTATCGTAAAAAAATGCATATCTCAGCTTGAAACCCCACGAAAACCAAGATTTCGCTGGTTCTGCATATCAAACGCACTGTGGAGTGCTGAAAACACCAGATAACGTGTTTGTCGCATTAAATAGCTCGAAAAGTGCGATCTCGATGTTTCTGCATACTTCGGACAGAAGTCTCATCAAGATTATCGTAAAAAATGCATATCTCAGCTTGAAACCCCACGAAAACCCAGATATCGCTGGTTCTGCATATCGAACGCACTGTGGAGTGCTGAAAACACCAGATAACGTGTTTGTCGCATTAAATAGCTCGAAAAGTGCGATCTCGATGATTCTGCATACTTCGGACAGAAGTCTCACCAAGATTATCGTAAAAAATGCATATCTCAGCTTGAAACCCCACGAAAACCGAGATTTCGCTGGTTCTGCATATCAAACGCACTGTGGTGTGCTGAAAACACCAGATAACGTGTTTGTCGCATTAAATAGCTCGAAAAGTGCGATCTCGATGTTTCTGCATACTGCGGACAGATGTCTCACCTAGCTTATCGTAGAAAATGCATATCTCAGCATGAAACCCGACGAAAACCGAAATATCTCCGGTTCTGCATATCCAACGAACTGTGGAGTGGTGAAAACCCCTGAAAACGAGTTTCTCGCATTAAATAGCTCGAAAAGAACGCTCTCGATGTTTCTGCATACTTCGGACAGATGTCTCACCAAGCTGATCGTAGAAAATGCATATCTCAGCATGAAACCCGACGAAAACCAAAATATCTCCGGTTCTGCATATCCAACGCACTGTGGAGTGGTGAAAACACCAGATAACGTGTTTCTCGCATTAAATAGCTCGAAACGAGCGATCTCGATGATTCTGCATACTTCGGACAGAAGTCTCACCAAGATTATCGCAGAAAATGCATATCTCAGCTTGAAACCCCACGAAAACCAAGATATCGCTGGTTCTGCATATCAAACGCACTGTGGAGTGGTGAAAACACCAGATGACGTGTTTCTCGCATTAAGTAACTCGAAAAGAGCGATCTCGATGATTCTGCACACTTCGGACAGAAGTCTCACCAAGATTATCGCAGAAAATGCATATCTCAGCTTGAAACCCCACGAAAACCAAGATATCGCCTGTTCTGCATATCATACGCACTGTGGAGTGGTGAAAACACCAGATGACGTGTTTCTCGCATTAAGTAACTCGAAAAGAGCGATCTCGATGATTCTGCACACTTCGGACAGAAGTCTCACCAAGATTATCGCAGAAAATGCATATCTCAGCATGAAACCCGACGAAAACCGAAATATCTCCGGTTCTGCATATCCAACGAACTGTGGAGTGGTGAAAACCCCTGAAAACGAGTTTCTCGCATTAAATAGCTCGAAACGAGCGATCTCGATGATTCTGCATACTTCGGACAGAAGTCTCACCAAGATTATCGTAAAAAATGCATATCTCAGCTTGAAACCCCACGAAAACCAAGATATCGCTGGTTCTGCATATCAAACGCACTGTGGAGTGGTGAAAACACCAGATGACGTGTTTCTCGCATTAAGTAACTCGAAAAGAGCGATCTCGATGATTCTGCACACTTCGGACAGAAGTCTCACCAAGATTATCGCAGAAAATGCATATCTCAGCTTGAAACCCCACGAAAACCAAGATCTCGCTGGTTCTGCATATCAAACGCACTGTGGAGTGGTGAAAACACCAGATGACGTGTTTCTCGCATTAAGTAACTCGAAAAGAGCGATCTCGATGATTCTGCACACTTCGGACAGAAGTCTCACCAAGATTATCGCAGAAAATGCATATCTCAGCTTGAAACCCCACGAAAACCAAGATATCGCCTGTTCTGCATATCATACGCACTGTGGAGTGGTGAAAACACCAGATAACGTGTTTCTCGCATTAAATAGGTAGAAACGAGCGATCTCGATGATCAAGCATACGTCGGACAGAAGTCTCACCAAGATTATCGTAAAAAATGCATATCTCTGCTTGAAACCTCACGAAAATCAAGATGACGCCGGTTCTGCATATCAAACGCACTGTGGAGTGGTGAAAACACCAGATAACGTGTTTCTTGCATTAAATAGCTCGAAAAGAGCGATCTCGATGATTCTGCATAGTTCGAACAGAAGTCTCTCCAAGATTATCGCAGAAAATGCATATCTCAGCTTGAAACCCCACGAAAACCAAGATATCGCCTGTTCTGCATATCATACGCACTGTGGAGTGGTGAAAACACCAGATAACGTGTTTCTCGCATTAAATAGGTAGAAACGAGCGATCTCGATGATTAAGCATACTTCGGACAGGAGTCTCACCAAGATTATCGTAAAAAATGCATAGCTCAGCTTGAAACCCCACGAAATCCATGATATCTCCGGTTCTGCATATCCAACGAACTGCGGAGTGGTGAAAACCCCAGAAAAAGAGTTTCTCGCATTAAATAGCTCGAAAAGAGCGCTCTCGATGTTTCTGCATACTTCGGAAAGATGTCTCACCTAGCTTATCGTAGAAAATGCATATCTCAGCATGAAACCCGACGAAAACCAAAATATCTCCGGTTCTGCATATCCAACGAACTGTGGAGTGGTGAAAACCCCAGAAAACGAGTTTCTCGCATTAAATAGCTCGAAAAGAGCGCTCTCGATGTTTCTGCATACTTCGGACAGATGTCTCACCAAGCTTATCGTAGAAAATGCATATCTCAGCATGAAACCCGACGAAAACCAAAATATCTCCGGTTCTGCATATCCAACGCACTGTGGAGTGGTGAAAACACCAGATAACGTGTTTCTCGCATTAAATAGCTCGAAACGAGCGATCTCGATGATTCTGCATACTTCGGACAGAAGTCTCACCAAGATTATCGTAAAAAATGCATATCTCAGCTTGAAACCCCACGAAAACCAAGATATCGCTGGTTCTGCATATCAAACGCACTGTGGAGTGGTGAAAACACCAGATAACGTGTTTCTTGCATTAAATAGCTCGAAAAGAGCGATCTCGATGATTCTGCATAGTTCGAACAGAAGTCTCTCCAAGATTATCGCAGAAAATGCATATCTCAGCTTGAAACCCCTCGAAAACCAAGATATCACCTGTTCTGCATATCCATCGAACTGTGTTGTGGTGAAAACCCCAGAAAACGTGTTTCTCACATTAAATAGCTCGAAAAGAGCGATCTCGATGATTCTGCATACTTCGGACAGAAGTCTCTCCAAGATTATCGCAGAAAATGCATATCTAAACTTGAAACCCCTCGAAAACCAAGATATCACCTGTTCTGCATATCCAACGAACTGTGGTGTGGTGAAAACCCCAGAAAACGTGTTTCTCGCATTAAATAGCTCGAAAAGAGCGATCTCGATGATTCTGCATACTTCGGACAGAAGTCTCTCCAAGATTATCGCAGAAAATGCATATCTCAGCTTGAAACCCCTCGAAAACCAAGGTATCACCTGTTCTGCATATCCAACGAACTGTGGTGTGGTGAAAACCCCAGAAAACGTGTTTCTCGCATTAAATAGCTCCAAAAGAGCGATCTCGATGATTCTGCATACTTCGGACAGAAATCTCTCCAAGATTATCGCAGAAAATGCATATCTCAGCTTGAAACCCCTCGAAAACCAAGATATCACCTGTTCTGCATATCCGAAGAACTGTGTGTCTTGAAAACCCCAGAAAACGTGTTTCTCGCATTAAATAGCTCGCAAAGAGCGATCTCGATGATTAAGCATACTTCGGACAGAAGTCTCTCCAAGATTATCGCAGAAAATGCATATCTCAGCTTGAAACCCCTCGAAAACCAAGGTATCACCTGTTCTGCATATCCAACGAACTGTGGTGTGGTGAAAACCCCAGAAAACGTGTTTCTCGCATTAAATAGCTCGAAAAGAGCGATCTCGATGATTCTGCATACTTCGGACAGAAGTCTCACCAAGATTATCGCAGAAAATGCATATCTCAGCTTGAAACCCCACGAAAACCAAGATATCGCTGGTTCTGCATATCAAACGCACTGTGGAGTGGTGAAAACACCAGATGACGTGTTTCTCGCATTAAGTAACTCGAAAAGAGCGATCTCGATGATTCTGCACACTTCGGACAGAAGTCTCACCAAGATTATCGCAGAAAATGCATATCTCAGCTTGAAACCCCACGAAAACCAAGATATCGCTGGTTCTGCATATCAAACGCACTGTGGAGTGGTGAAAACACCAGATGACGTGTTTCTCGCATTAAGTAACTCGAAAAGAGCGATCTCGATGATTCTGCACACTTCGGACAGAAGTCTCACCAAGATTATCGCAGAAAATGCATATCTCAGCTTGAAACCCCACGAAAACCAAGATATCGCCTGTTCTGCATATCATACGCACTGTGGAGTGGTGAAAACACCAGATAACGTGTTTCTCGCATTAAATAGGTAGAAACGAGCGATCTCGATGATCAAGCATACGTCGGACAGAAGTCTCACCAAGATTATCGTAAAAAATGCATATCTCAGCTTGAAACCTCACGAAAATCAAGATGACGCCGGTTCTGCATATCAAACGCACTGTGGAGTGGTGAAAACACCAGATAACGTGTTTCTTGCATTAAATAGCTCGAAAAGAGCGATCTCGATGATTCTGCATAGTTCGAACAGAAGTCTGTCCAAGATTATCGCAGAAAATGCATATCTCAGCTTGAAACCCCACGAAAACCAAGATATCGCCTGTTCTGCATATCATACGCACTGTGGAGTGGTGAAAACACCAGATAACGTGTTTCTCGCATTAAATAGGTAGAAACGAGCGATCTCGATGATTAAGCATACTTCGGACAGGAGTCTCACCAAGATTATCGTAAAAAATGCATAGCTCAGCTTGAAACCCCACGAAATCCATGATATCTCCGGTTCTGCATATCCAACGAACTGCGGAGTGGTGAAAACCCCAGAAAAAGAGTTTCTCGCATTAAATAGCTCGAAAAGAGCGCTCTCGATGTTTCTGCATACTTCGGAAAGATGTCTCACCTAGCTTATCGTAGAAAATGCATATCTCAGCATGAAACCCGACGAAAACCAAAATATCTCCGGTTCTGCATATCCAACGAACTGTGGAGTGGTGAAAACCCCAGAAAACGAGTTTCTCGCATTAAATAGCTCGAAAAGAGCGCTCTCGATGTTTCTGCATACTTCGGACAGATGTCTCACCAAGCTTATCGTAGAAAATGCATATCTCAGCATGAAACCCGACGAAAACCAAAATATCTCCGGTTCTGCATATCCAACGCACTGTGGAGTGGTGAAAACACCAGATAACGTGTTTCTCGCATTAAATAGCTCGAAACGAGCGATCTCGATGATTCTGCATACTTCGGACAGAAGTCTCACCAAGATTATCGTAAAAAATGCATATCTCAGCTTGAAACCCCACGAAAACCAAGATATCGCTGGTTCTGCATATCAAACGCACTGTGGAGTGGTGAAAACACCAGATAACGTGTTTCTTGCATTAAATAGCTCGAAAAGAGCGATCTCGATGATTCTGCATAGTTCGAACAGAAGTCTCTCCAAGATTATCGCAGAAAATGCATATCTCAGCTTGAAACCCCTCGAAAACCAAGATATCACCTGTTCTGCATATCCATCGAACTGTGTTGTGGTGAAAACCCCAGAAAACGTGTTTCTCACATTAAATAGCTCGAAAAGAGCGATCTCGATGATTCTGCATACTTCGGACAGAAGTCTCTCCAAGATTATCGCAGAAAATGCATATCTAAACTTGAAACCCCTCGAAAACCAAGATATCACCTGTTCTGCATATCCAACGAACTGTGGTGTGGTGAAAACCCCAGAAAACGTGTTTCTCGCATTAAATAGCTCGAAAAGAGCGATCTCGATGATTCTGCATACTTCGGACAGAAGTCTCTCCAAGATTATCGCAGAAAATGCATATCTCAGCTTGAAACCCCTCGAAAACCAAGGTATCACCTGTTCTGCATATCCAACGAACTGTGGTGTGGTGAAAATCCCAGAAAACGTGTTTCTCGCATTAAATAGCTCCAAAAGAGCGATCTCGATGATTCTGCATACTTCGGACAGAAATCTCTCCAAGATTATCGCAGAAAATGCATATCTCAGCTTGAAACCCCTCGAAAACCAAGATATCACCTGTTCTGCATATCCGAAGAACTGTGTGTCTTGAAAACCCCAGAAAACGTGTTTCTCGCATTAAATAGCTCGCAAAGAGCGATCTCGATGATTAAGCATACTTCGGACAGAAGTCTCACCAAGATTATCGTAAAAAATGCATATCTCAGCTTGAAACCCAACAAAAACCAAGATATCGCCGGTTCTGATTATCAAACGCACTGTGCAGTGGTGATAACACCAGATAACGTGTTTCTCGCATTAAACAGCTCGAAAAGAGCGCTCTCGATGTTTCTGCATACTTCGGACTGATGTCTCACCAAGCTTATCGTAGAAAATGCATATTACAGCATGAAACCCGACGAAAACCAAAATATCTCCGGTTCTGCATATCCAACGCACTGGGGAGTGGTGAAAACACCAGATAACGTGTTTCTCGCATTAAATAGCTCGAAACGAGCGATCTCGATGACTCTGCATACTTCGGACAGAAGTCTCACCAAGATTATCGCAGAAAATGCATATCTGAGCTTGAATCCCCACGAAAACCAAGAGATCGCAGGTTCTGCATATCAAACGCACTGTGGAGTGCTGAAAACACCAGATAACGTGTTTCTCGCATTAAATAGCTCGAATAGAGCGATCTCGATGATTAAGCATACTTCGGAGAGAAGTCTCACCAAGATTATCATAAAAAATGCATATCTCAGCTTGAAACCCCACGAAAACCAAGATACCGCCAGTTCTGCATATCAACCGCACTGTGGAGTGCTGAAAACACCAGATAACGTGTTTCTCGCATTAAATTGGTCGAAACGAGCGATCTCGATGATTAAGCATACTTCGGACAGAAGTCTCATCAAGATTATCGTAAAAAATGCATATCTCAGCTTGAAACCCGACGAAAACCAAACATCGCCGGTTCTGCATATCAAACCAACTGTGGAGTGGTGAAAACACCAGACAACGTGTTTCTCGCATTAAATAGCTCGAATGGAGCCATCTCGATGATTCTGCATACTTCGGACAGAAGTCTCACCAAGATTATCGCAGGGAAATGCATATCTCAGCTTGAAGCCCCACGAAAACCAAGATATCGCTGGTTCTGCATATCAAACGCACTGTGGAGTGGTGAAAACACCAGATAACGTGTTTCTCGCATTAAATAGGTCGAAACGAGCGATCTCGATGATTAAGCATACTTCGGACAGAAGTCTCACCAAGATTATCGTAAAAAATGCATAATTCAGCTTGAAACCCCACGAAAACCCAGATATCGCCGGTTCTGCATATCAAACCAACTGTGGAGTGGTGAAAACACCAGACAACGTGTTTCTCGAATTAAATAGATCGAAATGTGCGATCTCGATGGTTCTGCATACTTCTAACAGAAGTCTCACCATGATTATCGCAGAAAATGCATATCTCTGCTAGAAACCCCACGAAAACCAAGCTATCTCCTGTTCTGCATATCCAACGAACTGTGGAGTGGTGAAAACCCCAGAAAACGTGTTTCTCGCTTTAAAAAGCTCGAAAAGTACGATCTCGATGATTAAGCATACTTCGGACAGAAGTCTCACCAAGATTATCGTAAAAAATGCATATCTCTGCTTGAAACCCCACAAAAACCAAGATATAGCCGGTTCTGCATATCAAACGCACTGTGGAGTGGTGAAAACACCAGATAATGTGTTTCTCGCATTAAATAGCTCGAAAAGTGCGATCGCGATGATTCTGCATACTTCGGACAGAAGTCTCACCAAGATTATCGCAGAAAATGCATATCTCAGCTTGAACCCCGACGAAATCCATGATGTCGCCGGTTCTGCATATCAAACGCACTGTGGAGTGGTGAAAACACCAGATAACGTGTTACTCGCATTAACTAGCTCGAAAAGATCGTTCTGGGTGATTCTGCATACTTCTCATAGATGAAACACCAAGATTATCGCAGAAAATGCATATTTCATCTGGAAACCCCACGAAAACCAAGATATCTCCTGTTCTGCATATCCAACGAACTGTGGATTGGTGAAAACCCCAGAAAACGTGTTTCTCGCATTAAATAGCTCGAAAAGTACGATCTAGATGACTCTGCATACTTCGGACAGAAGTCTCACCAATATTATCGCAGAAAATGCATATCTCACCTGGAAACCCCACGAAAACCAAGATATCGCCGGTTCTGCATATCAAACGCCCTGTGGAGTGATGAAAACAACCTGATAACGTGTATCTCGCATTAAATAGATCGAAAAGTGCGATCTCGATGATTCTGCATACTTCGAACAGAAGTCGCACCAAGATTATCGCAAAAAACGCATATCTGAGCTTGAAACCCCACGAAAACCAAGATATCGCTGGTTCTGCATATCAAACGCACTGTGGAGTGGTGAAAACACCAGATAACTTGTTTCTCGCATTAAATAGCTCGAGAAGAGCGATCTCGATGATTCTGCATACTTCGGACAGAAGTCTCACCAAGATTATCGCAGAAAATGCATATCTCATCTTGAAACCCCACGAAAACCATGATATCGCTGGTTCTGCATATCAAACGCACTGTGTAGTGGTGAAAACACCAGATAACGTGTTTCTCGCATTAAATAGCTCGAAAAGAGCGATCTAGATGATTCAGCATACTTCGGACAGAAGTCTCACCAAGATTATCGCAGAAAATGCATATCTCAGCTTGAACCCCGACGAAATCCATGATGTCGCCGGTTCTGCATATCAAACGCGCTGTGGAGTGGTGAATACACCAGATAACGTGTTTCTCGCATTAAATAGCTCGAAAAGTGCGATCTCGATGATTCTGCATACTTCGGACAGAAGTCTCACCAAGATTATCGCAGAAAATGCATATCTGAGCTTGAAACCCCACGAAAACCAAGATATCGCTGGTTCTGCATATCAAACGCACTGTGGAGTGGTGAAAACACCAGGTAACTTGTTTCTCGCATTAAATAGCTCGAAAAGAGCGATCTCGATGACTCTGCATACTTCGGACAGAAGTCTCACCAAGATTATCGCAGAAAATGCATATCTGAGCTTGAAACCCCACGAAAACCAAGATATCGTCGGTTCTGCATATCATTCGCCCTGTGGAGTGGTGAAAACACCAGATCACGTGTTTCTCGCATTAAGTAGCTCGAAACGAGCGATCTCGATGATTAAGCATACTTCGGACAGAAGTCTCACCTAGATTATCGCAGAAATTGCATATCTCAGTTTGAATCCCCACGAAAACCAAGATATCGCTGGTTCTGCATATCAAACGCACTGTGGAGTGGTGAAAACACCAGATAACGTGTTTCTCGCATTAAATAGCTCGAAAAGAGCGATCTAGATGATTCAGCATACTTCGGACAGAAGTCTCACCAAGATTATCGCAGAAAATGCATATCTCAGCTTGAACCCCGACGAAATCCATGATGTCGCCGGTTCTGCATATCAAACGCACTGTGGAGTGGTGAAAACACCAGATAACGTGTTACTCGCATTAACTAGCTCGAAAAGATCGTTCTGGATGATTCTGCATACTTCTCATAGATGAAACACCAAGATTATCGCAGCAAATGCATATTTCAGCTGGAAACCCCACGAAAATCAAGATATCTCCTGTTCTGCATATCCAACGAACTGTGGATTGGTGAATACCCCAGAAAACGTGTTTCTCGCATTAAATAGCTTGAAAAGTACGATCTCGATTACTCTGCATACTTCGGACAGAAGTCTCACCAAGATTATCGCAGAAAATGCATATCTCAGCTTGAACCCCGACGAAATCCATGATGTCGCCGGTTCTGCATATCAAACGCACTGTGGAGTGGTGAAAACACCAGATAACGTGTTACTCGCATTAACTAGCTCGAAAAGATCGTTCTGGATGATTCTGCATACTTCTCATAGATGAAACACCAAGATTATCGCAGAAAATGCATATTTCAGCTGGAAACCCCACGAAAACCAAGATATCTCCTGTTCTGCATATCCAACGAACTGTGGATTGGTGAAAACCCCAGAAAACGAGTTTCTCGCATTAAATAGCTCGAAAATTACGATCTAGATGACTCTGCATACTTCGGACAGAAGTCTCACCAACATTATCGCATAAAATGCATATCTCAGCTTGAAACCCGACGAAAACCAGACATTGCCGGTTCTGCATATCAAACCAACTGTGGAGTGGTGAAAACACCAGACAACGTGTTTCTCGCATTAAATAGATCGAAAAGTGCGATCTCGATGTTTCTGCATACTTCGGACAGATGTTTCACCAAGATTATCGCAGCAAATGCATATTTCAGCTGGAAACCCCACGAAAACCAAGATATCTCCTGTTCTGCATATCCAACGAACTGTGGATTGGTGAATACCCCAGAAAACGTGTTTCTCACATTAAATAGCTCGAAAAGTACAATCTCGATGACTCTGCATACTTCGGACAGAAGTCTCACCAAGATTATCGCAGAAAATGCATATCTGAGCTTGAAACCCCACGAAAACCAAGATATCGCTGGATCTGCATATCAAACGCACTGTGGAGTGGTGAAAACACCAGATAACTTGTTTCTCGCATTAAATAGCTCGAGAAGAGCGATCTCGATGATTCTGCATACTTCGCACAGGAGTCTCACCAAGATTATCGCAGAAAATGCATATCTCATCTTGAAACCCCACGAAAACCAAGATATCGCTGGTTCTGCATATCAAACGCACTGTGGAGTGGTGAAAACACCAGATAACGTGTTTCTCGCATAAAATAGCTCGAAAAGAGCGATCTAGATGATTCAGCATACTTCGGACAGAAGTCTCACCAAGATTATCGCAGCAAATGCATATCTCAGCTTGATCCCCGACGAAATCCATGATGTCGCCGGTTCTGCATATCAAACGCACTGTGGAGTGGTGAAAACACCAGATAACGTGTTACTCGCATTAACTAGCTCGAAAAGATCGTTCTGGATGATTCTGCATACTTCTCATAGATGAAACACCAAGATTATCGCAGCAAATGCATATTTCAGCTGGAAACCCCACGAAAACCAAGATATCTCCTGTTCTGCATATCCAACGAACTGTGGATTGGTGAAAACCCCAGAAAACGAGTTTCTCGCATTAAATAGCTCGAAAATTACGATCTAGATGACTCTGCATACTTCGGACAGAAGTCTCACCAAGATTATCGCATAAAATGCATATCTCAGCTTGAAACCCGACGAAAACCAGACATTGCCGGTTCTGCATATCAAACCAACTGTGGAGTGGTGAAAACACCAGATAACTTGTTTCTCGCATTAAATAGCTCGAGAAGAGCGATCTCGATGATTCTGCATACTTCGGACAGGAGTCTCACCAAGATTATCGCAGAAAATGCATATCTCATCTTGAAACCCCACGAAAACCAAGATATCGCTGGTTCTGCATATCAAACGCACTGTGGAGTGGTGAAAACACCAGATAACGTGTTTCTCGCATTAAATAGCTCGAAAAGAGCGATCTAGATGATTCAGCATACTTCGGACAGAAGTCTCACCAAGATTATCGCAGCAAATGCATATCTCAGCTTGAACCCCGACGAAATCCATGATGTCGCCGGTTCTGCATATCAAACGCACTGTGGAGTGGTGAAACACCAGATAACGTGTTACTCGCATTAACTAGCTCGAAAAGATCGTTCTGGATGATTCTGCATACTTCTCATAGATGAAACACCAAGATTATCGCAGCAAATGCATATTTCAGCTGGAAACCCCACGAAAACCAAGATATCTCCTGTTCTGCATATCCAACGAACTGTGGATTGGTGAATACCCCAGAAAACGTGTTTCTCGCATTAAATAGCTTGAAAAGTACGATCTCGATGACTCTGCATACTTCGGACAGAAGTCTCACCAATATTATCGCAGAAAATGCATATCTCAGCTGGAAACCCCACGAAAACCAAGATATCGCCGGTTCTGCATATCAAACGCCCTGTGGAGTGATGAAAACAACCAGATAACGTGTATCTCGCATTAAATAGCTCGAAAAGAGCGATCTAGATGATTCTGCATACTTGTGACAGAAGACTCACCAAGATTATCGCAGAAAATGCATATCTCAGCTGGAAACACCACGAAAATCAAGATATCGCCGGGTCTGCATATCAAACGCACTGTGGAATGTTGAAAACACCAGAAAACTTGTTTTTTTCGCATTAAATAGCTCGAAACGAGCGATCTAGATGATTCTGCATACTTCTTACTGAAGTCTCACCAATATTATCGCAGAAAATGCATATTTCAGCTGGAAACCCCACGAAAACCAAGATATCTCCTGTTCTGCATATCCAACGAACTGTGGATTGGTGAAAACCCCAGAAAACGAGTTTCTCGCATTAAATAGCTCGAAAATTACGATCTAGATGACTCTGCATACTTCGGACAGAAGTCTCACCAAGATTATCGCATAAAATGCATATCTCAGCTTGAAACCCGACGAAAACCAGACATTGCCGGTTCTGCATATCAAACCAACTGTGGAGTGGTGAAAACACCAGACAACGTGTTTCTCGCATTAAATAGATCGAAAAGTGCGATCTCGATGTTTCTGCATACTTCGGACAGATGTTTCACCAAGATTATCGCAGCAAATGCATATTTCAGCTGGAAACCCCACGAAAACCAAGATATCTCCTGTTCTGCATATCCAACGAACTGTGGATTGGTGAATACCCCAGAAAACGTGTTTCTCGCATTAAATAGCTCGAAAAGTACAATCTCGATGACTCTGCATACTTCGGACAGAAGTCTCACCAAGATTATCGCAGAAAATGCATATCTGAGCTTGAAACCCCACGAAAACCAAGATATCGCTGGTTCTGCATATCAAACGCACTGTGGAGTGGTGAAAACACCAGATAACTTGTTTCTCGCATTAAATAGCTCGAGAAGAGCGATCTCGATGATTCTGCATACTTCGCACAGGAGTCTCACCAAGATTATCGCAGAAAATGCATATCTCATCTTGAAACCCCACGAAAACCAAGATATCGCTGGTTCTGCATATCAAACGCACTGTGGAGTGGTGAAAACACCAGATAACGTGTTTCTCGCATAAAATAGCTCGAAAAGAGCGATCTAGATGATTCAGCATACTTCGGACAGAAGTCTCACCAAGATTATCGCAGCAAATGCATATCTCAGCTTGATCCCCGACGAAATCCATGATGTCGCCGGTTCTGCATATCAAACGCACTGTGGAGTGGTGAAAACACCAGATAACGTGTTACTCGCATTAACTAGCTCGAAAAGATCGTTCTGGATGATTCTGCATACTTCTCATAGATGAAACACCAAGATTATCGCAGCAAATGCATATTTCAGCTGGAAACCCCACGAAAACCAAGATATCTCCTGTTCTGCATATCCAACGAACTGTGGATTGGTGAAAACCCCAGAAAACGAGTTTCTCGCATTAAATAGCTCGAAAATTACGATCTAGATGACTCTGCATACTTCGGACAGAAGTCTCACCAAGATTATCGCATAAAATGCATATCTCAGCTTGAAACCCGACGAAAACCAGACATTGCCGGTTCTGCATATCAAACCAACTGTGGAGTGGTGAAAACACCAGATAACTTGTTTCTCGCATTAAATAGCTCGAGAAGAGCGATCTCGATGATTCTGCATACTTCGGACAGGAGTCTCACCAAGATTATCGCAGAAAATGCATATCTCATCTTGAAACCCCACGAAAACCAAGATATCGCTGGTTCTGCATATCAAACGCACTGTGGAGTGGTGAAAACACCAGATAACGTGTTTCTCGCATTAAATAGCTCGAAAAGAGCGATCTAGATGATTCAGCATACTTCGGACAGAAGTCTCACCAAGATTATCGCAGCAAATGCATATCTCAGCTTGAACCCCGACGAAATCCATGATGTCGCCGGTTCTGCATATCAAACGCACTGTGGAGTGGTGAAACACCAGATAACGTGTTACTCGCATTAACTAGCTCGAAAAGATCGTTCTGGATGATTCTGCATACTTCTCATAGATGAAACACCAAGATTATCGCAGCAAATGCATATTTCAGCTGGAAACCCCACGAAAACCAAGATATCTCCTGTTCTGCATATCCAACGAACTGTGGATTGGTGAATACCCCAGAAAACGTGTTTCTCGCATTAAATAGCTTGAAAAGTACGATCTCGATGACTCTGCATACTTCGGACAGAAGTCTCACCAATATTATCGCAGAAAATGCATATCTCAGCTGGAAACCCCACGAAAACCAAGATATCGCCGGTTCTGCATATCAAACGCCCTGTGGAGTGATGAAAACAACCAGATAACGTGTATCTCGCATTAAATAGCTCGAAAAGAGCGATCTAGATGATTCTGCATACTTGTGACAGAAGACTCACCAAGATTATCGCAGAAAATGCATATCTCAGCTGGAAACACCACGAAAATCAAGATATCGCCGGGTCTGCATATCAAACGCACTGTGGAATGTTGAAAACACCAGAAAACTTGTTTTTTTCGCATTAAATAGCTCGAAACGAGCGATCTAGATGATTCTGCATACTTCTTACTGAAGTCTCACCAATATTATCGCAGAAAATGCATATCTCAGCTTGAAACCCCACGAAAATCAAGATGTCGCCGGTCCTGCATATCAAACGCACTGTGGAGTGGTGAAAACAACCAGATAACGTGTTTCTCGTATTAAATAGCTCGAAAAGAGCGATATCGATGATTCTGCATACTTCGGACAGAAGTCTCACCAATATTATCGCAGAAAATGCATATGTCAGCTTGAAACCTCACGAAAATCAAGATGTCGCCAGTTCTGTATATAAAACGCACTGTGGAGTGGTGAAAACAACTAGATAACGTGTATCACGCATTTAATAGCTCGAAAAGAGCGATCTAGATGATTCTGCATACTGCTGACAGAAGACTCACCAAGATTATCGCAGAAAATGCATATCTCACCTGGAAACACCACGAAAATCAAGATATCGCCGGTTCCGCATATCAAACGCACTGTGGAATGTTGAAAACACCAGAAAACTAGTTTTTTCGCATTAAATAGCTCGAAACGAGCGATCTAGATGATTCTGCATACTTCTGACTGAAGTCTCACTAAGATTATCGTTGAAAATGCATATCTCAGCTTGAAAACCGACGAAAACCAAGATATCGCCGGTTTTGCATATCAAACGCACTGTGGAGTGGTCAATACACCAGATAACGTGTTTCTCGCATTAAATAGCTCGAATAGAGCGATCTCGATGATTCTGCATACTTCTGACAGAGGACTCACCAAGATTATCGCAGAAAATGCATATTTCAGCTTGAAACCCCACGAAAACCAAGTTATCGGCGGCTCTACATATCAAACGCACTGTGGAGTGGTCAAAACACCAGAAAACTTGTTTTTTCGCATTAAATAACTCGAAACGAACGATCTACATGATTCTGCATACTTCTGTCAGAAGACTCACCAAGATTATCGCAGAAAATGCAGATTTAAGCTGGAAACCCCACGAAAACCAAGATGTCGCCGGTTCTGCATATCAGGCGCAATGTGGATGGTGAAAACACCAGATAACGTGTTTCTCGCTTTAAAGAGGTCGAATAGAGCGATCTCGATGATTCTGCATACTTCTGACAGAAGACTCACAAAGTTTATCGCAGAAAATGCATATTTCAGCTGGAAACCCCACGAAAACCAAGATATCCCCGATGCTGCATATCAAACGCCCTGTGGAGTGGTCAAAACACCAGATATCGTGTTTCTCGCATTAAATAGATCGAAAAGAGCGATATCGATGATTCTGCATACTTCGGACAGAAGTCTCACCAATATTATCGCAGAAAATGCATATGTCAGCTTGAAGCCTCACGAAAATCAAGATGTCGCCAGTTCTGTATATAAAACGCACTGTGGAGTGGTGAAAACAACTAGATAACGTGTATCTCGCAATTAATAGCTCGAAAAGAGCGATCTAGATGATTCTGCATACTGCTGACAGAAGACTCACCAAGATTATCGCAGAAAATGCATATCTCACCTGGAAACACCACGAAAATCAAGATATCGCCGGTTCCGCATATCAAACGCACTGTGGAATGTTGAAAACACCAGAAAACTTGTTTTTTCGCATTAAATAGCTCGAAACGGGCGATCTAGATGATTCTGCATACTTCGGACAGAAGTCTCACCAAGATTATCGCAGAAAATGCATATCTCAGCTTGAACCCCGACGAAATCCATGATGTCGCCGGTTCTGCATATCAAACGCACTGTGGAGTGTTCAATACACCAGATAACGTGGTTCTCGCATTAAATAGCTCGAAACGAGCGATCTAGAAGATTCTGCATACTTCTGACTGAAGTCTCACCAATATTATCGCAGAAAATGCATATCTCAGCTTGATACCTCACGAAAATCAAGATGGCGCCGGTTCTGCATATCAAACGCACTGTGGAGTGGTCAAAACACCAGAAAACTTGTTTTTTCGCATTAAATAGCTCGAAACGAACGATCTACATGATTCTGCATACTTCTGACAGAAGACTCACCAAGATTATCGCAGAAAATGCATATTTCAGCTGGAAACCCCACGAAAACCAAGATGTCGCCGGTTCTGGATATCAGGCGCAATGTGGAGTGGTGAAAACACCAGATAACGTGTTTCTCGCATTAAATAGCTCGAATAGAGCGATCTCGGTGATTCTGCATACTTCTGACAGAAGACTCACCAGGTTTATCGCAGAAAATGCATATCTCAGCTGGAAACCCCACGAAAACCAAGTTATCGGCGGCTCTACATATCAAATCACTGTGGAGTGGTCAATACACCAGATAACGTGTTTGTCGCATTAAATAGCTCGAAAAGAGCGATCTAGATGATTCTGCATACTGCTGACAGAAGACTCACCAAGATTATCGCAGAAAATGCGTATCTCAACTTGAAACCCGACGAAATCCAAGATGTCGCCGGTTCTGCATATCAAACGCACTGTGGGGTGGTGAAAACACCAGATAACGTGTTTCTCGCATTAAATAGCTCGAAAAGAGCGATCTCGATGATTCTGCATACTTCGGACAGACGTCTCACCAAGATTATCGCAGAAAATGCATATTTCAGCTGGAAACCCCACGAAAACCATGATATCTCCGGTTCTGCATATCCAACGAACTGCGGAGTGGTGAAAACCCCAGAAAAAGAATTTCTCGCATTAAATAGCTCGAAAAGAGCGCTCTCGATGTTTCTGCATACTTCGGACAGATGTCTCACCTAGCTTATCGTAGAAAATGCATATCTCAGCATGAAACCCGACGAAAACCAAAATATCTCCGGTTCTGCATATCCAACGAACTGTGGAGTGGTGAAAACCCCAGAAAACGAGTTTCTCGCATTAAATAACTCGAAAAGAGCGCTCTCGATGTTTCTGCATACTTCGGACAGATGTCTCACCAAGCTTATCGTAGAAAATGCATATCTCAGCATGAAACCCGACGAAAACCAAAATATCTCCGGTTCTGCATATCCAACGCACTGTGGAGTGGTGAAAACACCAGATAACGTGTTTCTCGCATTAAATAGCTCGAAACGAGCGATCTCGATGATTCTGCATACTTCGGACAGAAGTCTCACCAAGATTATCGTAAAAAATGCATATCTCAGCTTGAAACGCCACGAAAACCAAGATATCGCTGGTTCTGCATATCAAACGCACTGTGGAGTGGTGAAAACACCAGATAACGTGTTTCTTGCATTAAATAGCTCGAAAAGAGCGATCTCGATGATTCTGCATAGTTCGAACAGAAGTCTCTCCAAGATTATCGCAGAAAATGCGTATCTCAGCTTGAAACCCCTCGAAAACCAAGATATCACCTGTTCTGCATATCCATCGAACTGTGTTGTGGTGAAAACCCCAGAAAACGTGTTTCTCACATTAAATAGCTCGAAAAGAGCGATCTCGATGATTCTGCATACTTCGGACAGAAGTCTCTCCAAGATTATCGCAGAAAATGCATATCTAAACTTGAAACCCCTCGAAAACCAAGATATCACCTGTTCTGCATATCCAACGAACTGTGGTGTGGTGAAAACCCCAGAAAACGTGTTTCTCGCATTAAATAGCTCGAAAAGAGCGATCTCGATGATTCTGCATACTTCGGACAGAAGTCTCTCCAAGATTATCGCAGAAAATGCATATCTCAGCTTGAAACCCCTCGAAAACCAAGGTATCACCTGTTCTGCATATCCAACGAACTGTGGTGTGGTGAAAACCCCAGAAAACGTGTTTCTCGCATTAAATAGCTCCAAAAGAGCGATCTCGATGATTCTGCATACTTCGGACAGAAGTCTCTCCAAGATTATCGCAGAAAATGCATATCTCAGCTTGAAACCCCTCGAAAACCAAGATATCACCTGTTCTGCATATCCGAAGAACTGTGTGTCCTGAAAACCCCAGATAACGTGTTTCTCGCATTAAATAGCTCGAAACGAGCGATCTCGATGACTCTGCATACTTCGGACAGAAGTCTCACCAAGATTATCGCAGAAAATGCATATCTGAGCTTGAATCCCCACGAAAACCAAGAGATCGCAGGTTCTGCATATCAAACGCACTGTGGAGTGCTGAAAACACCAGATAACGTGTTTCTCGCATTAAATAGCTCGAATAGAGCGATCTCGATGATTAAGCATACTTCGGAGAGAAGTCTCACCAAGATTATCATAAAAAATTCATATCTCAGCTTGAAACCCCACGAAAACCAAGATACCGCCAGTTCTGCATATCAACCGCACTGTGGAGTGCTGAAAACACCAGATAACGTGTTTCTCGCATTAAATTGGTCGAAACGAGCGATCTCGATGATTAAGCATACTTCGGACAGAAGTCTCATCAAGATTATCGTAAAAAATGCATATCTCAGCTTGAAACCCGACGAAAACCAAACATCGCCGGTTCTGCATATCAAACCAACTGTGGAGTGGTGAAAACACCAGACAACGTGTTTCTCGCATTAAATAGCTCGAATGGAGCCATCTCGATGATTCTGCATACTTCGGACAGAAGTCTCACCAAGATTATCGCAGGGAAATGCATATCTCAGCTTGAAATCCCACGAAAACCAAGATATCGCTGGTTCTGCATATCAAACGCACTGTGGAGTGGTGAAAACACCAGATAACGTGTTTCTCGCATTAAATAGGTCGAAACGAGCGATCTCGATGATTAAGCATACTTCGGACAGAAGTCTCACCAAGATTATCGTAAAAAATGCATAATTCAGCTTGAAACCCCACGAAAACCCAGATATCGCCGGTTCTGCATATCAAACCAACTGTGGAGTGGTGAAAACACCAGACAACGTGTTTCTCGAATTAAATAGATCGAAATGTGCGATCTCGATGGTTCTGCATACTTATAACAGAAGTCTCACCATGATTATCGCAGAAAATGCATATCTCTGCAAGAAACCCCACGAAAACCAAGCTATCTCCTGTTCTGCATATCCAACGAACTGTGGAGTGGTGAAAACCCCAGAAAACGTGTTTCTCGCTTTAAATAGCTCGAAAAGTACGATCTCGATGATTAAGCATACTTCGGACAGAAGTCTCACCAAGATTATCGTAAAAAATGCATATCTCTGCTTGAAACCCCACAAAAACCAAGATATAGCCGGTTCTGCATATCAAACGCACTGTGGAGTGGTGAAAACACCAGATAATGTGTTTCTCGCATTAAATAGCTCGAAAAGTGCGATCGCGATGATTCTGCATACTTCGGACAGAAGTCTCACCAAGATTATCGCAGAAAATGCATATCTGAGCTTGAAACCCCACGAAAACCAAGATATCGCTGGTTCTGCATATCAAACGGACTGTGGAGTGGTGAAAACACCAGATAACTTGTTTCTCGCATTAAATAGCTCGAAAAGTGCGATCTCGATGATTCTGCATACTTCGGACAGAAGTCTCAACAAGATTATCGCAGGGAAATGCATATCTCAGCTTGAAACCCCACGAAAACCAAGATATCGCTGGTTCTGCATATCAAACGCACTGTGGAGTGGTGAAAACACCAGATAACGTGTTTCTCGCATTAAATAGGTCGAAACGAGTGATCTCGATGGTTCAGCATACTTCGGACAGAAGTCTCACCAAGATTATCGCAGAAAATGCATATCTCAGCTTGAACCCCGACGAAATCCATGATGTCGCCGGTTCTGCATATCAAACGCACTGTGGAGTGGTGAAAACACCAGATAACGTGTTACTCGCATTAACTAGCTCGAAGAGATCGTTCTGGGTGATTCTGCATACTTCTCATAGATGAAACACCAAGATTATCGCAGAAAATGCATATTTCATCTGGAAACCCCACGAAAACCAAGATATCTCCTGTTCTGCATATCCAACGAACTGTGGATTGGTGAAAACCCCAGAAAACGTGTTTCTCGCATTAAATAGCTCGAAAAGTACGATCTAGATGACTCTGCATACTTCGGACAGAAGTCTCACCAATATTATCGCAGAAAATGCATATCTCACCTGGAAACCCCACGAAAACCAAGATATCGCCGGTTCTGCATATCAAACGCCCTGTGGAGTGATGAAAACAACCTGATAACGTGTATCTCGCATTAAATAGATCGAAAAGTGCGATCTCGATGATTCAGCATACTTCGAACAGAAGTCGCACCAAGATTATCGCAAAAAACGCATATCTGAGCTTGAAACCCCACGAAAACCAAGATATCGCTGGTTCTGCATATCAAACGCACTGTGGAGTGGTGAAAACACCAGATAACTTGTTTCTCGCATTAAATAGCTCGAGAAGAGCGATCTCGATGATTCTGCATACTTCGGACAGAAGTCTCACCAAGATTATCGCAGAAAATGCATATCTCATCTTGAAACCCCACGAAAACCAAGACATCTCCTGTTCTGCATATCCAACGAACTGTGGATTGGTGAATACCCCAGAAAACGTGTTTCTCGCATTAAATAGCTCGAAAAGTACGATCTCGATGACTCTGCATACTTCGGACAGAAGTCTCACCAATATTATCGCAGAAAATGCATATCTCAGCTGGAAACCCCACGAAAACCAAGATATCGCCGGTTCTGCATATCAAACGCCCTGTGGAGTGATGAAAACAACCAGATAACGTGTATCTCGCATTAAATAGCTCGAAAAGAGCGATCTAGATGATTGTGCATACTTGTAACAGAAGACTCACCAAGATTATCGCAGAAAATGCATATCTCAGCTGGAAACACCACGAAAATCAAGATATCGCCGGGTCTGCATATCAAACGCACTGTGGAATGTTGAAAACACCAGAAAACTTGTTTTTTTCGCATTAAATAGCTCGAAACGAGCGATCTAGATGATTCTGCATACTTCTTACTGAAGTCTCACCAATATTATCGCAGAAAATGCATATCTCAGCTTGAAACCCCACGAAAATCAAGATGTCGCCGGTCCTGCATATCAAACGCACTGTGGAGTGGTGAAAACAACCAGATAACGTGTTTCTCGTATTAAATAGCTCGAAACGAGCGATCTAGATGATTCTGCATACTTCTGACAAAAGTCGCACCAAGGTTAACGCAGAAAATGCATACCTCAGGATGAAAACCGACGAAAACCAAGATTTCGCCATTTCTGCATATCAAACGCACTGTGAAGTTGTCAAAACACCAGATAACGCGTTTCTCACATTAAATAGCTCGAAAAGAGCGATCTAGATGATTCTGCATACTGCTGACAGAAGACTCACCAAGATTATCGCAGAAAATGCATATCTCACCTGGAAACACCACGAAAATCAAGATATCGCCGGTTCCGCATATCAAACGCACTGTGGAATGTTGAAAACACCTGAAAACTTGTTTTTTCGCATTAAATAGCTCGAAACGAGCGATCTAGATGATTCTGCATACTTCTGACTGAAGTCTCACCAAGATTATCGTTGAAAATGCATATCTCAGCTTGAAAACCGACGAAAACCAAGATATCGCCGGTTTTGCATATCGAACGCACTGTGGAGTGGTCAATACACCAGATAACGTGTTTCTCGCATTAAATAGCTCGAATAGAGCGATCTCGATGATGCTGCATACTTCTGACAGAGGACTCACCAAGATTATCGCAGAAAATGCATATTTCAGCTGGAAACCCCACGAAAACCAAGTTATCGGCGGCTCTACATATCAAACGCACTGTGGAGTGGTCAAAACACCAGAAAACTTGTTTTTTCGCATTAAATAACTCGAAACGAACGATCTACATGATTCTGCATACTTCTGTCAGAAGACTCACCAAGATTATCGCAGAAAATGCACATTTAAGCTGGAAACCCCACGAAAACCAAGATGTCGCCGGTTCTGCATATCAGGCGCAATGTGGATGGTGAAAACACCAGATAACGTGTTTCTCGCTTTAAAGAGGTCGAATAGAGCGATCTCGATGATTCTGCATACTTCTGACAGAAGACTCACAAAGTTTATCGCAGAAAATGCATATTTCAGCTGGAAACCCCACGAAAACCAAGATATCCCCGATGCTGCATATCAAACGCCCTGTGGAGTGGTCAAAACACCAGATATCGTGTTTCTCGCATTAAATAGATCGAAAAGAGCGATATCGATGATTCTGCATACTTCGGACAGAAGTCTCACCAATATTATCGCAGAAAATGCATATGTCAGCTTGAAACCTCACGAAAATCAAGATGTCGCCAGTTCTGTATATAAAACGCACTGTGGAGTGGTGAAAACAACTAGATAACGTGTATCTCGCAATTAATAGCTCGAAAAGAGCGATCTAGATGATTCTGCATACTGCTGACAGAAGACTCACCAAGATTATCGCAGAAAATGCATATCTCACCTGGAAACACCACGAAAATCAAGATATCGCCGGTTCCGCATATCAAACGCACTGTGGAATGTTGAAAACACCAGAAAACTTGTTTTTTCGCATTAAATAGCTCGAAACGAGCGATCTAGATGATTCTGCATACTTCGGACAGAAGTCTCACCAAGATTATCGCAGAAAATGCATATCTCAGCTTGAACCCCGACGAAATCCATGATGTCGCCGGTTCTGCATATCAAACGCACTGTGGAGTGTTCAATACACCAGATAACGTGGTTCTCGCATTAAATAGCTCGAAACGAGCGATCTAGAAGATTCTGCATACTTCTGACTGAAGTCTCACCAATATTATCGCAGAAAATGCATATCTCAGCTTGATACCTCACGAAAATCAAGATGGCGCCGGTTCTGCATATCAAACGCACTGTGGAGTGGTCAAAACACCAGAAAACTTGTTTTTTCGCATTAAATAGCTCGAAACGAACGATCTACATGATTCTGCATACTTCTGACAGAAGACTCACCAGGTTTATCGCAGAAAATGCATATCTCAGCTGGAAACCCCACGAAAACCAAGTTATCGGCGGCTCTACATATCAAATCACTGTGGAGTGGTCAATACACCAGATAACGTGTTTGTCGCATTAAATAGTTCGAAAAGAGCGATCTAGATGATTCTGCATACTGCTGACAGAAGACTCACCAAGATAATCGCAGAACATGCGTATCTCAACTTGAAACCCGACGAAATCCAAGATGTCGCCGGTTCTGCATATCAAACGCACTGTGGGGTGGTGAAAACACCAGAAAACGTGTTTCTCGCATTAACTAGCTCGAAAAGAGCGATCTCGATGTTTCTGCATACTTCTCATAGATGAAACACCAAGATTATCGCAGAAAATGCATATTTCAGCTGGAAACCCCACGAAAACCAAGATATCGCCGGTTCTGCATATCAAACGCACTGTGGAGTGGTCAAATCACCAGATAACGTGTTTCTCGCATTAAATAGCTCGAAAAGAGCGATCTCGATGATTCTGCATACTTCGGACAGACGTCTCACCAAGATTATCGCAGAAAATGCATATTTCAGCTGGAAACCCTACGAAAACCAAGATGTCGCCGGTTCTGCATATCAAACGCACTGTGGAGTGGTCAAAACACCAGATAACGTGTTTCTCGCATTAAATAGCTCGAAAAGAGCGATCTCGATGATTCTGCATACTGCTGGCAGAAGACTCACCAAGATTATCGCAGAAAATGCATATATCAGCTGGAAACACCACGAAAATCAAGATATCGCCGGTTCTGTATATCAAACACACTGTGGAGTGGTCAAAACACCAGATAACGTGTTTGTCGCATTAAATAGCTCGAAAAGAGCGATCTCGATGATTCTACATACTTCGGACAGACGTCTCACCAAGATTATCGCAGAAAATGCATATTTCAGCTGGAAACCCCACGAAAACCAAGATGTCGCCGGTTCTGCATATCAAACGCACTGTGGACTGTTCAATACACCAGATAACGTGGTTCTCGCATTAAATAGCTCGAAAAGAGTGATCTAGATGATTCTGCATACTGCTGACAGAAGACTCACCAAGATTATCGCAGAAAATGCATATCTCAGCTGGAAACCCGACGAAAACCAAGATATCGCCGGTTTTGCATATCAAACGCACTGTGGAGTGGTCAATACACCAGATAACGTGTTTCTCGCATTAAATAGCTCGAAAAGAGCGATCTCGATGATTCTGCATACTGCTGGCGGAAGACTCACCAAGATTATCGCAGAAAATGCATATATCAGCTGGAAACACCACGAAAATCAAGATATCGCCGGTTCTGCATATCAAACACACTGTGGAGTGGTCAAAACACCAGATAACGTGTTTGTCGCATTAAATAGCTCGAAAAGAGCGATCTCGATGATTCTACATACTTCGGACAGACGTCTCACCAAGATTATCGCAGAAAATGCATATTTCAGCAGGAAACCCCACGAAAATCAAGATATCGCCGGTTCTGCATATCAAACGTACTGTGGAATGTTGAAAACACCAGAAAACTTGTTTTTTCGCATTAAATAGCTCGAAACGAGCGATCTAGATGATTCTGCATACTTCTGACAGAAGACTCACAAAGTTTATCGCAGAAAATGCATATTTCAGCTGGAAACCCCACGAAAACCAAGATATCCCCGATGCTGCATATCAAACGCCCTGTGGAGTGGTCAAAACACCAGATATCGTGTTTCTCGCATTAAATAGATCGAAAAGAGCGATATCGATGATTCTGCATACTTCGGACAGAAGTCTCACCAATATTATCGCAGAAAATGCATATGTCAGCTTGAAACCTCACGAAAATCAAGATGTCGCCAGTTCTGTATATAAAACGCACTGTGGAGTGGTGAAAACAACTAGATAACGTGTATCTCGCATTTAATAGCTCGAAACGAGCGATCTAGATGATTCTGCATACTTCGGACAGAAGTCTCACCAAGATTATCGCAGAAAATGCATATCTCAGCTTGAACCCCGACGAAATCCATGATGTCGCCGGTTCTGCATATCAAACGCACTGTGGAGTGTTCAATACACCAGATAACGTGGTTCTCGCATTAAATAGCTCGAAACGAGCGATCTAGAAGATTCTGCATACTTCTGACTGAGGTCTCACCAATATTATCGCAGAAAATGCATATCTCAGCTTGATACCTCACGAAAATCAAGATGGCGCCGGTTCTGCATATCAAACGCACTGTGGGGTGGTGAAAACACCAGAAAACGTGTTTCTCGCATTAACTAGCTCGAAAAGAGCGATCTCGATGTTTCTGCATACTTCTCATAGATGAAACACCAAGATTATCGCAGAAAATGCATATTTCAGCTGGAAACCCCACGAAAACCAAGATGTCGCCGGTTCTGCATATCAAACGCACTGTGGAGTGTTCAATACACCAGATAACGTGGTTCTCGCATTAAATAGCTCGAAAAGAGTAATCTAGATGATTCTGCATACTGCTGACAGAAGACTCACCAAGATTATCGCAGAAAATGCATATCTCAGCTGGAAACCCGACGAAAACCAAGATATCGCCGGTTTTGCATATCAAACGCACTGTGGAGTGGTCAATACACCAGATAACGTGTTTCTCGCATTAAAAGGCTCGAAAAGAGCGATCTCGATGATTCTGCATACTGCTGGCAGAAGACTCACCAAGATTATCGCAGAAAATGCATATATCAGCTGGAAACACCACGAAAATCAAGATATCGCCGGTTCTGCATATCAAACACACTGTGGAGTGGTCAAAACACCAGATAACGTGTTTGTCGCATTAAATAGCTCGAAAAGAGCGATCTCGATGATTCTACATACTTCCGACAGACGTCTCACCAAGATTATCGCAGAAAATGCATATTTCAGCTGGAAACCCGACGAAAATCAAGATATCGCCGGTTCTGCATATCAAACGTACTGTGGAATGTTGAAAACACCAGAAAACTTGTTTTTTCGCATTAAATAGCTCGAAACGAGCGATCTAGATGATTCTGCATACTTCTGACTGAAATCTCACCAAGATTATCGTTGAAAATGCATATCTCAGCTTGAAACCCGACGAAAACCAAGATATCGCCGGTTTTGCATATCAAACGCACTGTGGAGTGGTCAATACAGCAGATAACGTGTTTCTCGCATTAAATATCTCGAAACGAACGATCTAGAAGATTCTGCATACTTCTGACTGAAGTCTCACCAATATTATCGCAGAAAATGCATATCTCAGCTTGAAACCTCACGAAAATCAAGATGGCGCCGGTTCTGCATATCAAACGCACTGTGGAGTGGTTAATACACCAGATAACGTGTTTCTCGCATTAAATAGCTCGAATAGAGCGATCTCGATGATTCTGCATACTTCTGACAGAGTACTCACCAAGATTATCGCAGAAAATGCATATTTCAGCTGGAAACCCCACGAAAACCAAGTTATCGGCGGCTCTACATATCAAACGCACTGTGGAGTGTTCAATACACCAGATAACGTGGTTCTCGCATTAAATAGCTCGAAACGAGCGATCTAGAAGATTCTGCATACTTCTGACTGAAGTCTCACCAATATTATCGCAGAAAATGCATATCTCAGCTTGAAACCTCACGAAAATCAAGATGGCGCCGGTTCTGCATATCAAACGCACTGTGGAGTGGTCAATACACCAGATAACGTGTTTCTCGCATTAAACAGCTCGAATAGAGCGATCTCGATGATACTGCATACTTCTGACAAAGGACTCACCAAGATTATCACAGAAAATGCATATTTCAGCTGGAAACCCCACGAAAACCAAGTTATCGGCGGCTCTACATATCAAACGCACTGTGGAATGGTCAAAACACCAGAAAACTTGTTTTTTCGCATTAAATAGCTCGAAACGAACGATCTACATGATTCTGCATACTTCTGACAGAAGACTCACCAAGATTATCGCAGAAAATGCATATTTCAGCTGGAAACCCCACGAAAACCAAGATGTCGCCGGTTCTGCATGTCAGGCGCAATGTGGAGTGGTGAAAACACCAGATAACGTGTTTCTCGCATTAAATAGCGCGAATAGAGCGATCTCGGTGATTCTGCATACTTCTGACAGAAGACTCACCAGGTTTATCGCAGAAAATGCATATCTCAGCTGGAAACCCCACGAAAACCAAGTTATCGGCGGCTCTACATATCAAATCACTGTGGAGTGGTCAATACACCAGATAACGTGTTTGTCGCATTAAATAGCTCGAAAAGAGCGATCTAGATGATTCTGCATACTGCTGACAGAAGACTCACCAAGATTATCGCAGAAAATGCGTATCTCAACTTGAAACCCGACGAAATCCAAGGTGTCGCCGGTTCTGCATATCAAACGCACTGTGGGGTGGTGAAAACACCAGAAAACGTGTTTCTCGCATTAACTAGCTCGAAAAGAGCGATCTCGATGTTTCTGCATACTTATCATAGATGAAACACCAAGATTATCGCAGAAAATGCATATTTCAGCTGGAATCCCCACGAAAACCAAGATGTCGCCGGTTCTGCATATCAAACGCACTGTGGAGTGGTCAAAACACCAGATAACGTGTTTCTTGCATTAAATAGCTCGAAAAGAGCGATCTCGATGATTCTGCATACTTCGGACAGAAGTCTCACCAAGATTATCGCAGAAAATGCATATCTCAGCTTGAACCCCGACGAAATCCATGATGTCGCCGGTTCTGCATACACCAGATAACGTGGTTCTCGGATTAAATAGCTCGAAAAGTGTGATCTAGATGATTCTGCATACTGCTGGCAGAAGACTCACCAAGATTATCGCAGAAAATGCATATCTCACCTGGAAACACCACGAAAATCAAGATATCGCCGGTTCTGCATATCAAACACACTGTGGAGTGGTCAAAACACCAGATAACGTGTTTGTCGCATTAAATAGCTCGAAAAGAGCGATCTCGATGATTCTACATACTTCGGACAGACGTCTCACCATGATTATCGCAGAAAATGCATATTTCAGCTGGAAACCCCACGAAAACCAAGATGTCGCCGGTTCTGCATATCAAACGTACTGTGGAATGTTGAAAACACCAGAAAACTTGTTTTTTCGCATTAAATAGCTCGAAACGAGCGATCGAGATGATTCTGCATACTTCTGAGTGAAATCTCACCAAGATTATCGTTGAAAATGCATATCTCAGCTTGAAACCCGACGAAAACCAAGATATCGCCGGTTTTGCATATCAAACGCACTGTGGAGTGGTCAATACACCAGATAACGTGTTTCTCGCATTAAATATCTCGAAACGAACGATCTAGAAGATTCTGCATACTTCTGACTGAAGTCTCACCAAGATTATCGTTGAAAATGCATATCTCAGCTTGAAACACGACGAAAACCAAGATATCGCCGGTTTTGCATATCAAACGCACTGTGGGGTGGTCAATACACCAGGTAACGTGTTTCTCGCATTAAATAGCTCGAATAGAGCGATCTCGATGATTCTGCATACTTCTGACAGAGGACTCACCAACATTATCGCAGAAAATGCATATTTCAGCTGGAAACCCCACGAAAACCAAGTTATCGGCGGCTCTACATATCAAACGCACTGTGGAGTGGTCAAAACACCAGAAAACTTGTTTTTTCGCATTAAATAACTCGAAACGAACGATCTACATGATTCTGCATACTTCTGTCAGAAGACTCACCAAGATTATCGCAGAAAATGCATATTTAAGCTGGAAACCCCACGAAAACCAAGATGTCGCCGGTTCTGCATATCAGGCGCAATGTGGATGGTGAAAACAACAGATAACTTGTTTTTTCGCATTAAATAGATCGAAAAGAGCGATATCGATGATTCTGCATACTTCGGACAGAAGTCTCACCAAGATTATCGCAGAAAATGCATATCTCAGCTGGAAACACCACGAAAATCAAGATATCGCCGGTTCTGCATATCAAACGTACTGTGGAATGTTGAAAACACCAGAAAACTTGTTTTTTCGCATTAAATAGCTCGAAACGAGCGATCGAGATGATTCTGCATACTTCTGAGTGAAATCTCACCAAGATTATCGTTGAAAATGCATATCTCAGCTTGAAACCCGACGAAAACCAAGATATCGCCGGTTTTGCATATCAAACGCACTGTGGAGTTGTCAATACACCAGATAACGTGTTTTTCGCATTAAATAGATCGAAACTAGCGATCTAGATGATTCTGCAAACTTCTGACAGAAGTCTCACCAAGATTATCGCAGAAAATGCATATCTCAGCTTGAAACCCGACGAAAACCAAGATATCGCCGGTTTTGCATATCAAACGCACTGTGGAGTGGTCAATACACCAGATAACGTGTTTCTCGCATTAAATAGCTCGAAAAGAGCGATCTCGATGTTTCCGCATACTTCTGACTGAAGTCTTACCAATATTATCGCAGAAAATGCATATTTCAGCTGGAAACCCCACGAAAACCAAGTTATCGGCGGCTCTACATATCAAACGCACTGTGGAGTGGTCAAAACACCAGAAAACTTATTTTTTCGCATTAAATAGCTCGAAACGAGCGATCTAGATGATTCTGCATACTTCTGACTAAAGTCTCACCAAGATTATCGTAGAAAATGCATATCTCAGCTGGAAACCCCACGAAAACCAAGATATCGCCGGTTCTGCATATCACACGCCCTGTGGAGTGATGAAAACACCAGATAACATGTTTCTCGCATTAAATAGCTCGAAAAGAGCAATCTCCAAGATTCTGCATACTTCTGACAGAAGTCTCACCAAGATAATCGCAGAAAATGTATATCTCAGCTTGAAACCTCACGAAAACCAAGTTATCTCCGGTTCTGCATATCAGACGCACTGTGGAGTGGTGAAAACACCAGAAAACGTGTTTCTCGCATTAACTAGCTGGAAAAGAGCGTTCACGATGATTCTGCATACTTCTCATAGATGAAACACCAAGATTATCGCAGAAAATGCATATCTCAGCTTGATACCCGACGAAAGTCTAGATGTCGTCGGTTCTGCATATCAAACGCACTGTGGAGTGGTGAAATCACCACATAAGGTGTTTCTCGCATTAAATAGCTCGAAAAGAGCGATCTAGAAAATTCTGTATACTTCTGACTGAAATCTCACCAAGATTATCGTTGAAAATGCATATTTCAGCTGGAAACCCCACGAAAACCAAGATGTCGCCGGTTCTGCAAATCAAACGCACTGGGGAGTGGTCAATACACCAGATAACGTGGTTCTCGCATTAAGTAGCTCGAAAAGAGTGATCTAGATGATTCTGCATACTGCTGACAGAAGACCAACCAAGATTATCGCAGAAAATGCATATCTCAGGTGGAAACACCACGAAAACCACGATATCGTCGGTTCTGCATATCAGACGCACTGTGGAATGTTGAAAACACCAGAAAACGTGTTTCTCGCATTAGCTAACTCGAAAAGAGCGTTCTCGATCATTCTGCATACTTCTCATAGATGAAACACCAAGATCATCGCAGAAAATGCATATTTCAGCTGGAAACCCCGCGAAGACCAAGTTATCGGCGGCTCTACATATCATACGCACTGTGGAGTGGTCAAAACAACAGAAAACTTGTTTTTTCGCATTAAATAGCTCGAAACGAGCGATCTAGATGATTCTGCATACTTCTGACTAAAGTCTCACCAAGATTATCGCAGAAAATGCATATCTCAGCTGGAAACCCCACGAAAACCAAGATATCGCCGGTTCTGCATATCAAACGCCCTGTGCAGTGATGAAAACACCAGATAACATGTTTCTCGCATTAAATAGCTCGAAAAGAGCGATCTCGAAGATTCTGCATACTTCTGACAGAAGTCTCACCAAGATTATCGTAGAAAATGCATATCTCAGCTTGAAACCCGACGAAATCCAAGATGTCGCCGGTTCTGCATATCAAACGCACTGTGGAATGTTGAAAACACCAGAAAACTTGTTTTTTCGCATTAAATAGCTTGAAAAGAGCGATCTAGATGATTCTGCATACTTCTGACTGAAGTCTCACCAAGATTATCGCAGAAAATCCATATCTCAGCTGGAAAACATCACGAAAATCAAGATGTCGCCGGTTCTGCATATCAAACGCACTGTGGAGTCGTGAAAACAACCAGACAACGTGTTTCTCGCATTAAATAGCTCGAAAGGAGCGATCCCGATGATTCTGCATACTTCTGACAGAAGTCTCACCAAGATTATCGTTGAAAATGCATATCTCAGCTTGATACCCGACGAAAGCCAAGATGTCGCTGGTTCTGCATATCAAACGCACTGTGGAGTGGTGAAAACACCAGATAACGTGTTTCTCGCATTATGTAGCTCGAAAACAGCGTTCTCGAAGATTCTGCATACTTCTGACAGAAGTATCACCATGATTATCGCAGAAAAAGCATATCTCAGCTTGAAAACCCACGAAAAGCAAGATTTCGCCGGTTCTGCATGTCAAACGTACTGTGTAGTGGTGAATACACCAGAAAACGAGTTTCTCGCATTAAATAGCTCGAAAAGAGCGATCTCGATGATTCTGCATACTTCTGACAGAAGTCTCACCAAGATTATCGTAGAAAATGCATATCTCAGTATGAACCCCGACGAAATCCAAGATGCCGCCGGTTCTGCATATCAAACGCACTGTGGAGTGGTGAATTCACCAGAAAACGTGTTTCTCGCATTAAATAGCTCGAAATAAGCGATCTAGATGATTCTGCATACTTCTGACAGAAGACTCACCAAGATTATCGCAGAAAATGCATATCTCAGCTGGAAACACCACGAAAATCAAGATATCGCCGGTTCTGCATATCAAACGCACTGTGGAGTGGTGAAAACACCAGATATCGTGTTTCTCGCATTAAGTAGCTCGAAAAGAGCGATCTCGAAGATTCTGCATACTTCTGACAGAAGTCTCACCAAGATTATCGTAGAAAATGCATATCTCAGCTTGAAACCCGACGATATCCAAGATGTCGCCGGTTCTGCATATCAAACGCTTTGTGGAATGTTGAAAACACTAGAAAACTTGTTTTTTCGCATTAAATAGCTTGAAAAGAGCGATCTAGATGATTCTGCATACCTCTGACTGAAGTCTCACCAAGATTATCGCAGAAAATCCATATCTCAGCTTGAAACATCACGAAAATTAAGATGTCGCCGGTTCTGCATATCAAACGCACTGTGGAGTCGTGAAAACAACCAGACAACGTGTTTCTCGCATTAAATAGCTCGAAAAGAGCGATCCCGATGATTCTGCATACTTCTGACAGAAGTCTCACCAAGATTATCGTTGAAAATGCATATCTCAGCTTGATACCCGACGAAAGCCAAGATGTCGCTGGTTCTGCATATCAAACGCACTGTGGAGTGGTGAAAACACCAGATAACGTGTTTCTCGCATTATGTAGCTCGAAAAGAGCAATCTCCAAGATTCTGCATACTTCTGACAGAAGTCTCACCAAGATAATCGCAGAAAATGCATATCTCAGGTTGAAATCTCACGAAATTCAAGATGTCGCCTGTTCTGGATATCAAACGCACTGTGGTGTCGTGAAAACACCAGATAACGTGTTTCTCGCATTAAATAGCTCGAAAAGAGCGATCTCGAAGATTCTGCATACTTCTGACGGAAGTCTCACCAAGATTATCGTAGAAAATGCATATCTCAGGTTGAAATCTCACGAAAATCAAGATGTCGCCGGTTCTGCATATCAAACGCACTGAGGAGTGGCGAAAACAACAGATAACGTGTTTCTCGCATTAAATAGCTCGAAAAGAGGGGTCCCGATGATTCTGCATACTACTGACAGAAGACTCACCAAGATTATCGACGAAAATGCATATCTTAGGTTGAAATCTCACGAAAATCTAGATGTCGCCGGTTCTGGATATCAAACGCACTGTGGTGTCGTGAAAACACTAGAAAACTTGTTTATTCGCATTAAATAGCTTGAAAAGAGCGATCTAGATGATTCTGCATACTTCTGACTGAAGTCTCACCAAGATTATCGCAGAAAATCCATATCTCAGCTTGAAACATCACGAAAATTAAGATGTCGCCGGTTCTGCAAATCAAACGCACTGTGGAGTGGTGAAAACAACCAGACAACGTGTTTCTCGCATTAAATAGCTCGAAAAGAGCGATCTCGAAGATTCTGCATACTTCTGACAGAAGTCTCACCAAGATTATCGTAGAAAATGCATATCTCAGCTTGAAACCCGACGATATCCAAGATGTCGCCGGTTCTGCATATCAAACGCTTTGTGGAATGTTGAAAACACTAGAAAACTTGTTTTTTCGCATTAAATAGCTTGAAAAGAGCGATCTAGATGATTCTGCATACCTCTGACTGAAGTCTCACCAAGATTATCGCAGAAAATCCATATCTCAGCTTGAAACATCACGAAAATTAAGATGTCGCCGGTTCTGCATATCAAACGCACTGTGGAGTCGTGAAAACAACCAGACAACGTGTTTCTCGCATTAAATAGCTCGAAAAGAGCGATCCCGATGATTCTGCATACTTCTGACAGAAGTCTCACCAAGATTATCGTTGAAAATGCATATCTCAGCTTGATACCCGACGAAAGCCAAGATGTCGCTGGTTCTGCATATCAAACGCACTGTGGAGTGGTGAAAACACCAGATAACGTGTTTCTCGCATTATGTAGCTCGAAAAGAGCAATCTCCAAGATTCTGCATACTTCTGACAGAAGTCTCACCAAGATAATCGCAGAAAATGCATATCTCAGGTTGAAATCTCACGAAATTCAAGATGTCGCCTGTTCTGGATATCAAACGCACTATGGTGTCGTGAAAACACCAGATAACGTGTTTCTCGCATTAAATAGCTCGAAAAGAGCGATCTCGAAGATTCTGCATACTTCTGACGGAAGTCTCACCAAGATTATCGTAGAAAATGCATATCTCAGGTTGAAATCTCACGAAAATCAAGATGTCGCCGGTTCTGCATATCAAACGCACTGAGGAGTGGCGAAAACAACAGATAACGTGTTTCTCGCATTAAATAGCTCGAAAAGAGGGGTCCCGATGATTCTGCATACTACTGACAGAAGACTCACCAAGATTATCGACGAAAATGCATATCTCAGGTTGAAATCTCACGAAAATCTAGATGTCGCCGGTTCTGGATATCAAACGCACTGTGGTGTCGTGAAAACACTAGAAAACTTGTTTATTCGCATTAAATAGCTTGAAAAGAGCGATCTAGATGATTCTGCATACTTCTGACTGAAGTCTCACCAAGATTATCGCAGAAAATCCATATCTCAGCTTGAAACATCACGAAAATTAAGATGTCGCCGGTTCTGCAAATCAAACGCACTGTGGAGTGGTGAAAACAACCAGATAACGTGTTTCTCGCATTAAATAGCTCGAGAAGTGCGATCCCGATGATTATGCATACTTCTGACAGAAGTCTCACCAAGATAATCGCAGAAAATGCATATCTCAGCTTGAAACCTCACGAAAACCAAGTTATCTCCGGTTCTGCATATCAGACGCACTGTGGAATGTTGAAAACACCAGAAAACGTGTTTCTCGCATTAACTAACTCGAAAAGAGCGTTCTCGATCATTCTGCATACTTCTCATAGATGAAACACCAAGATCATCGCAGAAAATGCATATTTCAGCTGGAAACCCCGCGAAGACCAAGTTATCGGCGGCTCTACATATCATACGCACTGTGGAGTGGTCAAAACAACAGAAAACTTGTTTTTTCGCATTAAATAGCTCGAAACGAGCGATCTAGATGATTCTGCATACTTCTGACAGAAGACTCACCAAGATTATCGCAGAAAATGCATATCTCAGCTGGAAACACCACGAAAATCAAGATATCGCCGGTTCTGCATATCAAACGCACTGTGGAGTGGTGAAAACACCAGATATCGTGTTTCTCGCATTAAGTAGCTCGAAAAGAGCGATCTCGAAGATTCTGCATACTTCTGACAGAAGTCTCACAAAGATTATCGTAGAAAATGCATATCTCAGCTTGAAACCCGACGAAATCCAAGATGTCGCCGGTTCTGCATATCAAACGCACTGTGGAATGTTGAAAACACTAGAAAACTTGTTTTTTCGCATTAAATAGCTTGAAAAGAGCGATCTAGATGATTCTGCATACCTCTGACTGAAGTCTCACCAAGATTATCGCAGAAAATCCATATCTCAGCTTGAAACATCACGAAAATTAAGATGTCGCCGGTTCTGCATATCAAACGCACTGTGGAGTCGTGAAAACGACCAGACAACGTGTTTCTCGCATTAAATAGCTCGAAAAGAGCGATCCCGATGATTCTGCATACTTCTGACAGAAGTCTCACCAAGATTATCGCAGAAAATGCATATCTCAGCTTGATACCCGACGAAAGTCAAGATGTCGCTGGTTCTGCATATCAAACGCACTGTGGAGTGGTGAAAACACCAGATAACGTGTTTCTCGCATTATGTAGCTCGAAAAGAGCGTTCTCGAAGATTCTGCATACTTCTGACAGAAGTCTCACCAAGATTATCGACGAAAATGCATATCTCAGGTTGAAATCTCACGAAATTCAAGATGTCGCCTGTTCTGGATATCAAACGCACTGTGGTGTCGTGGAAACACCAGATAACGTGTTTCTCGCATTAAATAGCTCGAAAAGAGCGATCTCGAAGATTCTGCATACTTCTGACGGAAGTCTCACCAAGATTATCGTAGAAAATGCATATCTCAGGTTGAAATCTCACGAAAATCAAGATGTCGCCGGTTCAGCATATCAAACGCACTGCGGAATGTTGAAAACACCAGAAAACTTGTTTTTCGCATTAAATAGCTCGAAACGAGCGATCTAGATGATTTTGCATACTTCTGACTGAAATCTCACCATGATTATCGTTGAAAATGCATATTTCAGCTGGAAACCCCACGAAAACCAAGATGTCGCCGGTTCTGCATATCAAACGCACTGGGGAGTGGTCAATACACCAGATAACGTGGTTCGCGCATTAAGTAGCTCGAAAAGAGTGATCTAGATGATTCTGCATACTGCTGACAGAAGACCCACCAAGATTACCGCAGAAAATGCATATCTCAGCTGGAAACACCACGAAAACCACGATATCGCCGGTTCTGCATATCAAACGCACTGCGGAGTGGTCAATACACCAGATAACGTGGTTCTCGCATTAACTAGCTCGAAAAGAGCGTTCACGATGATTCTGCATACTTCTCATAGATGAAACACCAAGATTATCGCAGAAAATGAATATCTCAGCTTGATACCCGACGAAAGTCAAGATGTCGTCGGTTCTGCATATCAAACGCACTGTGGAGTGGTGAAATCACCACATAAGGTGTTTCTCGCATTAAATAGCTCGAAAAGAGCGATCTAGAAGATTCTGTATACTTCTGACTGAAATCTCACCAAGATTATCGTTGAAAATGCATATTTCAGCTGGAAACCCCACGAAAACCAATATGTCGCCGGTTCTGCATATCAAACGCACTGGGGAGTGGTCAATACACCAGATAACGTGGTTCTCGCATTAAGTAGCTCGAAAAGAGTGATCTAGATGATTCTGCATACTGCTGACAGAAGACCCACCAAGATTATCGCAGAGAATGCATATCTCAGCTGGAAACACCACCAAAACCACGATATCGTCGGTTCTGCATATCAGACGCACTGTGGAATGTTGAAAACACCAGAAAACGTGTTTCTCTCATTAACTAACTCGAAAAGAGCGTTCTCGATCATTCTGCATACTTCTTATAGATGAAACACCAAGATTATCGCAGAAAATGCATATCTCAGCTGGAAACCCCACGAAAACCAATATGTCGCCGGTTCTGCATATCAAACGCACTGGGGAGTGGTCAATACACCAGATAACGTGGTTCTCGCATTAAGTAGCTCGAAAAGAGTGATCTAGATGATTCTGCATACTTCTGACTAAAGTCTCACCAAGATTATCGTTGAAAATGCATATCTCAGCTTGATACCCGACGAAAGCCAAGATGTCGCTGTTTCTGCATATCAAACGCACTGTGGAGTGGTGAAAACACCAGATAACGTGTTTCTCGCATTATGTAGCTCGAAAAGAGCGTTCTCGAAGATTCTGCATACTTCTGACAGTAGTCTCACCAAGATTATCGACGAAAATGCATATCTCAGGTTGAAATCTCACGAAATTCAAGATGTCGCCTGTTCTGGATATCAAACGCACTGTGGTGTCGTGAAAACACCAGATAACGTGTTTCTCGCATTAAATAGCTCTAAAGAGCGATCTCGAAGATTCTGCATACTTCTGACGGAAGTCTCACCAAGATTATCGTAGAAAATGCATATCTCAGGTAGAAATCTCACGAAAATCAAGATGTCGCCGGTTCTGCATATCAAACGCACTGCGGATTGGTGAAAACAACAGATAACGTGTTTCTCGCATTAAATAGCTCGAAAAGAGGGGTCCCGATGATTCTGCATACTACTGACAGAAGACTCACCAAGATTATCGACGAAAATGCATATCTCAGGTTGAAATCTCACGAAAATCTAGATGTCGCCGGTTCTGGATATCAAACGCACTGTGGTGTCGTGAAAACACTAGAAAACTTGTTCTTTTGCAGTAAATAGCTTGAAAAGAGCGATCTAGATGATTCTGCATACTTCTGACTGAAGTCTCACCAAGATTATCGCAGAAAATCCATATCTCAGCTTGAAACATCACGAAAATTAAGATGTCGCCGGTTCTGCATATCAGACGCACTGTGGAGTGGTGAAAACACCAGAAAACGTGTTTCTCGCATTAACTAGCTCGAAAACAGCGTTCACGATGATTCTGCATACTTCTCATAGATGAAACACCAAGATTATCGCAGAAAATGCATATCTCAGCTTGATACCCGACGAAAGTCAAGATGCCGTCGGTTCTGCATATCAAACGCACTGTGGAGTGGTGAAATCACCACATAAGGTGTTTCTCGCATTAAATAGCTCGAAAAGAGCGATCTAGAAGATTCTGTATACTTCTGACTGAAATCTCACCAAGATTATCGTTGAAAATGCATATTTCAGCTGGAAACCCCACGAAAACCAAGATGTCGCCGGTTCTGCATATCAAACGCACTGGGGAGTGGTCAATACACCAGATAACGTGGTTCTCGCATTAAGTAGCTCGAAAAGAGTGATCTAGATGATTCAGCATACTGCTGACAGAAGACCCACCAAGATTATCGCAGAAAATGCATATCTCAGCTGGAAACACCACGAAAACCACGATATCGTCGGTTCTGCATATCAGACGCACTGTGGAATGTTGAAAACACCAGAAAACGTGTTTCTCGCATTAACTAACTCGAAAAGGGCGTTCTCGATCATTCTGCATACTTCTCATAGATGAAACACCAAGATCATCGCAGAAAATGCATATTTCAGCTGGAAACCCCGCGAAGACCAAGTTATCGGCGGCTCTACATATCATACGCACTGTGGAGTGGTCAAAACAACAGAAAACTTGTTTTTTCGCATTAAATAGCTCGAAACGAGCGATCTAGATGATTCTGCATACTTCTGACTAAAGTCTCACCAAGATTATCGCAGAAAATCCATATCTCAGCTGGAAAACATCACGAAAATAAAAATGTCGCCGGTTCTGTATATCAAACGCACTGTGGAGTCGTGAAAACAACCAGACAACGTGTTTCTCGCATTAAATACCTCGAAAAGAGCGATCCCGATGATTCTGCATACTTCTGACAGAAGTCTCACCAAGATAATCGTTGAAAATGCATATCTCAGCTTGATACCCGACGAAAGCCTAGATGTCGCTGGTTCTGCATATCAAACGCACTGTGGAGTGGTGAAAACACCAGATAACGTGTTTCTCGCATTATGTAGCTCGAAAACAGCGTTCTCGAAGATTCTGCATACTTCTGACAGAAGTCTCACCATGATTATCGCAGAAAAAGCATATCTCAGCTTGAAAACCCACGAAAAGCAAGATTCCGCCGGTTCTGCATGTCAAACGTACTGTGGAGTGGTGAATACACCAGAAAACGAGTTTCTCGCATTAAATAGCTCGAAAAGAGCGATCTCGATGATTCTGCATACTTCTGACAGAAGTCTCACCAAGATTATCGTAGAAAATGCATATCTCAGTATGAACCCCGACGAAATCCAAGATGTCGCCGGTTCTGCATATCAAACGCACTGTGGAGTGGTGAATACACCAGAAAACGTGTTTCTCGCATTAAATAGCTCGAAATAAGCGATCTAGATGATTCTGCATACTTCTGACAGAAGACTCACCAAGATTATCGCAGAAAATGCATATCTCAGCTGGAAACACCACGAAAATCAAGATATCGCCGGTTCTGCATATCAAACGCACTGTGGAGTGGTGAAAACACCAGATATCGTGTTTCTCGCATTAAGTAGCTCGAAAAGAGCGATCTCGAAGATTCTGCATACTTCTGACAGAAGTCTCACCAAGATTATCGTAGAAAATGCATATCTCAGCTTGAAACCAGACGAAATCCAAGATGTCGCCGGTTCTGCATATCAAACGCAATGTGGAATGTTGAAAACACTACAAAACTTGTTTTTTCGCATTAAATAGCTTGAAAAGAGCGATCTAGATGATTCTGCATACCTCTGACTGAAGTCTCACCAAGATTATCGCAGAAAATCCATATCTCAGCTTGAAACATCACGAAAATTAAGATGTCGCCGGTTCTGCATATCAAACGCACTGTGGAGTCGTGAAAACAACCAGACAACGTGTTTCTCGCATTAAATAGCTCGAAAAGAGCGATCCCGATGATTCTGCATACTTCTGACAGAAGTCTCACCAAGATTATCGTTGAAAATGCATATCTCAGCTTGATACCTGACGAAAGCCAAGATGTCGCTGGTTCTGCATATCAAACGCACTGTGGAGTGGTGAAAACACCAGATAACGTGTTTCTCGCATTATGTAGCTCGAAAAGAGCGTTCTCGAAGATTCTGCATACTTCTGACAGAAGTCTCACCAAGATTATCGACGAAAATGCATATCTCAGGTTGAAATCTCACGAAATTCAAGATGTCGTCTGTTCTGGATATCAAACGCACTGTGGGGTCGTGAAAACACCAGATAACGTGTTTCTCGCATTAAATAGCTCGAAAAGAGCGATCTCGAAGATTCTGCATACTTCTGACGGAAGTCTCACCAAGATTATCGTAGAAAATGCATATCTCAGGTTGAAATCTCACGAAAATCAAGATGTCGCCGGTTCTGCATATCAAACGCACTGCGGAGTGGTGAAAACAACAGATAACGTGTTTCTCGCATTAAATAGCTCGAAAAGAGGGGTCCCGATGATTCTGCATACTACTGACAGAAGACTCACCTAGATTATCGACGAAAATGCATATCTCAGGTTGAAATCTCACTAAAATCTAGATGTCGCCGGTTCTGGATATCAAACGCACTGTGGTGTCGTGAAAACACTAGAAAACTTGTTTTTTCGCATTAAATAGCTTGAAAAGAGCGATCTAGATGATTCTGCATACCTCTGACTGAAGTCTCACCAAGATTATCGCAGAAAATCCATATCTCAGCTTGAAACATCACGAAAATTAAGATGTCGCCGGTTCTGCATGTCAAACGTACTGTGGAGTGGCGAATACACCAGAAAACGTGTTTCTCGCATTAAGTAGCTCGAAAAGAGCGATCTAGATGATTCTGCATACTTCTGACAGAAGACTCACCAAGATTATTGCAGAAAATGCATAACTCAGCTGGAAACACCACGAAAATCAAGATATCGCCGTTTCTGCATATCAAACGCACTGTGGAGTGGTGAAAACACCAGATATCGTGTTTCTCGCATTAAGTAGCTCGAAAAGAGCGATCTCGAAGATTCTGTATACTTCTGACTGAAGTCTCACCAATATTATCGCAGAAAATGCATATCTCAGCTTGAAACCTCACGAAAATCAAGATGGCGCCGGTTCTGCATATCAAACGCACTGTGGAGTGGTCAATACACCAGTTAACGTGTTTCTCGCATTAAATAGCTCGAAAAGAGCGATCTCGATGTTTCCGCATACTTCTGACTGAAGTCTTACCAATATTATCGCAGAAAATGCATATTTCAGCTGGAAACCCCACGAAAACCAAGTTATCGGCGGCTCTACATATCAAACGCACTGTGGAGTGGTCAAAACACCAGAAAACTTGTTTTTTCGCATTAAATAGCTCGAAACGAGCGATCTAGATGATTCTGCATGCTTCTGACAGAAGTCTCACAAAGATTATCGCAGAAAATGCATATCTCAGCTGGAAACCCCACGAAAACCAAGATATCGCCGGTTCTGCATAACAAACGCCCTGTGGAGTGATGAAAACACCAGATAACATGTTTCTCGCATTAAATAGCCCAATTAGAGCGATCTCGATGATTCTGCATACTTCTGACAGAAGACTCACCAAGATTATCGTAGAAAATGCATATCTCAGCTTGAAACCCGACGAAAACCAAACATCGCCGGTTCTGCATATCAAACGCACTGGGGAGTGGTCAATACACCAGATAACGTGGTTCTCGCATTAAGTAGCTCGAAAAGAGTGATCTAGATGATTCTGCATACTTCTGTCAGCAGACCCACCAAGATTATCGCAGAAAATGCATATCTCAGCTTGAAACCCGACGAAAACCAAACATCGTCGGTTCTGCATATCAGACGCACTGTGGAATGTTGAAAACACCAGAAAACGTGTTTCTCGCATTAACTAACTCGAAAAGAGCGTTCTCGATCGTTCTGCATACTTCTCATAGATGAAACACCAAGATTATCGCAGAAAATGCATATTTCAGCTGGAAACCCCGCGAAGACCAAGTTATCGGCGGCTCTACATATCATACGGACTGTGGAGTGGTCAAAACACCAGAAAACTTGTTTTTTCGCATTAAATAGCTCGAAACGAGCGATCTGGATGATTCTGCATACTTCTGACTAAAGTCTCACCAAGATTATCGCAGAAAATGCATATCTCAGCTGGAAACCCCACGAACACCAAGATATCGCCGGTTCTGCATATCAAACGCCCTGTGGAGTGATGAAAACACCAGATAACATGTTTCTCGCATTAAATAGCTCGAAAAGAGCGATCTCGAAGATTCTGCATACTTCTGACAGAAGTCTCACCAAGATTATCGTAGAAAATGCATATCTCAGCTTGAAACCCGACGAAATCCAAGATGTCGCCGGTTCTGCATATCAAACGCACTGTGGAATGTTGAAAACACCAGAAAAATTGTTTTTTCGCATTAAATAGCTTGAAAAGAGCGATCTAGATGATTCTGCATACCTCTGACTGAAGTCTCACCAAGATTATCGCAGAAAATCCATATCTCAGCTTGAAACATCACGAAAATTAAGATGTCGCCGGTTCTGCATATCAAACGCACTGTGGAGTCGTGAAAACAACCAGACAACGTGTTTCTCGCATTAAATAGCTCGAAAAGAGCGATCCCGATGATTCTGCATACTTCTGACAGAAGTCTCACCAAGATTATCGTTGAAAATGCATATCTCAGCTTGATACCCGACGAAAGTCAAGATGTCGCTGGTTCTGCATATCAAACGCACTGTGGAGTGGTGAAAACACCAGATAACGTGTTTCTCGCATTATGTAGCTCGAAAAGAGCGTTCTCGAAGATTCTGCATACTTCTGACAGAAGTCTCACCAAGATTATCGACGAAAATGCATATCTCAGGTTGAAATCTCACGAAATTCAAGATGTCGCCTGTTCTGGATATCAAACGCACTGTGGTGTCGTGAAAACACCAGATAACGTGTTTCTCGCATTAAATAGCTCGGAAAGAGCGATCTCGAAGATTCTGCATACTTCTGACGGAAGTCTCACCAAGATTATCGTAGAAAATGCATATCTCAGGTTGAAATCTCACGAAAATCAAGATATCGCCGGTTCTGCATATCAAACGCACTGTGGAGTGGTGAAAACACCAGATATCGTGTTTCTCGCATTAAGTAGCTCGAAAAGAGCGATCTCGAAGATTCTGCATACTTCTGACAGAAATCTCACCAAGATTATCGTAGAAAATGCATATCTCAGCTTAAAACCCGACGAAATCCAAGATGTCGCCGGTTCTGCATATCAAACGCACTGTGGAATGTTGAAAACACTAGAAAACTTGTTTTTTCGCATTAAATAGCTTGAAAAGAGCGATCTAGATGATTCTGCATACCTCTGACTGAAGTCTCACCAAGGTTATCGCAGAAAATCCATATCTCAGCTTGAAACATCACGAAAATTAAGATGTCGCCGGTTCTGCATATCAAACGCACTGTGGAGTCGTGAAAACAACCAGACAACGTGTTTCTCGCATTAAATAGCTCGAAAAGAGCGATCTCGAAGATTCTGCATACTTCTGACGGAAGTCTCACCAAGATTATCGCAGAAAATGCAAATCTCAGCTTGAAACCTCACGAAAATCAAGATGTCGCCGGTTCTGCAAATCAAACGCACTGTGGAGTGGTGAAAACAACCAGATAACGTGTTTCTCGCATTAAATAGCTCGAGAAGTGCGATCCCGATGATTATGCATACTTCTGACAGAAGTCTCACCAAGATAATCGCAGAAAATGCATATCTCAGCTTGAAACCTCACGAAAACCAAGTTATCTCCGGTTCTGCACATCAAACGTACTGTGGAGTGGTGAAAACACCAGAAAACGTGTTTCTCGCATTATGTAGCTCGAAAAGAGCGTTCTCGAAGATTCTGCATACTTCTGACAGAAGTCTCACCAAGATTATCGACGAAAATGCATATCTCAGGTTGAAATCTCACGAAATTCAAGATGTCGCCTGTTCTGGATATCAAACGCACTGTGGTGCCGTGAAAACACCAGATAACGTGTTTCTCGCATTAAATAGCTCGAAAAGAGCGATCTCGAAGATTCTGCATACTTCTGACGGAAGTCTCACCAAGATTATCGTAGAAAATGCATATCTCAGGTTGAAATCTCACGAAAATCAAGATGTCGCCGGTTCTGCATATCAAACGCACTGCGGAGTGGTGAAAACAACAGACAACGTGTTTCTCGCATTAAATAGCTCGAAAAGAGCGATCCCGATGATTCTGCATACTTCTGACAGAAGTCTCACCAAGATTATCGCAGAAAATGCATATCTCAGCTTGAAACCTCACGAAAATCAAGATGTCGCCGGTTCTGCAAATCAAACGCTCTGTGGAGTGGTGAAAACAACCAGATAACGTGTTTCTCGCATTAAATAGCTCGAGAAGTGCGATCCCGATGATTATGCATACTTCTGACAGAAGTCTCACCAAGATAATCGCAGAAAATGCATATCTCAGCTTGAAACCTCACGAAAACCAAGTTATCTCCGGTTCTGCACATCAAACGTACTGTGGAGTGGTGAAAACACCAGAAAACGTGTTTCTCGCCTTATGTAGCTCGAAAAGAGCGTTCTCGAAGATTCTGCATACTTCTGACAGAAGTCTCACCAAGATTATCGACGAAAATGCATATCTCAGGTTGAAATCTCACGAAATTCAAGATGTCGCCTGTTCTGGATATCAAACGCACTGTGGTGCCGTGAAAACACCAGATAACGTGTTTCTCGCATTAAATAGCTCGAAAAGAGCGATCTCGAAGATTCTGCATACTTCTGACGGAAGTCTCACCAAGATTATCGTAGAAAATGCATATCTCAGGTTGAAATCTCACGAAAATCAAGATGTCGCCGGTTCTGCATATCAAACGCACTGCGGAGTGGTGAAAACAACAGATAACGTGTTTCTCGCATTAAATAGCTCGAAAAGAGGGGTCCCGATGATTCTGCATACTACTGACAGAAGACTCACCTAGATTGTCGACGAAAATGCATATCTCAGGTTGAAATCTCACGAAAATCTAGATGTAGCCGGTTCTGGATATCAAACGCACTGTGGTGTCGTGAAAACACTAGAAAACTTGATTTTTCGCATTAAATAGCTTGAAAAGAGCGATCTAGATGATTCTGCATACTTCTGACTAAAATGTCACCAAGATTATCGCAGAAAATCCATATCTCAGCTTGAAACATCACGAAAATTAAGATGTCGCCGGTTCTGCATATCAAACGCACTGTGGAGTCGTGAAAACAACCAGACAACGTGTTTCTCGTATTAAATAGCTCGAAAAGAGCGATCCCGATGATTCTGCATACTTCTGACAGAAGTCTCACCAAGATTATCGCAGAAAATGCATATCTCAGCTTGAAGCCTCACGAAAATCAAGATGTCGCCGGTACTGCAAATCAAACGCACTGTGGAGTGGTGAAAACAACCAGATAACGTGTTTCTCGCATTAAATAGCTCGAGAAGTGCGATCCCGATGATTATGCATACTTCTGACAGAAGTCTCACCAAGATAATCGCAGAAAATGCATATCTCAGCTTGAAACCTCACGAAAACCAAGTTATCTGCGGTTCTGCACATCAAACGTGCTGTGGAGTGGTGAAAACACCAGAAAACGTGTTTTTCGCATTAAGTAGCTCGAAAAGAGCGTTCTCGAAGATTCTGCATACTTGTGACAGAAGTCTCACCAAGATTATCGTAGAAAATGCATATCTCAGGTTGAAATCTCACGAAATTCAAGATGTCGCCTGTTCTGGATATCAAACGCACTGTGGTGCCGTGAAAACACCAGATAACGTGTTTCTCGCATTAAATAGCTCGAAAAGAGCGATCTCGATGTTTCCGCATACTTCTGACTGAAGTCTTACCAATATTATCGCAGAAAATGCATATTTCAGCTGGAAACCCCACGAAAACCAAGTTATCGGCGGCTCTACATATCAAACGCACTGTGGAGTGGTCAAAACACCAGAAAACTTGTTTTTTCGCATTAAATAGCTCGAAACGAGCGATCTAGATGATTCTGCATGCTTCTGACAGAAGTCTCACAAAGATTATCGCAGAAAATGCATATCTCAGCTGGAAACCCCACGAAAACCAAGATATCGCCGGTTCTGCATAACAAACGCCCTGTGGAGTGATGAAAACACCAGATAACATGTTTCTCGCATTAAATAGCTCAATTAGAGCGATCTCGATGATTCTGCATACTTCTGACAGAAGACTCACCAAGATTATCGTAGAAAATGCATATCTCAGCTTGAAACCCGACGAAAACCAAACATCGCCGGTTCTGCATATCAAACGCACTGGGGAGTGGTCAATACACCAGATAACGTGGTTCTCGCATTAAGTAGCTCGAAAAGAGTGATCTAGATGATTCTGCATACTTCTGTCAGCAGACCCACCAAGATTATCGCAGAAAATGCATATCTCAGCTTGAAACCCGACGAAAACCAAACATCGTCGGTTCTGCATATCAGACGCACTGTGGAATGTTGAAAACACCAGAAAACGTGTTTCTCGCATTAACTAACTCGAAAAGAGCGTTCTCGATCGTTCTGCATACTTCTCATAGATGAAACACCAAGATTATCGCAGAAAATGCATATTTCAGCTGGAAACCCCGCGAAGACCAAGTTATCGGCGGCTCTACATATCATACGGACTGTGGAGTGGTCAAAACACCAGAAAACTTGTTTTTTCGCATTAAATAGCTCGAAACGAGCGATCTGGATGATTCTGCATACTTCTGACTAAAGTCTCACCAAGATTATCGCAGAAAATGCATATCTCAGCTGGAAACCCCACGAACACCAAGATATCGCCGGTTCTGCATATCAAACGCCCTGTGGAGTGATGAAAACACCAGATAACATGTTTCTCGCATTAAATAGCTCGAAAAGAGCGATCTCGAAGATTCTGCATACTTCTGACAGAAGTCTCACCAAGATTATCGTAGAAAATGCATATCTCAGCTTGAAACCCGACGAAATCCAAGATGTCGCCGGTTCTGCATATCAAACGCACTGTGGAATGTTGAAAACACCAGAAAAATTGTTTTTTCGCATTAAATAGCTTGAAAAGAGCGATCTAGATGATTCTGCATACCTCTGACTGAAGTCTCACCAAGATTATCGCAGAAAATCCATATCTCAGCTTGAAACATCACGAAAATTAAGATGTCGCCGGTTCTGCATATCAAACGCACTGTGGAGTCGTGAAAACAACCAGACAACGTGTTTCTCGCATTAAATAGCTCGAAAAGAGCGATCCCGATGATTCTGCATACTTCTGACAGAAGTCTCACCAAGATTATCGTTGAAAATGCATATCTCAGCTTGATACCCGACGAAAGTCAAGATGTCGCTGGTTCTGCATATCAAACGCACTGTGGAGTGGTGAAAACACCAGATAACGTGTTTCTCGCATTATGTAGCTCGAAAAGAGCGTTCTCGAAGATTCTGCATACTTCTGACAGAAGTCTCACCAAGATTATCGACGAAAATGCATATCTCAGGTTGAAATCTCACGAAATTCAAGATGTCGCCTGTTCTGGATATCAAACGCACTGTGGTGTCGTGAAAACACCAGATAACGTGTTTCTCGCATTAAATAGCTCGGAAAGAGCGATCTCGAAGATTCTGCATACTTCTGACGGAAGTCTCACCAAGATTATCGTAGAAAATGCATATCTCAGGTTGAAATCTCACGAAAATCAAGATATCGCCGGTTCTGCATATCAAACGCACTGTGGAGTGGTGAAAACACCAGATATCGTGTTTCTCGCATTAAGTAGCTCGAAAAGAGCGATCTCGAAGATTCTGCATACTTCTGACAGAAATCTCACCAAGATTATCGTAGAAAATGCATATCTCAGCTTAAAACCCGACGAAATCCAAGATGTCGCCGGTTCTGCATATCAAACGCACTGTGGAATGTTGAAAACACTAGAAAACTTGTTTTTTCGCATTAAATAGCTTGAAAAGAGCGATCTAGATGATTCTGCATACCTCTGACTGAAGTCTCACCAAGGTTATCGCAGAAAATCCATATCTCAGCTTGAAACATCACGAAAATTAAGATGTCGCCGGTTCTGCATATCAAACGCACTGTGGAGTCGTGAAAACAACCAGACAACGTGTTTCTCGCATTAAATAGCTCGAAAAGAGCGATCTCGAAGATTCTGCATACTTCTGACGGAAGTCTCACCAAGATTATCGCAGAAAATGCAAATCTCAGCTTGAAACCTCACGAAAATCAAGATGTCGCCGGTTCTGCAAATCAAACGCACTGTGGAGTGGTGAAAACAACCAGATAACGTGTTTCTCGCATTAAATAGCTCGAGAAGTGCGATCCCGATGATTATGCATACTTCTGACAGAAGTCTCACCAAGATAATCGCAGAAAATGCATATCTCAGCTTGAAACCTCACGAAAACCAAGTTATCTCCGGTTCTGCACATCAAACGTACTGTGGAGTGGTGAAAACACCAGAAAACGTGTTTCTCGCATTATGTAGCTCGAAAAGAGCGTTCTCGAAGATTCTGCATACTTCTGACAGAAGTCTCACCAAGATTATCGACGAAAATGCATATCTCAGGTTGAAATCTCACGAAATTCAAGATGTCGCCTGTTCTGGATATCAAACGCACTGTGGTGCCGTGAAAACACCAGATAACGTGTTTCTCGCATTAAATAGCTCGAAAAGAGCGATCTCGAAGATTCTGCATACTTCTGACGGAAGTCTCACCAAGATTATCGTAGAAAATGCATATCTCAGGTTGAAATCTCACGAAAATCAAGATGTCGCCGGTTCTGCATATCAAACGCACTGCGGAGTGGTGAAAACAACAGACAACGTGTTTCTCGCATTAAATAGCTCGAAAAGAGCGATCCCGATGATTCTGCATACTTCTGACAGAAGTCTCACCAAGATTATCGCAGAAAATGCATATCTCAGCTTGAAACCTCACGAAAATCAAGATGTCGCCGGTTCTGCAAATCAAACGCTCTGTGGAGTGGTGAAAACAACCAGATAACGTGTTTCTCGCATTAAATAGCTCGAGAAGTGCGATCCCGATGATTATGCATACTTCTGACAGAAGTCTCACCAAGATAATCGCAGAAAATGCATATCTCAGCTTGAAACCTCACGAAAACCAAGTTATCTCCGGTTCTGCACATCAAACGTACTGTGGAGTGGTGAAAACACCAGAAAACGTGTTTCTCGCCTTATGTAGCTCGAAAAGAGCGTTCTCGAAGATTCTGCATACTTCTGACAGAAGTCTCACCAAGATTATCGACGAAAATGCATATCTCAGGTTGAAATCTCACGAAATTCAAGATGTCGCCTGTTCTGGATATCAAACGCACTGTGGTGCCGTGAAAACACCAGATAACGTGTTTCTCGCATTAAATAGCTCGAAAAGAGCGATCTCGAAGATTCTGCATACTTCTGACGGAAGTCTCACCAAGATTATCGTAGAAAATGCATATCTCAGGTTGAAATCTCACGAAAATCAAGATGTCGCCGGTTCTGCATATCAAACGCACTGCGGAGTGGTGAAAACAACAGATAACGTGTTTCTCGCATTAAATAGCTCGAAAAGAGGGGTCCCGATGATTCTGCATACTACTGACAGAAGACTCACCTAGATTGTCGACGAAAATGCATATCTCAGGTTGAAATCTCACGAAAATCTAGATGTAGCCGGTTCTGGATATCAAACGCACTGTGGTGTCGTGAAAACACTAGAAAACTTGATTTTTCGCATTAAATAGCTTGAAAAGAGCGATCTAGATGATTCTGCATACTTCTGACTAAAATGTCACCAAGATTATCGCAGAAAATCCATATCTCAGCTTGAAACATCACGAAAATTAAGATGTCGCCGGTTCTGCATATCAAACGCACTGTGGAGTCGTGAAAACAACCAGACAACGTGTTTCTCGTATTAAATAGCTCGAAAAGAGCGATCCCGATGATTCTGCATACTTCTGACAGAAGTCTCACCAAGATTATCGCAGAAAATGCATATCTCAGCTTGAAGCCTCACGAAAATCAAGATGTCGCCGGTACTGCAAATCAAACGCACTGTGGAGTGGTGAAAACAACCAGATAACGTGTTTCTCGCATTAAATAGCTCGAGAAGTGCGATCCCGATGATTATGCATACTTCTGACAGAAGTCTCACCAAGATAATCGCAGAAAATGCATATCTCAGCTTGAAACCTCACGAAAACCAAGTTATCTGCGGTTCTGCACATCAAACGTGCTGTGGAGTGGTGAAAACACCAGAAAACGTGTTTTTCGCATTAAGTAGCTCGAAAAGAGCGTTCTCGAAGATTCTGCATACTTGTGACAGAAGTCTCACCAAGATTATCGTAGAAAATGCATATCTCAGTATGAAACCCGACCGAAACCATGATATCGCCGGTTCTGCATGTCAAGCGTACTGTGGAGTGGCGAATACACCAGAAAACGTGTTTCTCGCATTAAATAGCTCGAAAAGAGCGATCTAGATGATTCTGCATTCTTCTGACAGAAGACTCACCAAGATTATCGCAGAAAATGCATATCTCAGCTGGAAACACCACGAAAATCAAGATATCGCCGGTTGTGCATATCAAACGCACTGTGGAGTGGTGAAAACACCAGATATCGTGTTTGTCGCATTAAGTAGCTCGAAAAGAGCGATCTCGAAGATTCTGCATACTTCTGACAGAAGTCTCACCAAGATTATCGTAGAAAATGCATATCTCAGCTTGAAACCCGACGAAATCCAAGATATCGCCGGTTCTGCATATCAAACGCACTGTGGAATGTTGAAAACACCAGAAAACTTGTTTTTTCGCATTATATAGCTTGAATAGAGCGATCTAGATGATTCTGCATACTTCTGACTGAAGTCTCACCAAGATTATCGCAGAAAATCCATATCTCAGCTGGAAAACATCACGAAAATCAAGATGTCGCCGGTTCTGCATATCAAACGCACTGTGGAGTCGTGAAAACAACCAGACAACGTGTTTCTCGCATTAAATAGCTCGAAAAGTGCGATCCCGATGATTCTGCATACTTCTGACAGAAGTCTCACCAAGATTATCGTAGAAAATGCATATCTCAGCTTGAAACCCGACGAAATCCAAGATGTCGCCGGTTCTGCATATCAAACGCACTGTGGAATGTTGAAAACACCAGAAAACTTGTTTTTTCGCATTATATAGCTTGAAAAGAGCGATCTAGATGATTCTGCATACTTCTGACGGAAGTCTCACCAAGATTATCGTAGAAAATGCATATCTCAGGTTGAAATCTCACGAAAATCAAGATGTCGCCGGTTCTGCATATCAAACGCACTGCGGAGTGGTGAAAACAACAGATAACGTGTTTCTCGCATTAAATAGCTCGAAAAGAGGGGTCCCGATGATTCTGCATACTACTGACAGAAGACTCACCTAGATTGTCGACGAAAATGCATATCTCAGGTTGAAATCTCACGAAAATCTAGATGTAGCCGGTTCTGGATATCAAACGCACTGTGGTGTCGTGAAAACACTAGAAAACTTGATTTTTCGCATTAAATAGCTTGAAAAGAGCGATCTAGATGATTCTGCATACTTCTGACTAAAGTGTCACCAAGATTATCGCAGAAAATCCATATCTCAGCTTGAAACATCACGAAAATTAAGATGTCGCCGGTTCTGCATATCAAACGCACTGTGGAGTCGTGAAAACAACCAGATAACGTGTTTCTCGCATTAAATAGCTCGAGAAGTGCGATCCCGATGATTATGCATACTTCTGACAGAAGTCTCACCAAGATAATCGCAGAAAATGCATATCTCAGCTTGAAACCTCACGAAAACCAAGTTATCTCCGGTTCTGCACATCAAACGTACTGTGGAGTGGTGAAAACACCAGAAAACGTGTTTTTCGCATTAAGTAGCTCGAAAAGAGCGTTCTCGAAGATTCTGCATACTTGTGACAGAAGTCTCACCAAGATTATCGTAGAAAATGCATATCTCAGTATGAAACCCGACCGAAACCATGATATCGCCGGTTCTGCATGTCAAGCGTACTGTGGAGTGGCGAATACACCAGAAAACGTGTTTCTCGCATTAAATAGCTCGAAAAGAGCGATCTAGATGATTCTGCATTCTTCTGACAGAAGACTCACCAAGATTATCGCAGAAAATGCATATCTCAGCTGGAAACACCACGAAAATCAAGATATCGCCGGTTCTGCATATCAAACGCACTGTGGAGTGGTGAAAACACCAGATATCGTGTTTGTCGCATTAAGTAGCTCGAAAAGAGCGATCTCGAAGATTCTGCATACTTCTGACAGAAGTCTCACCAAGATCATCGTAGAAAATGCATATCTCAGCTTGAAACCCGACGAAATCCAAGATATCGCCGGTTCTGCATATCAAACGCACTGTGGAATGTTGAAAACACCAGAAAACTTGTTTTTTCGCATTATATAGCTTGAAAAGAGCGATCTAGATGATTCTGCATACTTCTGACTGAAGTCTCACCAAGATTATCGCAGAAAATCCATATCTCAGCTGGAAAACATCACGAAAATCAAGATGTCGCCGGTTCTGCATATCAAACGCACTGTGGAGTCGTGAAAACAACCAGACAACGTGTTTCTCGCATTAAATAGCTCGAAAAGTGCGATCCCGATGATTCTGCATACTTCTGACAGAAGTCTCACCAAGATTATCGTAGAAAATGCATATCTCAGCTGGAAACCCGACGAAATCCAAGATGTCGCCGGTTCTGCATATCAAACGCACTGTGGAATGTTGAAAACACCAGAAAACTTGTTTTTTCGCATTAAATAGCTTGAAAAGAGCGATCTAGATGATTCTGCATACTTCTGACTGAAGCCTCACCAAGATTATCGCAGAAAATCCATATCTCAGCTGGAAAACATCACGAAAATCAAGATGTCGCCGGTTCTGCATATCAAACGCACTGTGGTGTCGTGAAAACAACCAGACAACGTGTTTCTCGCATTAAATAGCTCGAAAAGAGCGATCTCTAAGATTCTGCATACTTCTGACAGAAGTCTCACTAAGATTATCGTAGAAAATGCATATCTCAGCTTGAAACCCGACGAAATCCAAGATGTCGCCGGTTCTGCATATCAAACGCACTGTGGAATGTTGAAAACAACCAGACAACGTGTTTCTCGCATTAAATAGCTCGAAAAGAGCGATCCCGATGATTCTGCATACTTCTGACAGAAGTCTCACCAAGATTATCGTTGAAAATGCATATCTCAGCTTGAAACCTCACGAAAACCAAGTTATCTCCGGTTCTGCACATCAAACGTACTGTGGAGTGGTGAAAACACCCGAAAACGTGTTTCTCGCATTAAGTAGCTCGAAAAGAGCGTTCTCGAAGATTCTGCATACTTGTGACAGAAGTCTCACCAAGATTATCGTAGAAAATGCATATCTCAGTATGAAACCCGACCGAAACCATGATATCGCCGGTTCTGCATGTCAAACGTACTGTGGAGTGGCGAATACACCAGAAAACGTGTTTCTCGCATTAAATAGCTCGAAAAGAGCGATCTAGATGATTCTGCATACTTCTGACAGAAGACTCACCAAGATTATCGCAGAAAATGCATATCTCAGCTGGAAACACCACGAAAATCAAGATATCGCCGGTTCTGCATATCAAACGCACTGTGGAGTGGTGAAAACACCAGATATCGTGTTTCTCGCATTAAGTAGCTCGAAAAGAGCGATCTCGAAGATTCTGCATACTTCTGACAGAAGTCTCACCAAGATTATCGTAAAAAATGCATATCTCAGCTTGAAACCCGACGAAATCCAAGATATCGCCGGTTCTGCATATCAAACGCACTGTGGAATGTTGAAAACACCAGAAAACTTGTTTTTTCGCATTAAATAGCTTGAAAAGAGCGATCTCGAAGATTCTGCATACTTCTGACGGAAGTCTCACCAAGATTATCGTAGAAAATGCATATCTCAGGTTGAAATCTCACGAAAATCAAGATGACGCCGGTTCTGCATATCAAACGCACCCCGGAGTGGTGAAAACAACAGACAACGTGTTTCTCGCATTAAATAGCTCGAAAAGAGCGATCCCGATGATTCTGCATACTTCTGACAGAAGTCTCACCAAGATTATCGCAGAAAATGCATATCTCAGCTTGAAACCTCACGAAAATCAAGATGTCGCCGGTTCTGCAAATCAAACGCACTGTGGAGTGGTGAAAACAACCAGATAACGTGTTTCTCGCATTAAATAGCTCGAGAAGTGCGATCCCGATGATTATGCATACTTCTGACAGAAGTCTCACCAAGATAATCGCAGAAAATGCATATCTCAGCTTGAAACCTCACGAAAACCAAGTTATCTCCGGTTCTGCACATCAAACGTACTGTGGAGTGGTGAAAACACCAGAAAACGTGTTTCTCGCATTAAATAGCTCGAGAAGTGCGATCCCGATGATTATGCATACTTCTGACAGAAGTCTCACCAAGATAATCGCAGAAAATGCATATCTCAGCTTGAAACCTCACGAAAACCAAGTTATCTCCGGTTCTGCACATCAAACGTACTGTGGAGTGGTGAAAACACCAGAAAACGTGTTTCTCGCATTATGTAACTCGAAAAGAGCGTTCTCGAAGATTCTGCATACTTCTGACAGAAGTCTCACCAAGATTATCGACGAAAATGCATATCTCAGGTTGAAATCTCACGAAAATCTAGATGTAGCCGGTTCTGGATATCAAACGCACTGTGGTGTCGTGAAAACACTAGAAAACTTGATTTTTCGCATTAAATAGCTTGAAAAGAGCGATCTAGATGATTCTGCATACTTCTGACTGAAGTGTCACCAAGATTATCGCAGAAAATCCATATCTCAGCTTGAAACATGACGAAAATTAAGATGTCGCCGGTTCTGCATATCAAACGCACTGTGGAGTGGTGAAAACAACCAGATAACGTGTTTCTCGCATTAAATAGCTCGAGAAGTGCGATCCCGATGATTATGCATACTTCTGACAGAAGTCTCACCAAGATAATCGCAGAAAATGCATATCTCAGCTTGAAACCTCACGAAAACCAAGTTATCTCTGGTTCTGCACATCAAACGCACTGTGGTGCCGTGAAAACACCAGATAACGTGTTTCTCGCATTAAATAGCTCGAAAAGAGCGATCTCGAAGATTCTGCATACTTCTGACGGAAGTCTCACCAAGATTATCGTAGAAAATGCATATCTCAGGTTGAAATCTCACGAAAATCAAGATGTCGCCTGTTCTGCATATCAAACGCACTGCGGAGTGGTGAAAACAACAGATAACGTGTTTCTCGCATTAAATAGCTCGAAAAGAGGGGTCCCGATGATTCTGCATACTACTGACAGAAGACTCACCTAGATTGTCGCCGAAAATGCATATCTCAGGTTGAAATCTCACGAAAATCTAGATGTAGCCGGTTCTGGATATCAAACGCACTGTGGTGTCGTGAAAACACTAGAAAACTTGATTTTTCGCATTAAATAGCTTGAAAAGAGCGATCTAGATGATTCTGCATACTTCTGACTGAAGTGTCACCAAGATTATCGCAGAAAATCCATATCTCAGCTTGAAACATGACGAAAATTAAGATGTCGCCGGTTCTGCATATCAAACGCACTGTGGAGTCGTGAAAACAACCAGACAACGTGTTTCTCGTATTAAATAGCTCGAAAAGAGCGATCCCGATGATTCTGCATACTTCTGACAGAAGTCTCACCAAGATTATCGCAGAAAATGCATATCTCAGCTTGAAACCTCACGAAAATCAAGATGTCGCCGGTACTGCAAATCAAACGCACTGTGGAGTGGTGAAAACAACCAGATAACGTGTTTCTCGCATTAAATAGCTCGAGAAGTGCGATCCCGATGATTATGCATACTTCTGACAGAAGTCTCACCAAGATAATCGCAGAAAATGCATATCTCAGCTTGAAACCTCACGAAAACCAAGTTATCTCCGGTTCTGCACATCAAACGTACTGTGGAGTGGTGAAAACACCAGAAAACGTGTTTTTCGCATTAAGTAGCTCGAAAAGAGCGTTCTCGAAGATTCTGCATACTTGTGACAGAAGTCTCACCAAGATTATCGTAGAAAATGCATATCTCAGTATGAAACCCGACCGAAACCATGATATCGCCGGTTCTGCATGTCAAGCGTACTGTGGAGTGGCGAATACACCAGAAAACGTGTTTCTCGCATTAAATAGCTCGAAAAGAGCGATCTAGATGATTCTGCATTCTTCTGACAGAAGACTCACCAAGATTATCGCAGAAAATGCATATCTCAGCTGGAAACACCACGAAAATCAAGATATCGCCGGTTCTGCATATCAAACGCACTGTGGAGTGGTGAAAACACCAGAAAACGTGTTTCTCGCATTAAATAGCTCGAAAAGAGCGATCTAGATGATTCTGCATTCTTCTGACAGAAGACTCACCAAGATTATCGCAGAAAATGCATATCTCAGCTGGAAACACCACGAAAATCAAGATATCGCCGGTTCTGCATATCAAACGCACTGTGGAATGTTGAAAACACCAGAAAACTTGTTTTTTCGCATTAAATAGCTTGAAAAGAGCGATCTAGATGATTCTGCATACTTCTGACTGAAGTCTCACCAAGATTATCGCAGAAAATCAATATCTCAGCTGGAAAACATCACGAAAATCAAGATGTCGCCGGTTCTGCATATCAAACGCACTGTGGAGTCGTGAAAACAACCAGACAACGTGTTTCTCGCATTAAATAGCTCGAAAAGTGCGATCCCGATGATTCTGCATACTTCTGACAGAAGTCTCACCAAGATTATCGTAGAAAATGCATATCTCAGCTTGAAACCCGACGAAATCCAAGATGTCGCCGGTTCTGCATATCAAACGCACTGTGGAATGTTGAAAACACCAGAAAACTTGTTTTTTCGCATTAAATAGCTTGAAAAGAGCGATCTAGATGATTCTGCATACTTCTGACTGAAGCCTCACCATGATTATCGCAGAAAATCCATATCTCAGCTGGAAAACATCACGAAAATCAAGATGTCGCCGGTTCTGCATATCAAACGCACTGTGGTGTCGTGAAAACAACCAGACAACGTGTTTCTCGCATTAAATAGCTCGAAAAGAGCGATCTCTAAGATTCTGCATACTTCTGACAGAAGTCTCACTAAGATTATCGTAGAAAATGCATATCTCAGCTTGAAACCCGACGAAATCCAAGATGTCGCCGGTTCTGCATATCAAACGCACTGTGGAATGTTGAAAACAACCAGACAACGTGTTTCTCGCATTAAATAGCTCGAAAAGAGCGATCCCGATGATTCTGCATACTTCTGACAGAAGTCTCACCAAGATTATCGTTGAAAATGCATATCTCAGCTTGAAACCTCACGAAAACCAAGTTATCTCCGGTTCTGCACATCAAACGTACTGTGGAGTGGTGAAAACACCCGAAAACGTGTTTCTCGCATTAAGTAGCTCGAAAAGAGCGTTCTCGAAGATTCTGCATACTTGTGACAGAAGTCTCACCAAGATTATCGTAGAAAATGCATATCTCAGTATGAAACCCGACCGAAACCATGATATCGCCGGTTCTGCATGTCAAACGTACTGTGGAGTGGCGAATACACCAGAAAACGTGTTTCTCGCATTAAATAGCTCGAAAAGAGCGATCTAGATGTTTCTGCATACTTCTGACAGAAGACTCACCAAGATTATCGCAGAAAATGCATATCTCAGCTGGAAACACCACGAAAATCAAGATATCGCCGGTTCTGCATATCAAACGCACTGTGGAGTGGTGAAAACACCAGATATCGTGTTTCTCGCATTAAGTAGCTCGAAAAGAGCGATCTCGAAGATTCTGCATACTTCTGACAGAAGTCTCACCAAGATTATCGTAAAAAATGCATATCTCAGCTTGAAACCCGACGAAATCCAAGATATCGCCGGTTCTGCATATCAAACGCACTGTGGAATGTTGAAAACACCAGAAAACTTGTTTTTTCGCATTAAATAGCTTGAAAAGAGCGATCTCGAAGATTCTGCATACTTCTGACGGAAGTCTCACCAAGATTATCGTAGAAAATGCATATCTCAGGTTGAAATCTCACGAAAATCAAGATGACGCCGGTTCTGCATATCAAACGCACCCCGGAGTGGTGAAAACAACAGACAACGTGTTTCTCGCATTAAATAGCTCGAAAAGAGCGATCCCGATGATTCTGCATACTTCTGACAGAAGTCTCACCAAGATTATCGCAGAAAATGCATATCTCAGCTTGAAACCTCACGAAAATCAAGATGTCGCCGGTTCTGCAAATCAAACGCACTGTGGAGTGGTGAAAACAACCAGATAACGTGTTTCTCGCATTAAATAGCTCGAGAAGTGCGATCCCGATGATTATGCATACTTCTGACAGAAGTCTCACCAAGATAATCGCAGAAAATGCATATCTCAGCTTGAAACCTCACGAAAACCAAGTTATCTCCGGTTCTGCACATCAAACGTACTGTGGAGTGGTGAAAACACCAGAAAACGTGTTTCTCGCATTAAATAGCTCGAGAAGTGCGATCCCGATGATTATGCATACTTCTGACAGAAGTCTCACCAAGATAATCGCAGAAAATGCATATCTCAGCTTGAAACCTCACGAAAACCAAGTTATCTCCGGTTCTGCACATCAAACGTACTGTGGAGTGGTGAAAACACCAGAAAACGTGTTTCTCGCATTATGTAGCTCGAAAAGAGCGTTCTCGAAGATTCTGCCTACTTCTGACAGAAGTCTCACCAAGATTATCGACGAAAATGCATATCTCAGGTTGAAATCTCACGAAATTCTAGATGTCGCCTGTTCTGGATATCAAACGCACTGTGGTGCCGTGAAAACACCAGATAACGTGTTTCTCGCATTAAATAGCTCGAAAAGAGCGATCTCGAAGATTCTGCATACTTCTGACGGAAGTCTCACCAAGATTATCGTAGAAAATGCATATCTCAGGTTGAAATCTCACGAAAATCAAGATGTCGCCGGTTCTGCATATCAAACGCACTGCGGAGTGGTGAAAACAACAGATAACGTGTTTCTCGCATTAAATAGCTCGAAAAGAGGGGTCCCGATGATTCTGCATACTACTGACAGAAGACTCACCTAGATTGTCGCCGAAAATGCATATCTCAGGTTGAAATCTCACGAAAATCTAGATGTAGCCGGTTCTGGATATCAAACGCACTGTGGTGTCGTGAAAACACTAGAAAACTTGATTTTTCGCATTAAATAGCTTGAAAAGAGCGATCTAGATGATTCTGCATACTTCTGACTGAAGTGTCACCAAGATTATCGCAGAAAATCCATATCTCAGCTTGAAACATGACGAAAATTAAGATGTCGCCGGTTCTGCATATCAAACGCACTGTGGAGTCGTGAAAACAACCAGACAACGTGTTTCTCGTATTAAATAGCTCGAAAAGAGCGATCCCGATGATTCTGCATACTTCTGACAGAAGTCTCACCAAGATTATCGCAGAAAATGCATATCTCAGCTTGAAACCTCACGAAAATCAAGATGTCGCCGGTACTGCAAATCAAACGCACTGTGGAGTGGTGAAAACAACCAGAAAACGTGTTTTTCGCATTAAGTAGCTCGAAAAGAGCGTTCTCGAAGATTCTGCATACTTGTGACAGAAGTCTCACCAAGATTATCGTAGAAAATGCATATCTCAGTATGAAACCCGACCGAAACCATGATATCGCCGGTTCTGCATGTCAAGCGTACTGTGGAGTGGCGAATACACCAGAAAACGTGTTTCTCGCATTAAATAGCTCGAAAAGAGCGATCTAGATGATTCTGCATTCTTCTGACAGAAGACTCACCAAGATTATCGCAGAAAATGCATATCTCAGCTGGAAACACCACGAAAATCAAGATATCGCCGGTTCTGCATATCAAACGCACTGTGGAGTGGTGAAAACACCAGAAAACGTGTTTCTCGCATTAAATAGCTCGAAAAGAGCGATCTAGATGATTCTGCATTCTTCTGACAGAAGACTCACCAAGATTATCGCAGAAAATGCATATCTCAGCTGGAAACACCACGAAAATGAAGATATCGCCGGTTCTGCATATCAAACGCACTGTGGAATGTTGAAAACACCAGAAAACTTGTTTTTTCGCATTAAATAGCTTGAAAAGAGCGATCTAGATGATTCTGCATACTTCTGACTGAAGACTCACCAAGATTATCGCAGAAAATCCATATCTCAGCTTGAAACATCACGAAAATTAAGATGTCGCCGGTTCTGCATATCAAACGCACTGTGGAGTCGTGAAAACAACCAGACAACGTGTTTCTCGCATTAAATAGCTCGAAAAGAGCGATCCCGATGATTCTGCATACTTCTGACAGAAGTCTCACCAAGATTATCGTTGAAAATGCATATCTCAGCTTGATACCCGACGAAAGTCAAGATGTCGCTGGTTCTGCATATCAAACGCACTGTGGAGTGGTGAAAACACCAGATAACGTGTTTCTCGCATTATGTAGCTCGAAAAGAGCGTTCTCGAAGATTCTGCATACTTCTGACGGAAGTCTCACCAAGATTATCGTTGAAAATGCATATCTCAGCTTGATACCCGACGAAAGTCAAGATGTCGCTGGTTCTGCATATCAAACGCACTGTGGAATGTTGAAAACACCAGAAAACTTGTTTTTTCGCATTAAATAGCTTGAAAAGAGCGATCTAGATGATTCTGCATACTTCTGACTGAAGTCTCACCAAGATTATCGACGAAAATGCATATCTCAGGTTGAAATCTCACGAAATTCAAGATGTCGCCTGTTCTGGATATCAAACGCACTGTGGTGTCGTGAAAACACCAGATAACGTGTTTCTCGCATTAAATAGCTCGGAAAGAGCGATCTCGAAGATTCTGCATACTTCTGACGGAAGTCTCACCAAGATTATCGTAGAAAATGCATATCTCAGGTTGAAATCTCACGAAAATCAAGATGACGCCGGTTCTGCATATCAAACGCACTGCGGAGTGGTGAAAACAACAGATAACGTGTTTCTCGCATTAAATAGCTCGAAAAGAGGGGTCCCGATGATTCTGCATACTACTGACAGAAGACTCACCAAGATTATCGCAGAAAATGCATATCTCAGCTGGAAACACCACGAAAATCAAGATATCGCCGGTTCTGCATATCAAACGCACTGTGGAGTGGTGAAAACACCAGATATCGTGTTTCTCGCATTAAGTAGCTCGAAAAGAGCGATCTCGAAGATTCTGCATACTTCTGACAGAAGTCTCACCAAGATTATCGCAGAAAATGCATATCTCAGCTTGAAACCCGACGAAATCCAAGATGTCGCCGGTTCTGCATATCAAACGCACTGTGGAATGTTGAAAACACTAGAAAACTTGTTTTTTCGCATTAAATAGCTTGAAAAGAGCGATCTAGATGATTCTGCATACCTCTGACTGAAGTCTCACCAAGGTTATCGCAGAAAATCCATATCTCAGCTTGAAACATCACGAAAATTAAGATGTCGCCGGTTCTGCATATCAAACGCACTGTGGAGTCGTGAAAACAAACACACAACGTGTTTCTCGCATTAAATAGCTCGAAAAGAGCGATCTCGAAGATTCTGCATACTTCTGACGGAAGTCTCACCAAGATTATCGTAGAAAATGCATATCTCAGGTTGAAATCTCACGAAAATCAAGATGTCGCCGGTTCTGCATATCAAACGCACTGCGGAGTGGTGAAAACAACAGATAACGTGTTTCTCGCATTAAATAGCTCGAAAAGAGGGGTCCCGATGATTCTGCATACTACTGACAGAAGACTCACCTAGATTATCGACGAAAATGCATATCTCAGGTTGAAATCTCACGAAAATCTAGATGTAGCCGGTTCTGGATATCAAACGCACTGTGGTGTCGTGAAAACACTAGAAAACTTGATTTTTCGCATTAAATAGCTTGAAAAGAGCGATCTAGATGATTCTGCATACTTCTGACTGAAGTGTCACCAAGATTATCGCAGAAAATCCATATCTCAGCTTGAAACATCACGAAAATTAAGATGTCGCCGGTTCTGCATATCAAACGCACTGTGGAGTCGTGAAAACAACCAGACAACGTGTTTCTCGCATTAAATAGCTCGAAAAGAGCGATCCCGATGATTCTGCATACTTCTGACAGAAGTCTCACCAAGATTATCGCAGAAAATGCATATCTCAGCTTGAAACCTCACGAAAATCAAGATGTCGCCGGTACTGCAAATCAAACGCACTGTGGAGTGGTGAAAACAACCAGATAACGTGTTTCTCGCATTAAATAGCTCGAGAAGTGCGATCCCGATGATTATGCATACTTCTGACAGAAGTCTCACCAAGATAATCGCAGAAAATGCATATCTCAGCTTGAAATCTCACGAAATTCAAGATGTCGCCTGTTCTGGATATCAAACGCACTGTGGTGCCGTGAAAACACCAGATAACGTGTTTCTCGCATTAAATAGCTCGAAAAGAGCGATCTCGAAGATTCTGCATACTTCTGACGGAAGTCTCACCAAGATTATCGTAGAAAATGCATATCTCAGCTTGAAACATCACGAAAATTAAGATGTCGCCGGTTCTGCATATCAAACGCACTGTGGAGTCGTGAAAACAACCAGACACCGTGTTTCTCGTATTAAATAGCTCGAAAAGAGCGATCCCGATGATTCTGCATACTTCTGACAGAAGTCTCACCAAGATTATCGCAGAAAATGCATATCTCAGCTTGAAACCTCACGAAAATCAAGATGTCGCCGGTACTGCAAATCAAACGCACTGTGGAGTGGTGAAAACAACCAGATAACGTGTTTCTCGCATTAAATAGCTCGAGAAGTGCGATCCCGATGATTATGCATACTTCTGACAGAAGTCTCACCAAGATAATCGCAGAAAATGCATATCTCAGCTTGAAACCTCACGAAAACCAAGTTATCTCCGGTTCTGCACATCAAACGTACTGTGGAGTGGTGAAAACACCAGAAAACGTGTTTTTCGCATTAAGTAGCTCGAAAAGAGCGTTCTCGAAGATTCTGCATACTTGTGACAGAAGTCTCACCAAGATTATCGTAGAAAATGCATATCTCAGTATGAAACCCGACCGAAACCATGATATCGCCGGTTCTGCATGTCAAGCGTACTGTGGAGTGGCGAATACACCAGAAAACGTGTTTCTCGCATTAAATAGCTCGAAAAGAGCGATCTAGATGATTCTGCATTCTTCTGACAGAAGACTCACCAAGATTATCGCAGAAAATGCATATCTCAGCTGGAAACACCACGAAAATCAAGATGTCGCCGGTTCTGCATATCAAACGCACTGTGGAATGTTGAAAACACCAGAAAACTTGTTTTTTCGCATGAAATAGCTTGAAAAGAGCGATCTAGATGATTCTGCATACTTCTGACTGAAGCCTCACCAAGATTATCGCAGAAAATCCATATCTCAGCTGGAAAACATCACGAAAATCAAGATGTCGCCGGTTCTGCATATCAAACGCACTGTGGTGTCGTGAAAACAACCAGACAACGTGTTTCTCGCATTAAATAGCTCGAAAAGAGCGATCTCTAAGATTCTGCATACTTCTGACAGAAGTCTCACTAAGATTATCGTAGAAAATGCATATCTCAGCTTGAAACCCGACGAAATCCAAGATGTCGCCGGTTCTGCATATCAAACGCACTGTGGAATGTTGAAAACAACCAGACAACGTGTTTCTCGCATTAAATAGCTCGAAACGAGCGATCCCGATGATTCTGCATACTTCTGACAGAAGTCTCACCAAGATATTCGTTGAAAATGCATATCTCAGCTTGAAACCTCACGAAAACCAAGTTATCTCCGGTTCTGCAGATCAAACGTACTGTGGAGTGGTGAAAACACCCGAAAACGTGTTTCTCGCATTAAGTAGCTCGAAAAGAGCGTTCTCGAAGATTCTGCATACTTGTGACAGAAGTCTCACCAAGATTATCGTAGAAAATGCATATCTCAGTATGAAACCCGACCGAAACCATGATATCGCCGGTTCTGCATGTCAAACGTACTGTGGAGTGGCGAATACACCAGAAAACGTGTTTCTCGCATTAAATAGCTCGAAAAGAGCGATCTAGATGATTCTGCATACTTCTGACAGAAGACTCACCAAGATTATCGCAGAAAATGCATATCTCAGGTTGAAATCTCACGAAAATCAAGATGACGCCGGTTCTGCATATCAAACGCACTGCGGAGTGGTGAAAACAACAGATAACGTGTTTCTCGCATTAAATAGCTCGAAAAGAGGGGTCCCGATGATTCTGCATACTACTGACAGAAGACTCACCAAGATTATCGCAGAAAATGCATATCTCAGCTTGAAACCCGACGAAATCCAAGATGTCGCCGGTTCTGCATATCAAACGCACTGTGGAATGTTGAAAACACTAGAAAACTTGTTTTTTCGCATTAAATAGCTTGAAAAGAGCGATCTAGATGATTCTGCATACCTCTGACTGAAGTCTCACCAAGGGTATCGCTGAAAATCCATATCTCAGCTTGAAACATCACGAAAATTAAGATGTCGCCGGTTCTGCATATCAAACGCACTGTGGAGTCGTGAAAACAACCAGACAACGTGTTTCTCGCATTAAATAGCTCGAAAAGAGCGATCTCGAAGATTCTGCATACTTCTGACGGAAGTCTCACCAAGATTATCGTAGAAAATGCATATCTCAGGTTGAAATCTCACGAAAATCAAGATGTCGCCGGTTCTGCATATCAAACGCACTGCGGAGTGGTGAAAACAACAGATAACGTGTTTCTCGCATTAAATAGCTCGAAAAGAGGGGTCCCGATGATTCTGCATACTACTGACAGAAGACTCACCTAGATTATCGACGAAAATGCATATCTCAGGTTGAAATCTCACGAAAATCTAGATGTCGCCGGTTCTGGATATCAAACGCACTGTGGTGTCGTGAAAACACTAGAAAACTTGATTTTTCGCATTAAATAGCTTGAAAAGAGCGATCTAGATGATTCTGCATACTTCTGACTGAAGTGTCACCAAGATTATCGCAGAAAATCCATATCTCAGCTTGAAACATCACGAAAATTAAGATGTCGCCGGTTCTGCATATCAAACGCACTGTGGAGTCGTGAAAACAACCAGACAACGTGTTTCTCGCATTAAATAGCTCGAAAAGAGCGATCCCGATGATTCTGCATACTTCTGACAGAAGTCTCACCAAGATTATCGCAGAAAATGCATATCTCAGCTTGAAACCTCACGAAAATCAAGATGTCGCCGGTTCTGCAAATCAAACGCACTGTGGAGTGGTGAAAACAACCAGATAACGTGTTTCTCGCATTAAATAGCTCGAGAAGTGCGATCCCGATGATTATGCATACTTCTGACAGAAGTCTCACCAAGATAATCGCAGAAAATGCATATCTCAGCTTGAAACCTCACGAAAACCAAGTTATCTCCGGTTCTGCACATCAAACGTACTGTGGAGTGGTGAAAACATCAGAAAACGTGTTTCTCGCATTATGTAGCTCGAAAAGAGCGTTCTCGAAGATTCTGCATACTTCTGACAGAAGTCTCACCAAGATTATCGACGAAAATGCATATCTCAGGTTGAAATCTCACGAAATTCAAGATGTCGCCTGTTCTGGATATCAAACGCACTGTGGTGCCGTGAAAACACCAGATAACGTGTTTCTCGCATTAAATAGCTCGAAAAGAGCGATCTCGAAGATTCTGCATACTTCTGACGGAAGTCTCACCAAAATTATCGTAAAAAATGCATATCTCAGCTTGAAACCCCACGAAAACCAAGATATCGCTGGTTCTGCATATCAAACGCACTGTGGAGTGGTGAAAACACCGCATAATGTTTTTCTCGCAATAACTAGCTCGAAACGAGCGATCTCGATGCTTCTGCATCCTTCTAACAGAAGTCTCACCAAGATTATCGCAGAAAATGCATATCTCAGCTTGAAACCCCACAAAAACCGAGATATCGCCGGTTCTGCATATCAAACGCACTGTGGAGTGGTGAAAACACCAGATAACGTGTTTCTCGCATTAAGTAGCTCGAAACGAGCGTTCTCGATGATTCTGCATACGTCTCATAGATGAAACACCAAGATTATCGCAGAAAATGCATATATCAGCTGGAAACCCCATGAAAACCAAGTTATCGGCGGATCAACATATCAAACGCACTGTGGAGTGGTCAAAACACCAGAAAACTTGTTTTTTCGCATTTAATAGCTCGAAAAGAGCGATCTAGATGATTCTGGATACTTCTGACGGAAGTCTCACCAAAATTATCGTAAAAAATGCATATCTCAGCTTGAAACCCCACGAAAACCAAGATATCGCTGGTTCTGCATATCAAACGCACTGTGGAGTGGTGAAAACACCGCATAATGTTTTTCTCGCAATAACTAGCTCGAAACGAGCGATCTCGATGCTTCTGCATCCTTCTAACAGAAGTCTCACCAAGATTATCGCAGAAAATGCATATCTCAGCTTGAAACCCCACAAAAACCGAGATATCGCCGGTTCTGCATATCAAACGCACTGTGGGGTGGTGAAAACACCAGATAACGTGTTTCTCGCATTAAATAGCACGAAAAGAGCGTTCTCGAAGATCCTGCATACTTGTGACAGAAGTCTCTCCAAGATTATCGTAGAAAATGCATATCTCAGCTTGAAACCCGACGAAAACCGAGTTATCTCCGGTTCTGCACACCAAACGTACCGTGGAGTGGTGAAAACACCAGAAAACGTGTTTCGCGCATTAAGTAGCTCGAAAAGAGCGTTCTCGAAGATTCTGCATACTTCTGACAGAAGTCTCACCAACATTATCGTAGAAAATGCATATCTCAGCTGGAAACACCATGAAAATCAAGATATCGCCGGTTCTGCATATCAAACGCACTGTGGAGTGGTGAAAACACCAGATAACGTGTTTCTCGCATTAAGTAGCTCGAAAAGAGCGATCAAGATGATTCTGCATACTTCTGACAAAAGACCCACCAAGATTATCGCAGAAAATGCATATCTCAGTTGGAAACACCACGAAAATCAAGATATCGCCTGTTCTGCAGATCAAACGCACTGTGGAGTGGTGAAAACAACCAGAGAACGTGTTTCTCGCATTAAATAGCTCGAAAAGAGCGATCTCGATGATTCAGCATACTTCGGACAGAAGTCTCACCAAGATTATCGTAAAAAATGCATATCTCAGCTTGAAACCCCATGAAAACCAAGATATCGCTGGTACTGCATATCAAACGCAGTGTGGAGTGGTCAATACACCAGATAACGTGTTTCTCGCATTAAATAGCTCGAAACGAACGATCTAGATTATTCTGCATACTTCTGGCAGAAGTCTCACCAAGATTATCGTAGAAAATGCATATCTCAGCTTGAAACCCGACGAAAACCGAGTTATCTCCGGTTCTGCACACCAAACGTACCTTGGACTGGTGAAAACACCAGAAAACGTGTTTCGCGCATTAAGTAGCTCGAATAGAGCGATCTCGATGATTCTGCATACTTCGGACAGAAGTCTCACCAAGATTATCGCAGAAAATGCATATCTCTGCTTGAAAACCCACGAAAACCAAGATATCTACTGTTCTGCATATCCATCGAACTGTGGAGTGGTGAAAACCCCACAAAACGTGTTTCTAGCATTAAATAGCTCGAAAAGGGCGCTCTCGACCTTTCTGCATACTTCGGACAGAAGTCTCAACAAGATTATCGCAGAAAATGCATATCTCAGCTTGAAACCCCACGAAAACCAAGATATGTACTGTTCTGCATATCAAACGCACTGTGGAGTGGTGAAAACACCAGATAACGTGTTTCTCGCACTAACTAGCTCGAAACGAGCGATCTCGATGATTCTGCATACTTCGGCCAGAAGTCTCAACAAGATTATCGCAGAAAATGCATATCTCAGCTTGAATCCCCACGAAAATCAAGATATGAACTGTTGTGCATATCAAACGCACTGTGGAGTGGTGAAAACACCAGATAACGTGTTTCTCGCACTAACTAGCTCGAAAAGAGCGATCTCGATGATTCAGCATACTTCGGACAAAAGTCTCACCAAGATTATCGCAGAAAATGCATATCTCAGCTTGAAACCTCACGAAAACCGAGTTATCTCCGGTTCTGCACATCAAACGTACCGTGGAGTGGTGAAAACCCCAGAAAACGTGTTTCTAGCAGTAAATAGCTCGAAAAGAGCGCTCTCGACCTTTCTGCATACTTCGGACAGAAGTCTCAACAAGATTATCGCAGAAAATGCATATCTCAGCTTGAAACCCCACGAAAACCAAGATATGTACTGTTCTGCATATCGAACGCACTGTGGAGTGGCGAAAACACCAGATAACGTGTTTCTCGCGCTAACTAGCTCGAAAAGAGCGATATCGATGATTCAGCATCCTTCGGACAGAAGTCTCACCAAGATTATCGCAGAAAATGCATATCTCAGCTTGAAACCCCACGAAAACCAAGATATCTACTGTTCTGCATATCCAACGAAATGTCGAGTGGTGAAAACCCCAGAAAACGTGTTTCTAGCAGTAAATAGCGCGAAAAGAGCGCTCTCGACCTTTCTGCATACTTCGGACAGAAGTCTCAACAAGATTATCGCAGAAAATGCATATCTCAGCTTGAAACCCCACGAAAACCAAGATATGTACTGTTCTGCATATCGAACGCACTGTGGAGTGGTGAAAACACCAGATAACGTGTTTCTCGCACTAACTAGCTCGAAAAGAGCGATATCGATGATTCAGCATACTTCGGACAGAAGTCTCACCAAGATTATCGCAGAAAATGCATATCTCAGCTTGAAACCCGACCGAAACCAAGATATCTCCGGTTCTGCATGTCAAACGTACTGTGGAGTGGTGAAAACTCCAGAAAACGTGTTTCGTGCATTAAGTAGCTCGAAAAGAGCGATCTAGATGATTCTGCATACTTCTGACAAAAGACCCACCAAGATTATCGCACAAAATGCATATCTCAGCTGGAAACACCACGAAAATCAAGATATCGCCTGTTCTGCATATCAAACGCACTGTGGAGTGGTGAAAACACCAGATAACGTGTTTCTCGCATTAAATAGCTCGAAAAGAGCGTTCTCGAAGATCCTGCATACTTCTGACAGAAGTCTCACCAAGATTATCGTAGAAAATGCATATCTCAGCTTGAAACCTGACGAAAACCGAGTTATCTCCGGTTCTGCACATCAAACGTACCGTAGAGTGGGGAAAACACCAGATAACGTGTTTCTCGCATTAAGTAGCTCGAAACGAGCGTTCTCGATGATTCTGCATACGTCTCATAGATGAAACACCAAGATTATCGCAGAAAATGCATATATCAGCTGGAAACCCCATGAAAACCAAGTTATCGGCGGATCTACATATCAAACGCACTGTGGAGTGGTCAAAACAACCAGAGAACGTGTTTCTCGCATTAAATAGCTCGAAAAGAGCGATCTAGATGATTCTGGATACTTCTGACTGAAGTCTCACCAATATTATCGCAGAAAATGCATATCTCAGCTCGTAACCTCACGAAAATCAAGATGTTGCCGGTTCTGCATATCAAACGCACTGTGGAGTGGTGAACACAACCAGAGAACGTGTTTCTCGCATTAAATAGCTCGAATAGAGCGATCTCGATGATTCTGCATACTTCGGACAGAAGTCTGACCAAGATTATCGTAAAAAATGCATATCTCAGCTTGAAACCCCACGAAAACCAAGATATCGCTGGTACTGCATATCAAACGCACTGTGGAGTGGTGAAAACACCAGATAACGTGTTTCTCGCATTAAATAGCTCGAAAAGAGCGTTCTCGAAGATCCTGCATACTTGTGACAGAAGTCTCTCCAAGATTATCGTAGAAAATGCATATCTCAGCTTGAAACCCGACGAAAACCGAGTTATCTCCGGTTCTGCACACCAAACGTACCGTGGAGTGGTGAAAACAACTGAAAACGTGTTCCGCGCATTAAGTAGCTCGAAAAGAGCGTTCTCGAAGATTCTGCATACTTCTGACAGAAGTCTCTCCACCATTATCGTAGAAAATGCATATCTCAGCTGGAAACACCACGAAAATCAAGATATCGCCGGTTCTGCATATCAAACGCACTGTGGAGTGGTGAAAACACCAGATAACGTGTTTCTCGCATTAAATAGCACGAAAAGAGCGTTCTCGAAGATCCTGCATACTTCTGACAGAAGTCTCACCAAGATTATCGTAGAAAATGCATATCTCAGCTTGAAACCCGTCGAAAACCGAGTTATCTCCGGTTCTGCACACCAAACGTACCTTGGAGTGGTGAAAACACCAGAAAACATGTTTCGTGCATTAAGTAGCTCGAAAAGAGCGATCAAGATGATTCTGCATACTTCTGACAAAAGACCCACAAAGATTATCGCAAAAAATGCATATCTCAGTTGGAAACACCACGAAAATCAAGATATCGCCTGTTCTGCAGATCAAACGCACTGTGGAGTGGTGAAAACAACCAGAGAACGTGTTTCTCGCATTAAATAGCTCGAAAAGTGCGATCTCGATGATTCTGCATACTTCTAACAGAAGTCTCACCAAGATTATCGCAGAAAATGCATATCTCTGCTTGAAACCCCACGAAAACCAAGATATCTACTGTTCTGCATATCCAACGAACTGTGGAGTGGTGAAAACCCCAGAAAACGTGTTTCTATCATTAAATAGCTCGAAAAGAGCGTTCTCGAAGATTCTGCATACTTCTGACAGAAGTCTCACCAGGGTTATCGTAGAAAATGCATATCTCAGCCTTAAACCCGACCGAAACCAAGATATCTCCGGTTCTGCATGTCAAACGTACTGTGGAGTGGTGAAAACACCAGAAAACGTGTTTCTTGCATTAAGTAGCTCGAAAAGAGCGATCAAGATGATTCTGCTTACTTCTGACAAAAGACCCACCAAGATTATCGCAGAAAATGCATATCTCAGCTGGTAACACCACGAAAATCAAGATATCGCCGGTTCTGCATATCAGACGCACTGTGGAGTGCTGAAAACACCAGAAAACGTGTTTCTCGCATTAACTAGCTCGAAAAGAGCGTTCTCGATTATTCTGCATACTTCTCAAAGATGAAACACCAAGATTATCGCAGAAAATGCATATTTCAGCTGGAAATCCCACGAAAACCAAGTTATCGGCGGCTCTACATATCAAACGCACTGTGGAGTGGTCAAAACACCAGATAACGTGTTTCTCGCATTAAGTAGCTCGAAAAGAGCGTTCTCGAAGATTCTGCATACTTCTGACAGAGGTCTCACCAATACTATCGTAGAAAATGCATATCTCAGCTTGAAACTCGACCGAAACCAAGATATCTCCGGTTCTGCATGTCAAACGTACACTGGAGTGGTGAATACACCAGAAAACGTGTTTCTCGCATTAAATAGCTCGAAAAGAGCGATCTAGATGATTCTGCATACTTCTGACAGAAGACTCACCAAGATTATCGCAGAAAATGCATATCTCAGCTGGAAAACCTACGAAAACCAAGATATCGCCGGTTCTCCATAACAGACGCACTGTGGAGTGGTGAAAACACCAGAAAACGTGTTTCTCGCATTAACTAGCTCGAAAAGAGCGTTCTCGATGATTATGCATACTTCTGACAGAAGACTCACCAAGATTATCGCAGAAAATGCATATTTCAGCTGGAAACCCCACGAAAACCAAGTTATCGGCGGCTCTACATATCAAACGCACTGTGGAGTGTTCAATACACCAGATAACGTGTTTCTCGCATTAAATAGCTCGAAAAGAGCGATATCTATAATTCTGCATACTTCGGACAGAAGTCTCACCAATATTATCGCAGAAAATGCATATCTCAGCTTGAAACCTCACGAAAATCAAGATGACGCCGGTTCTGCATATCAAACGCACTGTGGAGTGGTGAAAACAACCAGATAACGTGTTTCTCGCATTAAATAGCTCGAAACGAGCGATCTAGGTGATTCTGCATACTTCTGACTGAAGTCTAACCAATATTATCGCAGAAAATGCATATCTCAGCTTGAAACCCGACGAAAACCAAGATATCGTCGGTTCTGCATATCAGACGCACTGTGGAATGTTGAAAACACCAGAAAACGTGTTTCTCGCATTAACTATCTCGAAAAGAGCGTTCTCGATGATTCTGCATACTTCTCATAGATGAAGCACCAAGATTATCGCAGAAAATGCATATTTCAGCTGGAAACCCCACGAAAACCAAGTTATCGGCGGCTCTACATATCAAACGCACTGTGGAGTGGTCAAAACACCAGATAACGTGTATCTCGCATTAAATAGCTCGAAAAGAGCGATATCTATAATTCTGCATACTTCGGACAGAAGTCTCACCAATATTATCGCAGAAAATGCATATCTCAGCTTGAAACCTCACGAAAATCAAGATGACGCCGGTTCTGCATATCAAACGCACTGTGGAGTGGTGAAAACAACCAGATAACGTGTTTCTCGCATTAAATAGCTCGAAACGAGCGATTTAGGTGATTCTGCATCCTTCTGACTGAAGTCCCACCAATATTATCGCAGAAAATGCATATCTCAGCTTGAAACCCGACGAAAACCAAGATATCGTCGGTTCTGCATATCAGACGCACTGTGGAGTGGTTAAAACACCAGAAAACGTGTTTTTCGCGTTAACTAGCTCGAAAAGAGCGTTCTCGATGATTCTGCATACTTCTCATAGATGAAACACCAAGATTATCGCAGAAAATGCATATTTCAGCTGGAAACCCCACGAAAACCAAGTTATCGGCGGCTCTACATATCAAACGCACTGTGGAGTGGTCAAAACACCAGATAACGTGTTTCTCGCATTAAATAGCTCGAAAAGAGCGATATCGATGATTCTGCATACTTCTGACTGAAGTCTCACCAATATTATCGCAGAAAATGCATATCTCAGCTTGAAACCCGACGAAAACCAAGATGTCGACGGTTCTGCATATCAAACGCACTGTGGGGTGGTGAAAACACCAGAAAACCTGTTACTCGCATTAAATAGCTCGAAAAGAGCGATCTAGATGATTCTGCATACTTCTGACAGAAGACACACCAAGATTATCGCAGAAGGTGCATATCTCAGCTTGTAACCTCACGAAAACCAAGATATCACCGGTTCTGCACATCAAACGTACTGTGGAGTGGTGAAAACACCAGAAAACGTGTTTCTCGCATTAAGTAGCTCGAAAAGAGCGTTCTCGATGATACTGCATACTTTGGACAGATGTTTCGCCAAGCTTATCGTAGAAAATGCATACCTCAGCTTGAAACCCGACGAAAACCAAAATATCTCCGGTTCTGCATATCCAACGCACTGTGGAGTGGTGAAAACACCAGAAAACGTGTTTCTCGCATTAAGTAGCTCGAAAAGAGCGCTCTCGATGTTTCTGCATACTTTGGACAGATGTTTCGCCAAGCTTATCGTAGAAAATGCATACCTCAGCTTGAAACCCGACGAAAACCAAAATATCTCCGGTTCTGCATATCCAACGCACTGTGGAGTGGTGAAAACACCAGATAACGTGTTTCTCGCATTAAGTAGCTCGAAACTAGCGATCTCGATGATTCTGCATACTTCGGACAGAAGCCTCAAAAAGATTATCGCTGAAAATGCATATCTCAGCTTGAAACCTCACGAAAATCAAGATGACGCCGGTTCTGCATATCAAACGCACTGTGGAGTGGTGAAAACAACCAGATAACGTGTTTCTCGCATTAAATAGCTCGAAACGAGCGATCTAGGTGATTCTGCATACTTCTGACTGAAGTCTCACCAATATTTTCGCAGAAAATGCATATCTCAGCTTGAAACCCGACGTAAAAACCAAAATATCTCCGGTTCTGCATATCCAACGCACTGTGGAGTGGTGAAAACACCAGATAACGTGTTTCTCGCATTAAGTAGCTCGAAACTAGCGATCTCGATGATTCTGCATACTTCGGACAGAAGGCTCAACAAGATTATCGTAAAAAATGCATATCTCAGCTAGAAAACCCCACGAAAGCCAAGATATCGCTGGTTCTGCATGTCAAACGCACTGTGGAGTGGTGAAAACACCGGATAAGGTTTTTCTCGCATTAACTAGCTCGAAAAGAGCGATATCGATGATTCTGCATACTTCTGACTGAAGTCTCACCAATATTATCGCAGAAAATGCATATCTCAGCTTGAAACCCGACGAAAACCAAGATGTCGACGGTTCTGCATATCAAACGCACTGTGGGGTGGTGAAAACACCAGAAAACCTGTTACTCGCATTAAATAGCTCGAAAAGAGCGATCTAGATGATTCTGCATACTTCTGACAGAAGACACACCAAGATTATCGCAGAAGGTGCATATCTCAGCTTGTTAACCTCACGAAAACCAAGATATCACCGGTTCTGCACATCAAACGTACTGTGGAGTGGTGAAAACACCAGAAAACGTGTTTCTCGCATTAAATAGCTCGAAAAGAGCGATCTAGATGATTCTGCATACTTCTGACAGAAGACTCACCAAATTATCGCAGAAAATGCATATCTCAGCTGGAAACCCTACGAAAACCAAGATATCGCCGGTTCTACATAACAGACGCACTGTGGAGTGGTTAAAACACCAGATAACGTGTTTCTCGCATTAAATAGCTCGAAAAGAGCGATCTCGAAGTTTCTGCATACTTCTGACAGAAGTCTCACCAAGATTATCGTAGAAAATGCATATCTCAGCTTGAAACCCGACCGAAACCAAGATATCTCCGGTTCTGCATGTCAAACGCACTGTGGAGTGGTGCAAACACCAGATAACGTGTTTCTCGCTCTAACTCGCTCGAAAACAGCGATCTAGCTGATTCTGCATACTTCTGACTGAAGTCTCACCAATATTATCGCAGAAAATGCATATCTCAGCTCGAAACCCCACGAAAACCAAGATATCGCCGGTTCTGCATATCAAACGCACTGTGGAGTGCTGAAAACACCAGATAACATGTTTCTCGCATTAAATAGCTCGAAAAGAGCGATCTCGATGTTTCAGCATACTTCCTACAGAAGTCAACCAAGATTATCGCAGAAAATGCATATCTCAGCTTGAAACCCCACGAAAACCAAGATATCGCCGGTTCTGCATATCAAACGCACTGTGGAGTGGTGAAAACACCAGATAGCGTGTTTCTCGCATTAATTAGCTCGAAAAGAGCGATCTCGATGATTCTGCATACTTCGGACAGAAGTCTCACCAAGATTATCGCAGAAAATGCATATCTCAGCTTGAAACCCCACGAAAACCAAGATATCGTCGGTTCTGCATACCAAACGCACTGTGGAGTGGTGAAAACACCAGATAACGTGTTTCTCGTATTAAATAGCTCGAAAAGAGCGATCTCGATGTTTCAGCATACTTCGGACAGAAGTCCACCAAGATTATCGCAGAAAATGCATATCTCAGCTTGAAACCCCACGAAAACCAAGATATCGCTGGTACTGCATATCAAACGCACTGTGGAGTGGTGAAAACACCAGATAACGTGTTTCTCGCATTAACTAGCTCGAAAAGAGCGATCCCGATGTTTCAGCATACTTCGGACAGAAGTCCACCAAGATTATCGCAGAAAATGCATATCTCAGCTTGAAACCCCACGAAAACCAAGATATCGCCGGTTCTGCATATCATACGCACTGTGGAGTGGTGAAAACACCAGATAACGTGTTTCTCGCATTAAATAGCTCGAAACAAGCGATCTCGATGATTAAGCATACTTCGGACACAAGTCTCACCAAGATTATAGTAAAAAATGCATATCTCAGCTTGAAACCCCACGAAAACCAAGATATCGCTGGTTCTGCATATCAAACGCACTGTGGAGTGGTGAAAACCCCCGAAAACGTATTTCTCGCTCTAACTAGCTCGAAAAGAGCGATCTCGATGATTCAGCATACTTTGGACAGAAGTCTCACCAAGATTATCGCAGAAAATGCATATCTCAGCTTGAAGGCCCACGAAAACCAAGATATCGCCGGTTCTGCATATCAAACGCACTGTGGAGTGGTGAAAACACCAGATAACGTGTTTCTCGCATTAAATAGCTCGAAAAGAGCGATCTCGATGTTTCAGCATACTTCGGACAGAAGTCCACCAAGATTATCGCAGAAAATGCATATCTCAGCTTGAAACCCGACCGAAACCACGATATCTCCGGTTCTGCATGTCAAACGCACTGTGGAGTGGTGAAAACACCAGATAACGTGTTTCTCGCTCTAACTAGCTCGAAAAGAGCGATCTAGATGATTCTGCATACTTCGGACAGAAGTCCACCAAGATTATCGCAGAAAATGCATATCTCAGCTTGAAACCCCACGAAAACCAAGATATCGCCGGTTCTGCATATCAAACGCACAGTGGAGTGCTGAAAACACCAGATAACATGTTTCTCGCATTAAATAGCTCGAAAAGAGCGATCTCGGTGTTTCAGCATACTTCCTACAGAAGTCCACGAAGATTATCGCAGAAAATGCATATCTCAGCTTGAAACCCCACGAAAACCAAGATATGTACTATTCTGCATATCAAACGCACTGTGGAGTGGCGAAAACACCAGATAACGTGTTTCTCGCATTAAATAGCTCGAAACGAGCGATCTCGATGATTCTGCATACTTCGGACAGAAGTCTCAACAAGATTATCGCAGAAAATGCATATCTCAGCTTGAAACCCCACGAAAACCAAGATATGTACTATTCTGCATATCAAACGCACTGTGGAGTGGCGAAAACACCAGATAACGTGTTTCTCGTATTAAATAGCTCGAAAAGAGCGATCTCGATGTTTCAGCATACTTCGGACAGAAGTCCACCAAGATTATCGCAGAAAATGCATATCTCAGCTTGAAACCCCACGAAAACCAAGATATCGCTGGTACTGCATATCAAACGCACTGTGGAGTGGTGAAAACACCAGATAACGTGTTTCTCGCATTAACTAGCTCGAAAAGAGCGATCTCGATGTTTCAGCATACTTCGGACAGAAGTCCACCAAGATTATCGCAGAAAATGCATATCTCAGCTTGAAACCCGACCGAAACCACGATATCTCCGGTTCTGCATGTCAAACGCACTGTGGAGTGGTGTACACACCAGATAACGTGTTTCTCGCTCTAACTAGCTCGAAAAGAGCGATCTAGATGATTCTGCATACTTCGGACAGAAGTCCACCAAGATTATCGCAGAAAATGCATATCTCAGCTTGAAACCCCACGAAAACCAAGATATCGCCGGTTCTGCATATCATACACACTGTGGAGTGGTGAAAACACCAGATAACGTGTTTCTCGCATTAAATAGCTCGAAACGAGCGATCTCGATGATTCTGCATACTTCGGACAGAAGTCTCAACAAGATTATCGCAGAAAATGCATATCTCAGCTTGAAACCCCACGAAAACCAAGAAATGTACTATTCTGCATATCAAACGCACTGTGGAGTGGCGAAAACACCAGATAACGTGTTTCTCGCACTAACTAGCTCGAATAGAGCGATCTCGATGTTTCACCATACTTCGGACAGAAGTTTCACCAAGATTACCGCAGAAAATGCATATCTCAGCTTGAAAGCCCACGAAAACCAAGATATCGCCGGTACTGCATATCAAACGCACTGTAGAGTGGTGAAAACACCAGATAACGTGTTTCTCGCATTAAATAGCTCGAAAAGGGCGATCTCGATGTTTCAGCATACTTCGGACAGAAGTCCACCAAGATTATCGCAGAAAATGCATATCTCAGCTTGAAACCCGACCGAAACCACGATATCTCCGGTTCTGCATGTCAAACGCACTGTGGAGTGGTGAAAACACCAGATAACGTGTTTCTCGCTCTAACTAGCTCGAAAAGAGCGATCTAGATGATTCTGCATACTTCGGACAGAAGTCCACCAAGATTATCGCAGAAAATGCATATCTCAGCTTGAAACCCCACGAAAACCAAGATATCGCCGGTTCTGCATATCAAACGCACTGTGGAGTGCTGAAAACACCAGATAACATGTTTCTCGCATTAAATAGCTCGAAAAGAGCGATCTCGATGTTTCAGCATACTTCCTACAGAAGTCAACCAAGATTATCGCAGAAAATGCATATCTCAGCTTGAAACCCCACGAAAACCAAGATATCGCCGGTTCTGCATACCAAACACACTGTGGAGTGGTGAAAACACCAGATAACGTGTTTCTCGTATTAAATAGCTCGAAAAGAGCGATCTCGATGTTTCAGCATACTTCGGACAGAAGTCCACCAAGATTATCGCAGAAAATGCATATCTCAGCTTGAAACCCCACGAAAACCAAGGTATCGCTGGTACTGCATATCAAACGCACTGTGGAGTGGTGAAAACACCAGATGACGTGTTTCTCGCATTAACTAGCTCGAAAAGAGCGATCTCGATGTTTCAGCATACTTCGGACAGAAGTCCACCAAGATTATCGCAGAAAATGCATATCTCAGCTTGAAACCCGACCGAAACCACGATATCTCCGGTTCTGAATGTCAAACGCACTGTGGAGTGGTGAACACACCAGATAACGTGTTTCTCGCTCTAACTAGCTCGAAAAGAGCGATCTAGATGATTCTGCATACTGCGGACAGAAGTCCACCAAGATTATCGCAGAAAATGCATATCTCAGCTTGAAACCCCACGAAAACCAAGATATCGCCGGTTCTGCATATCATACGCACTGTGGAGTGGTGAAAACACCAGATAACGTGTTTCTCGCATTAAATAGCTCGAAACGAGCGATCTCGATGATTCTGCATACTTCGGACAGAAGTCTCAACAAGATTATCGCAGAAAATGCATATCTCAGCTTGAAACCCCACGAAAACCAAGATATGTACTATTCTGCATATCAAACGCACTGTGGAGTGGTGAACACACCAGATAACGTGTTTCTCGCTCTAACTAGCTCGAAAAGAGCGATCTCGATGATTCAGCATACTTCGGACAGAAGTCTCACCAAGATTATCGCAGAAAATGCATATCTCAGCTTGAAGGCCCACGAAAACCAAGATATCGCCGGTTCTGCATATCAAACGCACTGTGGAGTGGTGAAAACACCAGATAACGTGTTTCTCGCATTAAATAGCTCGAAAAGAGCGATCTCGATGTTTCAGCATACTTCGGACAGAAGTCCACCAAGATTATCGCAGAAAATGCATATCTCAGCTTGAAACCCGACCGAAACCACGATATCTCCGGTTCTGCATGTCAAACGCACTGTGGAGTGGTGAAAACACCAGATATCGTGTTTCTCGCTCTAACTAGCTCGAAAAGAGCGATCTAGATGATTCTGCATACTTCGGACAGAAGTCCACCAAGATTATCGCAGAAAATGCATATCTCAGCTTGAAACCCCACGAAAACCAAGATATCGCCGGTTCTGCATATCAAACGCACTGTGGAGTGCTGAAAACACCAGATAACATGTTTCTCGCATTAAATAGCTCGAAAAGAGCGATCTCGGTGTTTCAGCATACTTCCTACAGAAGTCCACGAAGATTATCGCAGAAAATGCATATCTCAGCTTGAAACCCCACGAAAACCAAGATATGTACTATTCTGCATATCAAACGCACTGTGGAGTGGCGAAAACACCAGATAACGTGTTTCTCGCATTAAATAGCTCGAAACGAGCGATCTCGATGATTCTGCATACTTCGGACAGAAGTCTCAACAAGATTATCGCAGAAAATGCATATCTCAGCTTGAAACCCCACGAAAACCAAGATATGTACTATTCTGCATATCAAACGCACTGTGGAGTGGCGAAAACACCAGATAACGTGTTTCTCGTATTAAATAGCTCGAAAAGAGCGATCTCGATGTTTCAGCATACTTCGGACAGAAGTCCACCAAGATTATCGCAGAAAATGCATATCTCAGCTTGAAACCCCACGAAAACCAAGATATCGCTGGTACTGCATATCAAACGCACTGTGGAGTGGTGAAAACACCAGATAACGTGTTTCTCGCATTAACTAGCTCGAAAAGAGCGATCTCGATGTTTCAGCATACTTCGGACAGAAGTCCACCAAGATTATCGCAGAAAATGCATATCTCAGCTTGAAACCCGACCGAAACCACGATATCTCCGGTTCTGCATGTCAAACGCACTGTGGAGTGGTGTACACACCAGATAACGTGTTTCTCGCTCTAACTAGCTCGAAAAGAGCGATCTAGATGATTCTGCATACTTCGGACAGAAGTCCACCAAGATTATCGCAGAAAATGCATATCTCAGCTTGAAACCCCACGAAAACCAAGATATCGCCGGTTCTGCATATCATACACACTGTGGAGTGGTGAAAACACCAGATAACGTGATTCTCGCATTAAATAGCTCGAAACGAGCGATCTCGATGATTCTGCATACTTCGGACAGAAGTCTCAACAAGATTATCGCAGAAAATGCATATCTCAGCTTGAAACCCCACGAAAACCAAGAAATGTACTATTCTGCATATCAAACGCACTGTGGAGTGGCGAAAACACCAGATAACGTGTTTCTCGCACTAACTAGCTCGAATAGAGCGATCTCGATGTTTCACCATACTTCGGACAGAAGTTTCACCAAGATTACCGCAGAAAATGCATATCTCAGCTTGAAAGCCCACGAAAACCAAGATATCGCCGGTTCTGCATATCAAACGCACTGTAGAGTGGTGAAAACACCAGATAACGTGTTTCTCGCATTAAATAGCTCGAAAAGGGCGATCTCGATGTTTCAGCATACTTCGGACAGAAGTCCACCAAGATAATCGCAGAAAATGCATATCTCAGCTTGAAACCCGACCGAAACCACGATATCTCCGGTTCTGCATGTCAAACGCACTGTGGAGTGGTGAAAACACCAGATAACGTGTTTCTCGCTCTAACTAGCTCGAAAAGAGCGATCTAGATGATTCTGCATACTTCGGACAGAAGTCCACCAAGATTATAGTAAAAAATGCATATCTCAGCTTGAAACACGACCGATACCAAGATATCGCTGGTACTGCATATCAAACGCACTGTGGAGTGGTGAAAACACCAGATAACGTGTTTCTCGCAATAAATAGCTCGAAAAGAGCGAGCTCGATGTTTCTGCATACTTCGGACAGATGTTTCACCAAGCTTATCGTAGAAAATGCATATCTCAGCTTGAAACCCGACGAAAACCAAAATATCTCCGGTTCTGCATATCCAACGCACTGTGGAGTGGTGAAAACACCAGATATCGTGTTTGACGCATTAAATAGCTCGAATAGAGGGATCTCGATGATTCTGCATACTTCGGACAGAAGTCTCACCAAGATTATCGTAAAAAATGCATATCTCAGCTTGAAACCCCACGAAAACCAAGATATCGCTGGTACTGCATATCCAACGCACTGTGGAGTGGTGAAAACACCAGATAACGTGTTTCTCGCATTAAATAACTCGAAACGAGAGATCTCGATGATTCTGCATACTTCGGACAGAAGTCTCAACAAGATTATCGCAGAAAATGCATATCTCAGCTTGAAACCCCACGAAAACCAAGATATCTACTGTTCTGCATATCAAACGCACTGTGGAGTGGTGAAAACCCCAGAACACGTGTTTCTCGCATTAAATAGCTCGAAAAGAACGCTCTCGATGTTTCGGCATACTTCGGACAGATGTTTCACCAAGCTTATCGTAGAAAATGCATATCTCAGCTTGAAACCCCACGAAAACCAAAATATCTCCGGTTCTGCATATCCAACGCATTGTGGAGTGGTGAAAACACCAGATAACGTGTTTCTCGCAATAAGTAGCTCGAAAAGAGCGTTCTCGAAGATCCTGCATACTTCTGACAGAAGTCTCACCAAGATTATCGTAGACAATGCATGTCTCAGCTTGAAACCCGACGAAAACCGAGTTATCTCCGGTTCTGCACATCAAACGTACCGTGGAGTGGTGAAAACACCAGAAAACGTGTTTCGCGCATTAAGTAGCTCGAAAAGAGCGTTCTCGAAGATTCTGCATACTTCTGACAGAAGTCTCAACAGGATTATCGTAGAAAATGCATATCTCAGCTTGAAACCCGACCGAAACCAAGATATCTCCGGTTCTGCATGTCAAACGTACTGTGGAGTGGTGAAAACACCAGAAAACGTGTTTCGTGCATTAAGTAGCTCGAAAAGTGCGATCTAGATGGTTCTGCATACTTCTGACAAAAGACCCACCAATATTATCGCAGAAAATGCATATCTCAACTTGAAACCCGACGAAAACCAAAATATCGCCGGTTCGGCATATCAAACCAACTGTGGAGTGGTGAAAACAGCAGATAACGTGTTTCTCGCATTAAGTAGCTCGAAAAGTGCGATCTCGATGATTCTGCATACTTCTAACAGAAGTCTCACCAAGATTATCGCAGAAAATGCATATCTCTGCTTGAAACCCCACGAAATCCAAGATATCTACTGTTCTGCATATCCAACGAACTGTGGAGAGGTGAAAACCCCAGAAAACGTGTTTCTCGCATTAAATAGCTCGAAAAGAGCGCTCTCGATGTTTCGGCATACTTCTGACAGAAGTCTCACCAGGATTATCGTAGAAAATGCATATCTCAGCTTGAAACCCGACGAAAACCGAGTTATCTCCGGTTCTGCACATCAAACGTACCGTGGAGTGGTGAAAACACCAGAAAACGTGTTTTGCGCATTAAGTAGCTCGAAAAGAGCGTTCTCGAAGATTCTGCATACTTCTGACAGAAGTCTCAACAGGATTATCGCAGAAAATGCATATCTCAGCTTGAAACCCGACCGAAACCACGATATCTCCGGTTCTGCATGTCAAACGCACTGTGGAGTGGTGTACACACCAGATAACGTGTTTCTCGCTCTAACTAGCTCGAAAAGAGCGATCTAGATGATTCTGCATACTTCGGACAGAAGTCCACCAAGATTATCGCAGAAAATGCATATCTCAGCTTGAAACCCCACGAAAACCAAGATATCGCCGGTTCTGCATATCATACACACTGTGGAGTGGTGAAAACACCAGATAACGTGATTCTCGCATTAAATAGCTCGAAACGAGCGATCTCGATGATTCTGCATACTTCGGACAGAAGTCTCAACAAGATTATCGCAGAAAATGCATATCTCAGCTTGAAACCCCACGAAAACCAAGAAATGTACTATTCTGCATATCAAACGCACTGTGGAGTGGCGAAAACACCAGATAACGTGTTTCTCGCACTAACTAGCTCGAATAGAGCGATCTCGATGTTTCACCATACTTCGGACAGAAGTTTCACCAAGATTACCGCAGAAAATGCATATCTCAGCTTGAAAGCCCACGAAAACCAAGATATCGCCGGTTCTGCATATCAAACGCACTGTAGAGTGGTGAAAACACCAGATAACGTGTTTCTCGCATTAAATAGCTCGAAAAGGGCGATCTCGATGTTTCAGCATACTTCGGACAGAAGTCCACCAAGATAATCGCAGAAAATGCATATCTCAGCTTGAAACCCGACCGAAACCACGATATCTCCGGTTCTGCATGTCAAACGCACTGTGGAGTGGTGAAAACACCAGATAACGTGTTTCTCGCTCTAACTAGCTCGAAAAGAGCGATCTAGATGATTCTGCATACTTCGGACAGAAGTCCACCAAGATTATCGCAGAAAATGCATATCTCAGCTTGAAACCCCACGAAAACCAAGATATCGCCGGTTCTGCATATCAAACGCACTGTGGAGTGCTGAAAACACCAGATAACATGTTTCTCGCATTAAATAGCTCGAAAAGAGCGATCTCGATGTTTCAGCATACTTCCTACAGAAGTCAACCAAGATTATCGCAGAAAATGCATATCTCAGCTTGAAACCCCACGAAAACCAAGATATCGCCGGTTCTGCATACCAAACACACTGTGGAGTGGTGAAAACACCAGATAACGTGTTTCTCGTATTAAATAGCTCGAAAAGAGCGATCTCGATGTTTCAGCATACTTCGGACAGAAGTCCACCAAGATTATCGCAGAAAATGCATATCTCAGCTTGAAACCCCACGAAAACCAAGGTATCGCTGGTACTGCATATCAAACGCACTGTGGAGTGGTGAAAACACCAGATGACGTGTTTCTCGCATTAACTAGCTCGAAAAGAGCGATCTCGATGTTTCAGCATACTTCGGACAGAAGTCCACCAAGATTATCGCAGAAAATGCATATCTCAGCTTGAAACCCGACCGAAACCACGATATCTCCGGTTCTGAATGTCAAACGCACTGTGGAGTGGTGAACACACCAGATAACGTGTTTCTCGCTCTAACTAGCTCGAAAAGAGCGATCTAGATGATTCTGCATACTGCGGACAGAAGTCCACCAAGATTATCGCAGAAAATGCATATCTCAGCTTGAAACCCCACGAAAACCAAGATATCGCCGGTTCTGCATATCATACGCACTGTGGAGTGGTGAAAACACCAGATAACGTGTTTCTCGCATTAAATAGCTCGAAACGAGCGATCTCGATGATTCTGCATACTTCGGACAGAAGTCTCAACAAGATTATCGCAGAAAATGCATATCTCAGCTTGAAACCCCACGAAAACCAAGATATGTACTATTCTGCATATCAAACGCACTGTGGAGTGGCGAAAACACCAGATAACGTGTTTCTCGCACTAACTAGCTCGAAAAGAGCGATCTCGATGATTCACCATACTTCGGACAGAAGTTTCACCAAGATTACCGCAGAAAATGCATATCTCAGCTTGAAAGCCCACGAAAACCAAGATATCGCCGGTTCTGCATATCAAACGCACTGTAGAGTGGTGAAAACACCAGATAACGTGTTTCTCGCATTAAATAGCTCGAAAAGGGCGATCTCGATGTTTCAGCATACTTCGGACAGAAGTCCACCAAGATTATCGCTGAAAATGCATATCTCAGCTTGAAACCCGACCGAAACAACGATATCTCCGGTTCTGCATGTCAAACGCACTGTGGAGTGGTGAAAACACCAGATAACGTGTTTCTCGCTCTAACTAGCTCGAAAAGAGCGATCTAGATGATTCTGCATATTTCGGACAGAAGTCTCACCAAGATTATAGTAAAAAATGCATATCTCAGCTTGAAACACGACCGATACCAAGATATCGCTGGTACTGCATATCAAACGCACTGTGGAGTGGTGAAAACACCAGATAACGTGTTTCTCGCAATAAATAGCTCGAAAAGAGCGAGCTCGATGTTTCTGCATACTTCGGACAGATGTTTCACCAAGCTTATCGTAGAAAATGCATATCTCAGCTTGAAACCCGACGAAAACCAAAATATCTCCGGTTCTGCATATCCAACGCACTGTGGAGTGGTGAAAACACCAGATATCGTGTTTGACGCATTAAATAGCTCGAATAGAGGGATCTCGATGATTCTGCATACTTCGGACAGAAGTCTCACCAAGATTATCGTAAAAAATGCATATCTCAGCTTGAAACCCCACGAAAACCAAGATATCGCTGGTACTGCATATCCAACGCACTGTGGAGTGGTGAAAACACCAGATAACGTGTTTCTCGCATTAAATAACTCGAAACGAGAGATCTCGATGATTCTGCATACTTCGGACAGAAGTCTCAACAAGATTATCGCAGAAAATGCATATCTCAGCTTGAAACCCCACGAAAACCAAGATATCTACTGTTCTGCATATCAAACGCACTGTGGAGTGGTGAAAACCCCAGAACACGTGTTTCTCGCATTAAATAGCTCGAAAAGAACGCTCTCGATGTTTCGGCATACTTCGGACAGATGTTTCACCAAGCTTATCGTAGAAAATGCATATCTCAGCTTGAAACCCCACGAAAACCAAAATATCTCCGGTTCTGCATATCCAACGCATTGTGGAGTGGTGAAAACACCAGATAACGTGTTTCTCGCAATAAGTAGCTCGAAAAGAGCGTTCTCGAAGATCCTGCATACTTCTGACAGAAGTCTCACCAAGATTATCGTAGACAATGCATGTCTCAGCTTGAAACCCGACGAAAACCGAGTTATCTCCGGTTCTGCACATCAAACGTACCGTGGAGTGGTGAAAACACCAGAAAACGTGTTTCGCGCGTTAAGTAGCTCGAAAAGAGCGTTCTCGAAGATTCTGCATACTTCTGACAGAAGTCTCAACAGGATTATCGTAGAAAATGCATATCTCAGCTTGAAACCCGACCGAAACCAAGATATCTCCGGTTCTGCATGTCAAACGTACTGTGGAGTGGTGAAAACACCAGAAAACGTGTTTCGTGCATTAAGTAGCTCGAAAAGTGCGATCTAGATGGTTCTGCATACTTCTGACAAAAGACCCACCAATATTATCGCAGAAAATGCATATCTCAACTTGAAACCCGACGAAAACCAAAATATCGCCGGTTCGGCATATCAAACCAACTGTGGAGTGGTGAAAACAGCAGATAACGTGTTTCTCGCATTAAGTAGCTCGAAAAGTGCGATCTCGATGATTCTGCATACTTCTAACAGAAGTCTCACCAAGATTATCGCAGAAAATGCATATCTCTGCTTGAAACCCCACGAAATCCAAGATATCTACTGTTCTGCATATCCAACGAACTGTGGAGAGGTGAAAACCCCAGAAAACGTGTTTCTCGCATTAAATAGCTCGAAAAGAGCGCTCTCGATGTTTCGGCATACTTCTGACAGAAGTCTCACCAGGATTATCGTAGAAAATGCATATCTCAGCTTGAAACCCGACGAAAACCGAGTTATCTCCGGTTCTGCACATCAAACGTACCGTGGAGTGGTGAAAACACCAGAAAACGTGTTTCGCGCATTAAGTAGCTCGAAAAGAGCGTTCTCGAAGATTCTGCATACTTCTGACAGAAGTCTCAACAGGATTATCGTAGAAAATGCATATCTCAGCTTGAAACCCGACCGAAACCAAGATATCTCCGGTTCTGCATGTCAAACGTACTGTGGAGTGGTGAAAACACCAGAAAACGTGTTTCGTGCATTAAGTAGCTCGAAAAGTGCGATCTAGATGGTTCTGCATACTTCGCACAGAAGTCTCAACAAGATTATCGCAGAAAATGCATATCTCAGCTTGAACCCCCACGAAAAACAAGATATCTACTGTTCTGAATATCAAACGCACTGTGGAGTGGCGAAAACCCCAGAACACGTCTTTTTCGCATTAAATAGCTCGAAAAGAACGCTCTCGATGTTTCGGCATACTTCGGACAGATGTTTCACCAAGCTTATCGTAGAAAATGCATATCTCAGCTTGAAACCCGACCGAAACCAAGATATCTCCGCTTCTGCATGTCAAACGTTCTGTGGAGTGGTGAATACACCAGAAAACGTGTTTCTCGCATTAAATAGCTCGAAAAGAGCGATCTAGATGATTCTGCATACTTCTGACTGAAATCTCACCAATATTATCGCAGAAAATGCATATCTCAGCTCGAAACCTCACGAAAATCAAGATGTTGCCGGTTCTGCATATCAAACGAACTGTGGAGTGGTGAAAACAACAAGAGAACGTGTTTGGCGCATTAAATAGCTCGAATAGAGGGATCTCGATGATTCTGCATACTTCGGACAGAAGTCTCACCAAGATTATCGTAAAAAATGCATATCTCAGCATGAAACCCCACGAGAACCAAGATATCGCTGGTACTGCATATCAAACGCACTGTGGAGTGGTGAAAACACCAGAAAACGTGTTTCGTGCATTAAGTAGGTCGAAAAGAGCGATCTAGATGATTCTGCATACTTCTGACTGAAGTCTCACAAATATTATCGTAGAAAATGCATATCTCAGCTTGAAACCCGACGAAAACCAAAATATCGCCGGTTCTGCATATCAAACCAACTGTGGAGTGGTGAAAACAGCAGCTAACGTGTTTCTCGCATTAAGTAGTTCGAAAAGTGCGATCTCGATGATTCTGCATACTTCTAACAGAAGTCTCACCAAGATTATCGCAGAAAATGCATATCTCTGCTTGAAACCCCACGAAATCCAAGATATCTACTGTTCTGCATATCCAACGAATTGTGGAGAGGTGAAAACCCCAGAAAACGTGTTTCTCGCATTAAATAGCTCGAAAAGAGCGCTCTCGATATTTCGGCATACTTCTGACAGAAGTCTCACCAGGATTATCGTAGAAAATGCATATCTCAGCTTGAAACCCGATCGAAACCAAGATATCTCCGGTTCTGCATGTCAAACGTACTGTGGAGTGGTGAAAACACCAGAAAACGTGTTTCGTGCATTAAGTAGCTCGAAAAGTGCGATCTAGATGATTCTGCATACTTCTAACAGAAGTCTCACCAAGATTATCGCAGAAAATGCATATCTCTGCTTGAAACCCCACGAAATCCAAGATATCTACTGTTCTTCATATCCAACAAACTGTGGAGAGGTGAAAACCCCAGGAAACGTGTTTCTCGCATTAAATAGCTCGAAAAGAGCGCTCTCGATGTTTCGGCATACTTCTGACAGAAGTCTCACAAGGATTATCGTAGAAAATGCATATCTCAGCTTGAAACCCGACCGAAACCAAGATATCGCCGGTTCTGCATATCAAACGCACTGTGGAATGTTGAAAACACCAGAAAACTTGTTTTTTCGCATTAAATAGATCGAAGCGAGCGATCTAGGTGATTCTGCATACTTCTGACTGAGGTCTCACCAATATTATCGCAGAAAATGCATATCTCAACTTGAAACCCGACGAAAACCAAGGTGTCGCCGGCTCTGCATATCCAACGCACTGTGGAGTGGTGAAAACACCAGATAACGTGTTTCTCGCATTAAATAGCTCGAAAAGAGCGCTCTCGATGTTTCAGCATACTTCGGACAGATGTTTCACCAAGCTTTTCGTAGAAAATGCATATCTCAGCTTGAAACCCGACGAAAACCAAAATATCTCCCGTTCTGCATATCATACGCACTGTGGAGTGGTGAAAACACCAGAAAACGTGTTTCGTGCATTAAGTAGATCGAAGCGAGCGATCTAGCTGATTCTGCATACTTCTGACTGAAGTCTCACCAATATTATCGCAGAAAATGCATATCTCAACTTGAAACCCGACGAAAACCAAGATGTCGCCGGCTCTGCATATCCAACGCACTGTGGAATGTTGAAAACACCAGATAACGTGTTTCTCGCACTAACTAGCTCGAAAAGAGCGATCTCGATGATTCTGCATACTTCTGACTGAAGTCTCACCAATATTATCGTAGAAAATGCATATCTAAGCTCGAAACCTCACGAAAATCAAGATGTTGCCGGTTCTGCATATCAAACGCACTGTGGGGTGGTGAAAACAACCAGAGAACGTGTTTGGCGCATTAAATAGCTCGAATAGAGGGATCTCGATGATTCTGCATACTTCGCACAGAAGTCTCAACAAGATTATCGCAGAAAATGCATATCTCAGCTTGAACCCCCACGAAAACCAAGATATCTACTGTTCTGAATATCAAACGCACTGTGGAGTGGCGAAAACCCCAGAACACGTGTTTTTCGCATTAAATAGCTCGAAAAGAACGCTCTCGATGTTTCGGCATACTTCGGACAGATGTTTCACCAAGCTTATCGTAGAAAATGCATATCTCAGCTTGAAACCCCACGAAAACCAAGATATCTACTGTTCTGCATATCAAACGCACTGTGGAGTGGTGAAAACACCAGATAACGTGTTTCTCGCACTAACTAGCTCGAAAAGAGCGATCTCGATGATTCAGCATACTTCTGACTGAAGTCTCACCAAGATTATCGCAGAAAATGCATATCTCAGCTTCAAACCCCACGAAAACCAAGATATCGCCGGTTCTGCATATCAAACGCACTGTGGAGTGGGGAAAACACCAGATAACGTGTTTCTCGCATTAAATAGCTCGAAAAGAGCGATCTCGATGTTTCAGCATACTTCGGACAGAAGTCCACCAAGATTATCGCAGAAAATGCATATCTCAGCTTGAAACCCCACGAAAACCAAGATATCGCCGGTTCTGCATATCATACGCACTGTGGAGTGGTGAAAACACCAGAAAACGTTTTTCGTGCATTAAGTAGCTCGAAAAGAGCGATCTAGATGATTCTGCATACTTCTGACTGAAGTCTCACAAATATTCTCGTAGAAAATGCATATCTCAGCTTGAAACCCGACGAAAACCAAAATATCGCCGGTTCTGCATATCAAACGAAATGTGGAGTGGTGAAAACAGCAGATAACGTGTTTCTCGCATTAAGTAGCTCGAAAAGTGCGATCTCGATGATTCTGCATACTTCTAACAGAAGTCTCACCAAGATTATCGCAGAAAATGCATATCTCTGCTTGAAACCCCACGAAATCCAAGATATCTACTGTTCTGCATATCCAACGAACTGTGGAGAGGTGAAAACCCCAGAAAACGTGTTTCTCGCATTAAGTAGCTGGAAAAGAGCGCTCTCGATGTTTCGGCATACTTCGGACAGATGTTTCACCAAGCTTATCGTAGAAAATGCATATCTCAGCTTGAAACCCGACGAAAACCAAAATATCTCCGGTTCTGCATATCCAACGCACTGTGGAGTGGTGAAAACACCAGATAACGTGTTTCTCGCATTAAATAACTCCAAACGAGCGTTCTCGAAGATTCTGCATACTTCTGACAGAAGTCTCACCAGGATTATCGTAGAAAATGCATATCTCAGCTTGAAACCCGACCGAAACCAAAATATCTCCGGTTCTGCATGTCAAACGTACTGTGGAGTGGTGAAAACACCAGAAAACGTGTTTCGTGAATTAAGTAGCTCGAAAAGAGCGATCTAGATGGTTCTGCATACTTCTGGCAAAAGACCCACCAAGATTATCGCAGAAAATGCATATTTCAGCTTGAAACTCCACGAAAACCAAGATATCGCCGGTTCTGCATATCAAACGCACTGCGGAGTGGTGAAAACACCAGATAACGTGTTTCTCGCATTAAATAGCTCGAAACGAGCGATCTCGATGATTCTGCACACTTCGGACAGAAGTCTCACCAAGATTATCGTAAAAAATGCATATCTCAGCTTGAAACCCCACGAAAACCAAGATATCGCCGGTTCTGCATATCAAACGCACTGTGGAATGTTGAAAACACCAGAAAACTTGTTTTTTCGCATTAAATAGATCGAAGCGAGCGATCTAGGTGATTCTGCATACTTCTGACTGAAGTCTCACCAATATTATCGCAGAAAATGCATATCTCAACTTGAAACCCGACGAAAACCAAGATGTCGCCGGCTCTGCATATCCAACGCACTGTGGAGTGGTGAAAACACCAGATAACGTGTTTCTCGCATTAAATAGCTCGAAAAGAGCGCTCTCGATGTTTCGGCATACTTCGGACAGATGTTTCAACAAGCTTTTCGTAGAAAATGCATATCTCAGCTTGAAACCCGACGAAAAACAAAATATCTCCCGTTCTGCATATCCAACGCACTGTGGAGTGGTGAAAACACCAGATAACGTGTTTCTCGCATTAAATAGCTCGAAAAGAGCGTTCTCGAAGATTCTGCATACTTCTGACAGAAGTCTCACCAAGATTATCGTAGAAAATGCATATCTCAGCTTGAAACCCGACCGAAACCAAGATATCTCCGGTTCTGCATGTCAAACGCACTGTGGAGTGGTGAAAACACCAGATAACGTGTTTCTCGCTCTAACTAGCACGAAAAGAGCGATCTAGATGATTCTGCATACTTCTGACTGAAGTCTCACCAATATTATCGTAGAAAATGCATATCTCAGCTCGAAACCTCACGAAAATCAAGATGTTGCCGGTTCTGCATATCAAACGCACTGTGGAGTGGTGAAAACAACCAGAGAACGTGTTTGGCGCATTAAATAGCTCGAATAGAGGGATCTCGATGATTCTGCATACTTCGCACAGAAGTCTCAACAAGATTATCGCAGAAAATGCATATCTCAGCTTGAAACCCCACAAAAACCAAGATATCTACTGTTCTGAATATCAAACGCACTGTGGAGTGGCGAAAACCCCAGAACACGGGTTTTTCGCATTAAATAGCTCGAAAAGAACGCTCTCGATGATTCAGCATACTTCGGACAGAAGTCTCACCAAGATTATCGCAGAAAATGCATATCTCAGCTTGAAACCACACGAAAACCAAGATATCGCCGGTTCTGCATATCAAACGCACTGTGGAGTGGTGAAAACACCAGATAACGTGTTTCTCGCACTAACTAGCTCGAAAAGAGCGATCTCGATGATTCAGCATACTTCGGACAGAAGTCTCACCAAGATTATCGCAGAAAATGCATATCTCACCTTGAAACCACACGAAAACCAAGATATCGCCGGTTCTGCAAATCAAACGCACTGTGGAGTGGTGAAAACACCAGATAACGTGTTTCTCGCACTAACTAGCTCGAAAAGAGCGATCTCGATGATTCAGCATACTTCTGACTGAAGTCTCACCAAGATTATCGCAGAAAATGCATATCTCAGCTTCAAACCCCACGAAAACCAAGATATCGCCGGTTCTGCATATCAAACGCACTGTGGAGTGGTGAAAACACCAGTTAACGTGTTTCTCGCATTAAATAGCTCGAAAAGAGCGATCTCGATGTTTCAGCATACTTCGGACAGAAGTCCACCAAGATTATCGCAGAAAATGCATATCTCAGCTTGAAACCCCACGAAAACCAAGATATCGCCGGTTCTGCATATCATACGCACTGTGGAGTGGTGAAAACACCAGATAACGTGTTTCTCGCATTAAATAGCTCGAAACAAGCGATCTCGATGATTAAGCATACTTCGGACAGAAGTCTCACCAGGATTATAGTAAAAAATGCATATCTCAGCTTGAAACCCCACGAAAACCAAGATATCGCTGGTTCTGCATATCAAACGCACTGTGGAGTGGTGAAAACCCCAGAAAACGTGTTTCTCGCATTAAATAGCTCGAATAGAGCGATCTCGATGATTCTTCATACTTCGGACAGAAGTCTCAACAAGATTATCGTAAAAAATGCATATCTCAACTTGAAACCCCACGAAAGCCAAGATATCGCTGGTTCTGCATATCAAACGCACTGTGGAGTGGTGAAAACACCAGATAAAGTGTTTCTCGCATTAAGTCGCTCGAAACGAGCGTTCTCGATGATTCTGCATACTTCGGACAGAAGTCTCACCAAGATTATCGCAGGAAATGCATATCTCAGCTTGAAACCCCACGAAAACCAACATATCTGCGGTTCTGCATATCCAACGCACTGTGGAGTGGTGAAAACACCAGATAACGTGTTTCTCGCATTAAATAGCTCGAAACGAGCGATCTCGATGATTCTGCATACTTCGGACAGAAGTCTCAACAAGATTATCGCAGAAAGTGCATATCTCAGCTTGAAACCCCACGAAAACCAAGATATGTACTATTCTGCATATCAAACGCACTGTGGAGTGGTGAAAACACCAGATAACGTGTTTCTCGCACTAACTAGCTCGAAAAGAGCGATCTCGATGATTCAGCATACTTCGGACAGAAGTCCACCAAGATTATCGCAGAAAATGCATATCTCAGCTTGAAACCCCTCGAAAACCAAGATATCACCGGTTCTGCATATCATACGCACTGTGGAGTGGTGAAAACACCAGATAACGTGTTCCTCGCATTAAATAGCTCGAAACAAGCGATCTCGATGATTAAGCATACTTCGGACTGAAGTCTCACCATGATTATAGTAAAAAATGCCTATCTCAGCTTGAAACCCCACGAAAACCAAGATATCGCTGGTTCTGCATATCAAACGCACTGTGGACTGGTGAAAACCCCAGAAAACGTGTTTCTCGCATTATATAGCTCGAATAGTGCGATCTCGATGATTCTTCATACTTCGGACAGAAGTCTCAACAAGATTATCGTAGAAAATGCATATCTCAGCTTGAAACCCGACCGAAACCAAGATATGTACTATTCTGCATATCATACGCACTGTGGAGTGGTGAAAACACCAGATAACGTGTTCCTCGCATTAAATAGCTCGAAACAAGCGATCTCGATGATTAAGCATACTTCGGACAGAAGTCTCACCAAGATTATCTTAGAAAATGCATATCTCAGCTTGAAACCCGACGAAAACCGAGTTATCTCCGGTTCTGCACATCAAACGTACCGTGGAGTGGTGAAAACACCAGAAAACGTGTTCCGCGCATTAAGTAGCTCGAAAAGAGCGTTCTCGAAGATTCTGCATACTTCTGACAGAAGTCTCTCCAGGATTATCGTAGAAAATGCATATCTCAGCTTGAAACCCGACCGAAACCAAGATATCTCCGGTTCTGCATGTCAACCGTACTGTGGAGTGGTGAAAACACCAGAAAACGTGTTTCGTGCATTAAGTAGCTCGAAAAGAGCGATCTAGATGGTTCTGCATACTTCTGACAAAAGACCCACCAAGATTATCGCAGAAAATGCATATCTCAGCTTGAAACCCCACGAAAACCAAGATATCGCCGGTTCTGCATATCAAACGCACTGTGGAGTGGTGAAAACACCAGATAACGTGTTTCTCGCATTAAATAGCTCGAAAAGGGCGATCTCGATGTTTCAGCATACTTCGGACAGAAGTCCACCAAGATTATCGCAGAAAATGCATATCTCAGCTTGAAACCCGGCCGAAACCACGATATCTCCGGTTCTGCATGTCAAACGCACTGTGGAGTGGTGAAAACACCAGATAACGTGTTTCTCGCTCTAACTAGCTCGAAAAGAGCGATCTAGATGATTCTGCATACTTCGGACAGAAGTCCACCAAGATTATCGCAGAAAATGCATATCTCAGCTTGAAACCCCACGAAAACCAAGATATCGCCGGTTCTGCATATCAAACGCACTGTGGAGTGCTGAAAACACCAGATAACATGTTTCTCGCATTAAATAGCTCGAAAAGAGCGATCTCGATGTTTCAGCATACTTCCTACAGAAGTCAACCAAGATTATCGCAGAAAATGCATATCTCAGCTTGAAACCCCACGAAAACCAAGATATCGCCGGTTCTGCATACCAAACACACTGTGGAGTGGTGAAAACACCAGATAACGTGTTTCTCGTATTAAATAGCTCGAAAAGAGCGATCTCGATGTTTCAGCATACTTCGGACAGAAGTCCACCAAGATTATCACAGAAAATGCATATCTCAGCTTGAAACCCCACGAAAACCAAGGTATCGCTGGTACTGCATATCAAACGCACTGTGGAGTGGTGAAAACACCAGATGACGTGTTTCTCGCATTAACTAGCTCGAAAAGACCGATCTCGATGTTTCAGCATACTTCGGACAGAAGTCCACCAAGATTATCGCAGAAAATGCATATCTCAGCTTGAAACCCGACCGAAACCACGATATCTCCGGTTCTGAATGTCAAACGCACTGTGGAGTGGTGAACACACCAGATAACGTGTTTCTCGCTCTAACTAGCTCGAAAAGAGCGATCTAGATGATTCTGCATACTGCGGACAGAAGTCCACCAAGATTATCGCAGAAAATGCATATCTCAGCTTGAAACCCCACGAAAACCAAGATATCGCCGGTTCTGCATATCATACGCACTGTGGAGTGGTGAAAACACCAGATAACGTGTTTCTCGCATTAAATAGCTCGAAACGAGCGATCTCGATGATTCTGCATACTTCGGACAGAAGTCTCAACAAGATTATCGCAGAAAATGCATATCTCAGCTTGAAACCCCACGAAAACCAAGATATGTACTATTCTGCATTTCAAACGCACTGTGGAGTGGCGAAAACACCAGATAACTTGTTTCTCGTATTAAATAGCTCGAAAAGAGCGATCTCGATGTTTCAGCATACTTCGGACAGAAGTCCACCAAGATTATCGCAGAAAATGCATATCTCAGCTTGAAACCCCACGAAAACCAAGATATCGCTGGTACTGCATATCAAACGCACTGCGGAGTGGTGAAAACACCAGATAACGTGTTTCTCGCATTAACTAGCTCGAAAAGAGCGATCTCGATGTTTCAGCATACTTCGGACAGAAGTCCACCAAGATTATCGCAGAAAATGCATATCTCAGCTTGAAACCCGACCGAAACCACGATATCTCCGGTTCTGCATGTCAAACGCACTGTGGAGTGGTGAAAACACCAGATAACGTGTTTCTCGCTCTAACTAGCTCGAAAAGAGCGATCTAGATGATTCTGCATACTTCGGACAGAAGTCCACCAAGATTATCGCAGAAAATGCATATCTCAGCTTGAAACCCCACGAAAACCAAGATATCGCCGGTTCTGCATATCAAACGCACTGTGGAGTGCTGAAAACACCAGATAACATGTTTCTCGCATTAAATAGCTCGAAAAGAGCGATCTCGATGTTTCAGCATACTTCCTACAGAAGTCAACCAAGATTATCGCAGAAAATGCATATCTCAGCTTGAAACCCCACGAAAACCAAGATATCGCCGGTTCTGCATACCAAACACACTGTGGAGTGGTGAAAACACCAGATAACGTGTTTCTCGTATTAAATAGCTCGAAAAGAGCGATCTCGATGTTTCAGCATACTTCGGACAGAAGTCCACCAAGATTATCGCAGAAAATGCATATCTCAGCTTGAAACCCCACGAAAACCAAGGTATCGCTGGTACTGCATATCAAACGCACTGTGGAGTGGTGAAAACACCAGATGACGTGTTTCTCGCATTAACTAGCTCGAAAAGACCGATCTCGATGTTTCAGCATACTTCGGACAGAAGTCCACCAAGATTATCGCAGAAAATGCATATCTCAGCTTGAAACCCGACCGAAACCACGATATCTCCGGTTCTGAATGTCAAACGCACTGTGGAGTGGTGAACACACCAGATAACGTGTTTCTCGCTCTAACTAGCTCGAAAAGAGCGATCTAGATGATTCTGCATACTGCGGACAGAAGTCCACCAAGATTATCGCAGAAAATGCATATCTCAGCTTGAAACCCCACGAAAACCAAGATATCGCCGGTTCTGCATATCATACGCACTGTGGAGTGGTGAAAACACCAGATAACGTGTTTCTCGCATTAAATAGCTCGAAACGAGCGATCTCGATGATTCTGCATACTTCGGACAGAAGTCTCAACAAGATTATCGCAGAAAATGCATATCTCAGCTTGAAACCCCACGAAAACCAAGATATGTACTATTCTGCATTTCAAACGCACTGTGGAGTGGCGAAAACACCAGATAACTTGTTTCTCGTATTAAATAGCTCGAAAAGAGCGATCTCGATGTTTCAGCATACTTCGGACAGAAGTCCACCAAGATTATCGCAGAAAATGCATATCTCAGCTTGAAACCCCACGAAAACCAAGATATCGCTGGTACTGCATATCAAACGCACTGCGGAGTGGTGAAAACACCAGATAACGTGTTTCTCGCATTAACTAGCTCGAAAATAGCGATCTCGATGTTTCAGCATACTTCGGACAGAAGTCCACCAAGATTATCGCAGAAAATGCATACCTCAGCTTGAAACCCGACCGAAACCACGATATCTCCGGTTCTGCATGTCAAACGCACTGTGGAGTGGTGTACACACCAGATAACGTGTTTCTCGCTCTAACTAGCTCGAAAAGAGCGATCTAGATGATTCTGCATACTTCGGACAGAAGTCCACCAAGATTATCGCAGAAAATGCATATCTCAGCTTGAAACCCCACGAAAACCAAGATATCGCCGGTTCTGCATATCATACGCACTGTGGAGTGGTGAAAACACCAGATAACGTGTTTCTCGCATTAAATAGCTCGAAAAGGGCGATCTCGATGTTTCAGCATACTTCGGACAGAAGTCCACCAAGATTATCGCAGAAAATGCATATCTCAGCTTGAAACCCGACCGAAACCACGATATCTCCGGTTCTGCATGTCAAACGCACTGTGGAGTGATGAAAACACCAGATGACGTGTTTCTCGCATTAACTAGCTCGAAAAGAGCGATCTCGATGTTTCAGCATACTTCGGACAGAAGTCCACCAAGATTATCGCAGAAAATGCATATCTCAGCTTGAAACCCGACCGAAACCACGATATCTCCGGTTCTGAATGTCAAACGCACTGTGGAGTGGTGAACACACCAGATAACGTGTTTCTCGCTCTAACTAGCTCGAAAAGAGCGATCTAGATGATTCTGCATACTGCGGACAGAAGTCCACCAAGATTATCGCAGAAAATGCATATCTCAGCTTGAAACCCCACGAAAACCAAGATATCGCCGGTTCTGCATATCAAACGCACTGTGGAGTGGCGAAAACACCAGATAACGTGTTTCTCGCACTAACTAGCTCGAAAAGAGCGATCTCGATGATTCACCATACTTCGGACAGAAGTTTCACCAAGATTACCGCAGAAAATGCATATCTCAGCTTGAAAGCCCACGAAAACCAAGATATCGCCGGTTCTGCATATCAAACGCACTGTAGAGTGGTGAAAACACCAGATAACGTGTTTCTCGCATTAAATAGCTCGAAAAGGGCGATCTCGATGTTTCAGCATACTTCGGACAGAAGTCCACCAAGATTATCGCAGAAAATGCATATCTCAGCTTGAAACCCGACCGAAACAACGATATCTCCGGTTCTGCATGTCAAACGCACTGTGGAGTGGTGAAAACACCAGATAACGTGTTTCTCGCTCTAACTAGCTCGAAAAGAGCGATCTAGATGATTCTGCATATTTCGGACAGAAGTCTCACCAAGATTATAGTAAAAAATGCATATCTCAGCTTGAAACCCCACGAAAACCAAGATATCGCCGGTTCTGCATATCAAACGCACTGTGGAATGTTGACAACACCAGAAAACTTGTTTTTGCGCATTAAATAGATCGAAGCGAGCGATCTAGGTGATTCTGCATACTTCTGACTGAAGTCTCACCAATATTATCGCAGAAAATGCATATCTCAACTTGAAACCCGACGAAAACCAAAATATCGCCGGTTCGGCATATCAAACCCACTGTGGAGTGGTGAAAACAGCAGATAACGTGTTTCTCGCATTAAGTAGCTCGAAAAGTGCGATCTCGATGATTCTGCATACTTCTGACTGAAGTCTCACCAATATTATCGTAGAAAATGCATATCTCAGCTCGAAACCTCACGAAAATCAAGATGTTGCCGGTTCTGCATATCAAACGCACTGTGGAGTGGTGAAAACAACCAGAGAACGTGTTTGGCGCATTAAATAGCTCGAATAGAGGGATCTCGATGATTCTGCATTCTTCGCACAGAAGTCTCAACAAGATTATCGCAGAAAATGCATATCTCAGCTTGAACCCCCACGAAAACCAAGATATCTACTGTTCTGAATATCAAACGCACTGTGGAGTGGCGAAAACCCCAGAACACGTGTTTTTCGCATTAAATAGCTCGAAAAGAACGCTCTCGATGTTTCGGCATACTTCGGACAGATGTTTCACCAAGCTTATCGTAGAAAATGCATATCTCAGCTTGAAACCCGACCGAAACCAAGATATCTCCGCTTCTGCATGTCAAACGTTCTGTGGAGTGGTGAATACACCAGAAAACGTGTTTCTCGCATTAAATAGCTCGAAAAGAGCGATCTAGATGATTCTGCATACTTCTGACTGAAATCTCACCAATATTATCGCAGAAAATGCATATCTCAGCTCGAAACCTCACGAAAATCAAGATGTTGCCGGTTCTGCATATCAAACGCACTGTGGAGTGGTGAAAACAACCAGAGAACGTGTTTGGCGCATTAAATAGCTCGAATAGAGGGATCTCGATGATTCTGCATACTTCGCACAGAAGTCTCACCAAGATTATCGCAGAAAATGCATATCTCTGCTTGAAACCCCACGAAATCCAAGATATCTACTGTTCTTCATATCCAACAAACTGTGGAGAGGTGAAAACCACAGAAAACGTGTTTCTCGCATTAAATAGCTCGAAAAGAGCGCTCTCGATGTTTCGGCATACTTCTGACTGAAGTCTCACCAATATTATCGCAGAAAATGCATATCTCAACTTGAAACCCGACGAAAACCAAGGTGTCGCCGGCTCTGCATATCCAACGCACTGTGGAGTGGTGAAAACACCAGATAACGTGTTTCTCGCATTAAATAGCTAGAAAAGAGCGCTCTCGATGTTTCAGCATACTTCGGACAGATGTTTCACCAAGCTTATCGTAGAAAATGCATATCTCAGCTTGAAACCCGACGAAAACCAAAATATCTCCCGTTCTGCATTTCATACGCACTGTGGAGTGGTGAAAACACCAGAAAACGTGTTTCGTGCATTAAGTAGATCGAAGCGAGCGATCTAGCTGATTCTGCATACTTCTGACTGAAGTCTCACCAATATTATCGCAGAAAATGCATATCTCAACTTGAAACCCGACGAAAACCAAGGTGTCGCCGGCTCTGCATATCCAACGCACTGTGGAATGTTGAAAACACCAGATAACGTGTTTCTCGCTCTAACTAGCACGAAAAGAGCGATCTAGATGATTCTGCATACTTCTGACTGAAGTCTCACCAATATTATCGTAGAAAATGCATATCTAAGCTCGAAACCTCACGAAAATCAAGATGTTGCCGGTTCTGCATATCAAACGCACTGTGGGGTGGTGAAAACAACCAGAGAACGTGTTTGGCGCATTAAATAGCTCGAATAGAGGGATCTCGATGATTCTGCATACTTCGCACAGAAGTCTCAACAAGATTATCGCAGAAAATGCATATCTCAGCTTGAACCCCCACGAAAACCAAGATATCTACTGTTCTGAATATCAAACGCACTGTGGAGTGGCGAAAACCCCAGAACACGTGTTTTTCGCATTAAATAGCTCGAAAAGAACGCTCTCGATGTTTCGGCATACTTCGGACAGATGTTTCACCAAGCTTATCGTAGAAAATGCATATCTCAGCTTGAAACCCCACGAAAACCAAGATATCTACTGTTCTGCATATCAAACGCACTGTGGAGTGGTGAAAACACCAGATAACGTGTTTCTCGCACTAACTAGCTCGAAAAGAGCGATCTCGATGATTCAGCATACTTCTGACTGAAGTCTCACCAAGATTATTGCAGAAAATGCATATCTCAGCTTCAAACCCCACGAAAAGCAAGATATCGCCGGTTCTGCATATCAAACGCACTGTGGAGTGGGGAAAACACCAGATAACGTGTTTCTCGCATTAAATAGCTCGAAAAGAGCGATCTCGATGTTTCAGCATACTTCGGACAGAAGTCCACCAAGATTATCGCAGAAAATGCATATCTCAGCTTGAAACCCCACGAAAACCAAGATATCGCCGGTTCTGCATATCATACGCACTGTGGAGTGGTGAAAACACCAGAAAACGTATTTCGTGCATTAAGTAGCTCGAAAAGAGCGATCTAGATGATTCTGCATACTTCTGACTGAAGTCTCACAAATATTCTCGTAGAAAATGCATATCTCAGCTTGAAACCCGACGAAAACCAAAATATCGCCGGTTCTGCATATCAAACCAAATGTGGAGTGGTGAAAACAGCAGATAACGTGTTTCTCGCATTAAGTAGCTCGAAAGGTGCGATCTCGATGATTCTGCATACTTCTAACAGAAGTCTCACCAAGATTATCGCAGAAAATGCATATCTCTACTTGAAACCCCACGAAATCCAAGATATCTACTGTTCTGCATATCCAACGAACTGTGGAGAGGTGAAAACCCCAGAAAACGTGTTTCTCGCATTAAATAGCTCGAAAAGAGCGCTCTCGATGTTTCGGCATACTTCGGACAGATGTTTCACCAAGCTTATCGTAGAAAATGCATATCTCAGCTTGAAACCCGACGAAAACCAAAATATCTCCGGTTCTGCATATCCAACGCACTGTGGAGTGGTGAAAACACCAGATAACGTGTTTCTCGCATTAAATAACTCCAAACGAGCGTTCTCGAAGATTCTGCATACTTCTGACAGAAGTCTCACCAGGATTATCGTAGAAAATGCATATCTCAGCTTGAAACCCGACCGAAACCAAGATATCTCCGGTTCTGCATGTCAAACGTACTGTGGAGTGGTGAAAACACCAGAAAACGTGTTTCGTGCAATAAGTAGCTCGAAAAGAGCGATCTAGATGGTTCTGCATACTTCTGGCAAAAGACCCACCAAGATTATCGCAGAAAATGCATATTTCAGCTTGAAACCCCACGAAAACCAAGATATCGCCGGTTCTGCATATCAAACGCACTGCGGAGTGGTGAAAACACCAGATAACGTGTTTTTTCGCATTAAATAGATCGAAGCGAGCGATCTAGGTGATTCTGCATACTTCTGACTGAAGTCTCACCAATATTATCGCAGAAAATGCATATCTCAACTTGAAACCCGACGAAAACCAAGATGTCGCCGGCACTGCATATCCAACGCACTGTGGAGTGGTGAAAACACCAGATAACGTGTTTCTCGCATTAAATAGCTCGAAAAGAGCGCTCTCGATGTTTCGGCATACTTCGGACAGATGTTTCAACAAGCTTTTCGTAGAAAATGCATATCTCAGCTTGAAACCCGACGAAAACCAAAATATCGCCGGTTCTGCATATCAAACCAAATGTGGAGTGGTGAAAACAGCAGATAACGTGTTTCTCGCATTAAGTAGCTCGAAAAGTGCGATCTCGATGATTCTGCATACTTCTAACAGAAGTCTCACCAAGCTTATCGCAGAAAATGCATATCTCTGCTTGAAACCCCACGAAATCCAAGATATCTACTGTTCTGCATATCCAACGAACTGTGGAGAGGTGAAAACCCCAGAAAACGTGTTTCTCGCATTAAATTGCTCGAAAAGAGCGCTCTCGATGTTTCGGCATACTTCGGACAGATGTTTCACCAAGCTTATCGTACAAAATGCATATCTCAGCTTGAAACCCGACGAAAACCAAAATATCTCCGGTTCTGCATATCCAACGCACTGTGGAGTGGTGAAAACACCAGATAACGTGTTTCTCGCATTAAATAACTCCAAAGGAGCGTTCTCGAAGATTCTGCATACTTCTGACAGAAGTCTCACCAGGATTATCGTAGAAAATGCATATCTCAGCTTGAAACCCGACCGAAACCAAGATATCTCCGGTTCTGCATGTCAAACGTACTGTGGAGTGGTGAAAACACCAGAAAACGTGTTTCGTGCATTAAGTAGCTCGAAAAGAGCGATCTAGATGGTTCTGCATACTTCTGGCAAAAGACCCACCAAGATTATCGCAGAAAATGCATATTTCAGCTTGAAACCCCACGAAAACCAAGATATCGCCGGTTCTGCATATCAAACGCACTGCGGAGTGGTGAAAACACCAGATAACGTGTTTCTCGCATTAAATAGCTCGAAACGAGCGATCTCGATGATTCTGCACACTTCGGACAGAAGTCTCACCAAGATTATCGTAAAAAATGCATATCTCAGCTTGAAACCCCACGAAAACCAAGATATCGCCTGTTCTGCATATCAAACGCACTGTGGAATGTTGAAAACACCAGAAAACTTGTTTTTTCGCATTAAATAGATCGAAGCGAGCGATCTATGTGATTCTGCATACTTCTGACTGAAGTCTCACCAATATTATCGCAGAAAATGCATATCTCAACTTGAAACCCGACGAAAACCAAGATGTCGCCGGCTCTGCATATCCAACGCACTGTGGAGTGGTGAAAACACCAGATAACGTGTTTCTCGCATTAAATAGCTCGAAAAGAGCGCTCTCGATGTTTCGGCATACTTCGGACAGATGTTTCAACAAGCTTTTCGTAGAAAATGCATATCTCAGCTTGAAACCCGACGAAAAACAAAATATCTCCCGTTCTGCATATCCAACGCACTGTGGAGTGGTGAAAACACCAGATAACGTGTTTCTCGCATTAAATAGCTCGAAAAGAGCGTTCTCGAAGATTCTGCATACTTCTGACAGAAGTCTCACCAAGATTATCGTAGAAAATGCATATCTCAGCTTGAAACCCGACCGAAACCAAGATATCTCCGGTTCTGCATGTCAAACGCACTGTGGAGTGGTGAAAACACCAGATAACGTGTTTCTCGCTCTAACTAGCACGAAAAGAGCGATCTAGATGATTCTGCATACTTCTGACTGAAGTCTCACCAATATTATCGTAGAAAATGCATATCTCAGCTCGAAACCTCACGAAAATTAAAGATGTTGCCGGTTCTGCATATCAAACGCACTGTGGAGTGGTGAAAACAACCAGAGAACGTGTTTGGCGCATTAAATAGCTCGAATAGAGGGATCTCGATGATTCTGCATACTTCGCACAGAAGTCTCAACAAGATTATCGCAGAAAATGCATATCTCAGCTTGAAACCCCACGAAAACCAAGATATCTACTGTTCTGAATATCAAACGCACTGTGGAGTGGCGAAAACCCCAGAACACGGGTTTTTCGCATTAAATAGCTCGAAAAGAACGCTCTCGATGATTCAGCATACTTCGGACAGAAGTCTCACCAAGATTATCGCAGAAAATGCATATCTCAGCTTGAAACCACACGAAAACCAAGATATCGCCGGTTCTGCATATCAAACGCACTGTGGAGTGGTGAAAACACCAGATAACGTGTTTCTCGCATTAAATAGCTCGAAAAGAGCGATCTCGATGTTTCAGCATACTTCGGACAGAAGTCCACCAAGATTATCGCAGAAAATGCATATCTCAGCTTGAAACCCCACGAAAACCAAGATATCGCTGGTACTGCATATCAATCGCACTGTGGAGTGGTGAAAACACCAGATAACGTGTTTCTCGCATTAACTAGCTCGAAAAGAGCGATCTCGATGTTTCAGCATACTTCGGACAGAAGTCCACCAAGATTATCGCAGAAAATGCACATCTCAGCTTGAAACCCCTCGAAAACCAAGATATCGCCGGTTCTGCATATCATACGCACTGTGGAGTGGTGAAAACGCCAGATAACGTGTTCCTCGCATTAAATAGCTCGAAACAAGCGATCTCGATGATTAAGCATACTTCGGACAGAAGTCTCACCAAGATTATAGTAAAAAATGCATATCTCAGCTTGAAACCCCACGAAAACCAAGATATCGCTGGTTCTGCATATCAAACGCACTGTGGAGTGGTGAAAACCCCAGAAAACGTGTTTTTCGCATTAAATAGCTCGAATAGTGCGATCTCGATGATTCTTCATACTTCGGACAGAAGTCTCAACAAGATTATCGTAGAAAATGCATATCTCAGCTTGAAACCCGACCGAAACCAAGATATCTACTGTTCTGCATATCAAACGCACTGTGGAGTGGTGAAAACACCAGATAACGTGTTTCTCGCACTAACTAGCTCGAAAAGAGCGATCTCGATGATTCAGCATACTTCGGACAGAAGTCCACCAAGATTATCGCAGAAAATGCCTATCTCAACTTGAAACCCGACGAAAACCAAGATGCCGCCGGTTCTGCATATCAAACGCACTGTGGAGTGGTGAAAACACCAGATAACGTGTTTGTCGCACTAACTAGCTCGAAAAGAGCGATCTCGATGATTCAGCATACTTCGGACAGAAGTCTCACCAAGATTATCGCAGAAAATGCATATCTCACCTTGAAACCACACGAAAACCAAGATATCGCCGGTTCTGCAAATCAAACGCACTGTGGAGTGGTGAAAACACCAGATAACGTGTTTCTCGCACTAACTAGCTCGAAAAGAGCGATCTCGATGATTAAGCATACTTCGGACAGAAGTCTCACCAGGATTATAGTAAAAAATTCATATCTCAGCTTGAAACCCCACGAAAACCAAGATATCTACTGTTCTGAATATCAAACGCACTGTGGAGTGGCGAAAACCCCAGAACACGGGTTTTTCGCATTAAATAGCTCGAAAAGAACGCTCTCGATGATTCAGCATACTTCGGACAGAAGTCTCACCAAGATTATCGCAGAAAATGCATATCTCAGCTTCAAACCCCACGAAAACCAAGATATCGCCGGTTCTGCATATCAAACGCACTGTGGAGTGGTGAAAACACCAGTTAACGTGTTTCTCGCATTAAATAGCTCGAAAAGAGCGATCTCGATGTTTCAGCATACTTCGGACAGAAGTCCACCAAGATTATCGCAGAAAATGCATATCTCAGCTTGAAACCCCACGAAAACCAAGATATCGCCGGTTCTGCATATCATACGCACTGTGGAGTGGTGAAAACACCAGATAACGTGTTTCTCGCATTAAATAGCTCGAAACAAGCGATCTCGATGATTAAGCATACTTCGGACAGAAGTCTCACCAGGATTATAGTAAAAAATGCATATCTCAGCTTGAAACCCCACGAAAACCAAGATATCGCTGGTTCTGCATATCAAACGCACTGTGGAGTGGTGAAAACCCCAGAAAACGTGTTTCTCGCATTAAATAGCTCGAATAGAGCGATCTCGATGATTCTTCATACTTCGGACAGAAGTCTCAACAAGATTATCGTAAAAAATGCATATCTCAACTTGAAACCCCACGAAAGCCAAGATATCGCTGGTTCTGCATATCAAACGCACTGTGGAGTGGTGAAAACACCAGATAAAGTGTTTCTCGCATTAAGTCGCTCGAAACGAGCGTTCTCGATGATTCTGCATACTTTGGACAGAAGTCTCACCAAGATTATCGCAGGAAATGCATATCTCAGCTTGAAACCCCACGAAAACCAACATATCTGCGGTTCTGCATATCCAACGCACTGTGGAGTGGTGAAAACCCCAGAAAACGTGTTTCTCGCATTAAATAGCTCGAATAGAGCGATCTCGATGATTCTTCATACTTCGGACAGAAGTCTCAACAAGATTATCGTAAAAAATGCATATCTCAACTTGAAACCCCACGAAAGCCAAGATATCGCTGGTTCTGCATATCAAACGCACTGTGGAGTGGTGAAAACACCAGATAAAGTGTTTCTCGCATTAAGTCGCTCGAAACGAGCGTTCTCGATGATTCTGCATACTTCGGACAGAAGTCTCACCAAGATTATCGCAGGAAATGCATATCTCAGCTTGAAACCCCACGAAAACCAACATATCTGCGGTTCTGCATATCCAACGCACTGTGGAGTGGTGAAAACACCAGATAACGTGTTTCTCGCATTAAATAGCTCGAAACGAGCGATCTCGATGATTCTGCATACTTCGGACAGAAGTCTCAACAAGATTATCGCAGAAAATGCATATCTCAGCTTGAAACCCCACGAAAACCAAGATATGTACTATTCTGCATATCAAACGCTCTGTGGAGTGGTGAAAACACCAGATAACGTGTTTCTCGCACTAACTAGCTCGAAAAGAGCGATCTGGATGATTCAGCATACTTCCGACAGAAGTCTCACCAAGATTATCGCAGAAAATGCATATCTCAGCTTGAAACCCCACGAAAACCAAGATATCGCCGGTTCTGCATATCAAACGCACTGTGGAGTGGTGAAAACACCAGATAACATGTTTCTCGCATTAAATAGCTCGAAAAGTGCGATCTCGATGTTTCAGCATACTTCGGACAGAAGTCCACCAAGATTATCGCAGAAAATGCGTATCTCAGCTTGAAACCCCACGAAAACCAAGATATCGCTGGTACTGCATATCAAACGGACTGTGGAGTGGTGAAAACACCAGATAACGTGTTTCTCGCATTAACTAGCTCGAAAAGAGCGATCTCGATGTTTCAGCATACTTCGGACAGAAGTCCACCAAGATTATCGCAGAAAATGCATATCTCTGCTTGAAACCCCACGAAATCCAAGATATCTACTGTTCTGCATATCCAACGAACTGTGGAGTGGTGAAAACCCCAGAAAACGTGTTCCTCGCATTAAATAGCTCGAAAAGAGCGATCTAGATGCTTCTGCATACTTCTGACAGAAGACTCACCAAGATTATCGCAGAAAACGCATATCTCAGCTGGAAACCCCACGAAAACCAAGATATCGCCGGTTCTGCATATCAGACGCACCGTGGAGTGGTGAAAACACCAGAAAACGTGTTAGTCGCATTAAAGATCTCGAAAAGAGCGTTCTGGATGATTCTGCATACTTCTGACAGAAGACTCACCAAGATAATCGCAGAAAATGCATATTTCAGCTGGAAACCCCACGAAAACAAAGTTATCGGCGGCTCTACATATCAAACGCACTGTGGAGTGGTCAAAATACCAGAAAACTTGTTTTTTCGCATCAAATAGCCCGAAACGAGCGATCTAGATGATTCTGCATACTTCTGACTGAAGTCTCACCAATATTATCGCAGAAAATGCATATGTCAGCTAGAAACCTCACGAAAATCAAGATGTCGCCGGTTCTGCATATCAAACGCACTATAGAGTGGTGAAAACAACCAGATAACGTGTTTCTCGCATTAAGTAGCTCGAAAAGTGCGATCTCGATGATTCTACATACTTCTAACAGAAGTCTCACCAAGATTATCGCAGAAAATGCATATCTCTGCTTGAAACCCCACGAAATCCAAGATATGTACTGTTCTGCATATCCAACGAACTGTGGAGAGGTGAAAACCCCAGAAAACGTGTTTCTCGCATTAAATAGCTCGAAAAGAGCGTTCTCGATGTTTCGGCATACTTCGGACAGATGTTTCACCAAGCTTATCGTAGAAAATGCATATCTCAGCTTGAAACCCGACGAAAACCAAATTATCTCCGGTTCTGCAAATCCAACGCACTGTGGAGTGGTGAAAACACCAGATAACGTGTTTCTCGCATTAAATAGCTCGAAACGAGCGATCTCGATGATTCTGCATACTTCGGACAGAAGTCTCAACAAGATTATCGCAGAAAATGCATATCTCAGCTTGAAACCCCACGAAAACCAAGATATCTACTGTTCTGCATATCAAACGCACTGTGGAGTGGTGAAAACCCAAGAACACGTGTTTCTCGCATTAAATAGCTCGAAAAGAACGCTCTCGATGTTTCGGCATACTTCGGACAGATGTTTCACAAAGCTTATCGTAGAAAATGCATATCTCAGCTTGAAACCCGACGAAAACCAAAATATCTCTGGTTCTGCATATCCAACGCACTGTGGAGTGGTGAAAACACCAGATAACGTGTTTCTCGCAATAAGTAGCTCGAAAAGAGCGTTCTCGAAGATCCTGCATACTTCTGACAGAAGTCTCACCAAGATTATCTTAGAAAATGCATATCTCAGCTTGAAACCCGACGAAAACCGAGTTATCTCCGGTTCTGCACATCAAACGTACCGTGGAGTGGTGAAAACACCAGAAAACGTGTTCCGCGCATTAAGTAGCTCGAAAAGAGCGTTCTCGAAGATTCTGCATACTTCTGACAGAAGTCTCTCCAGGATTATCGTAGAAAATGCATATCTCAGCTTGAAACCCGACCGAAACCAAGATATCTCCGGTTCTGCATGTCAACCGTACTGTGGAGTGGTGAAAACACCAGAAAACGTGTTTCGTGCATTAAGTAGCTCGAAAAGAGCGATCTAGATGCTTCTGCATACTTCTGACAAAAGACCCACCAAGATTATCGCAGAAAATGCATATCTCAGCTTGAAACCCCACGAAAACCAAGATATCGCCGGTTCTGCATATCAAACGCACTGTGGAGTGGTGAAAACAACCAGATAACGTGTTTCTCGCATTAAATAGCTCGAAACGAGGCGATCTAGATGATTCTGCATACTTCTGACTGAGGTCTCACCAAGATTATCGCAGAAAATGCATATCTCAGCTTGAAACCCCACGAAAACCAAGATATCGCCGGTTCTGCATATCAAAAGCACTGTAGAATGTTGAAAACACCAGAAAACTTGTTTTTTCGCATTAAATAGCTCGAAGCGAGCGATCTAGGTGATTCTGCATACTTCTGACTGAAGTCTAACCAATATTATTGCAGAAAATGCATATCTCATCTTGAAACCCGACGAAATCCAAGATGTCGCCGGTTCTGCATATCAAACGCACTGTGGGGTGGTGAAAACACCAGAAAACGTGTTTCTCGCATTAGCTAGCTCGAAAAGAGCGATCTCGATGATTCTGCACACTTGTCACAGAAGAATCATGAAGATTATCACTGAAAATGCATATCTCAGCTAGAAACCTCACGATAATCAAGATGTCGCCGGTTGTGCATATCAAACGCACTGTAGAGTGGTGAAAACAACCAGATAACGTGTTTCTCGCATTAAATAGCTCGAAACGAGCGATCTAGATGATTCTGCATACCTCTGACCGAAGTCTCACCAGTATTATCGCAGAAAATGCATATCTCAGCTTGAAACCCGACGAAATCCAAGATGTCGCCGGTTCTGCATATCAAACGCACTGTGGGGTGGTGAAAACACCAGAAAACGTGTTTCTCGCATTAGCTAGCTCGAAAAGAGCGATCTCGATGATTCTGCATACTTCTCATAGATGAAACACCAAGATTATCGCAGAAAATGCATATTTCAGCTGGAAACCCCACGAAAACCAAGATGTCGCCGGTTCTGCATACCAAACGCACTGTGGAGTGGGGAATACACCAGAAAACGCGTTTCTCGCATTAAATAGCTCGAAACGAGCGATCTAGACGGTTCTGCATACTTCTGACTGAAGTCTCACCAGTATTATCGCAGAAAATGCATAATTGAGCTTGAAACCCCACGAAAACCAAATTATCTCCGGTTCTGCAAATCCAACGCACTGTGGAGTGGTGAAAACACCAGATAACGTGTTTCTCGCATTAAATAGCTCGAAACGAGCGATCTCGATGATTCTGCATACTTCGGACAGAAGTCTCAACAAGATTATCGCAGAAAATGCATATCTCAGCTTGAAACCCCACGAAAACCAAGATATCTACTGTTCTGCATATCAAACGCACTGTGGAGTGGTGAAAACCCAAGAACACGTGTTTCTCGCATTAAATAGCTCGAAAAGAACGCTCTCGATGTTTCGGCATACTTCGGACAGATGTTTCACAAAGCTTATCGTAGAAAATGCATATCTCAGCTTGAAACCCGACGAAAACCAAAATATCTCTGGTTCTGCATATCCAACGCACTGTGGAGTGGTGCAAACACCAGATAACGTGTTTCTCGCAATAAGTAGCTCGAAAAGAGCGTTCTCGAAGATCCTGCATACTTCTGACAGAAGTCTCACCAAGATTATCTTAGAAAATGCATATCTCAGCTTGAAACCCGACGAAAACCGAGTTATCTCCGGTTCTGCACATCAAACGTACCGTGGAGTGGTGAAAACACCAGAAAACGTGTTCCGCGCATTAAGTAGCTCGAAAAGAGCGTTCTCGAAGATTCTGCATACTTCTGACAGAAGTCTCTCCAGGATTATCGTAGAAAATGCATATCTCAGCTTGAAACCCGACCGAAACCAAGATATCTCCGGTTCTGCATGTCAACCGTACTGTGGAGTGGTGAAAACCCCAGAAAACGTGTTTCGTGCATTAAGTAGCTCGAAAAGAGCGATCTAGATGCTTCTGCATACTTCTGACAAAAGACCCACCAAGATTATCGCAGAAAATGCATATCTCAGCTTGAAACCCCACGAAAACCAAGATATCGCCGGTTCTGCATATCAAACGCACTGTGGAGTGGTGAAAACAACCAGATAACGTGTTTCTCGCATTAAATAGCTCGAAACGAGGCGATCTAGATGATTCTGCATACTTCTGACTGAGGTCTCACCAAGATTATCGCAGAAAATGCATATCTCAGCTTGAAACCCCACGAAAACCAAGATATCGCCGGTTCTGCATATCAAAAGCACTGTAGAATGTTGAAAACACCAGAAAACTTGTTTTTTCGCATTAAATAGCTCGAAGCGAGCGATCTAGGTGATTCTGCATACTTCTGACTGAAGTCTAACCAATATTATTGCAGAAAATGCATATCTCATCTTGAAACCCGACGAAATCCAAGATGTCGCCGGTTCTGCATATCAAACGCACTGTGGGGTGGTGAAAACACCAGAAAACGTGTTTCTCGCATTAGCTAGCTCGAAAAGAGCGATCTCGATGATTCTGCACACTTGTCACAGAAGAATCATGAAGATTATCACTGAAAATGCATATCTCAGCTAGAAACCTCACGATAATCAAGATGTCGCCGGTTGTGCATATCAAACGCACTGTAGAGTGGTGAAAACAACCAGATAACGTGTTTCTCGCATTAAATAGCTCGAAACGAGCGATCTAGATGATTCTGCATACCTCTGACCGAAGTCTCACCAGTATTATCGCAGAAAATGCATATCTCAGCTTGAAACCCGACGAAATCCAAGATGTCGCCGGTTCTGCATATCAAACGCACTGTGGGGTGGTGAAAACACCAGAAAACGTGTTTCTCGCATTAGCTAGCTCGAAAAGAGCGATCTCGATGATTCTGCATACTTCTCATAGATGAAACACCAAGATTATCGCAGAAAATGCATATTTCAGCTGGAAACCCCACGAAAACCAAGATGTCGCCGGTTCTGCATACCAAACGCACTGTGGAGTGGGGAATACACCAGAAAACGCGTTTCTCGCATTAAATAGCTCGAAACGAGCGATCTAGACGGTTCTGCATACTTCTGACTGAAGTCTCACCAGTATTATCGCAGAAAATGCATATCTCAGCTTGAAACCCTGCCGAAACCAAGATATCTCCGTTTCTGCATGTCAAACGTACTGTGGAGTGGTGAATACACCAGAAAACGTGTTTCTCGCATTAAATAGCTCGAAAAGAACGATCTAGATGTTTCTGCACACTTGTCACAGAAGAATCATGAAGATTATCACTGAAAATGCATATCTCAGATAGAAACCTCACGATAATCAAGTTGTCGCCGGTTGTGCATATCAAACGCACTGTAGAGTGGTGCAAACAACCAGATAACGCGTTTCTCGCATTAAATAGCTCGAAACGAGCGATCTAGACGGTTCTGCATACTTCTGACTGAAGTCTCACCAGTATTATCACAGAAAATGCATATCTCAGCTTGAAACCCGGCCGAAACCAAGATATCTCCGTTTCTGCATGTCAAACGTACTGTGGAGTGGTGAATACACCAGAAAACGTGTTTCTCGCATTAAATAGCTCGAAAAGAGCGATCTAGATGATTCTGCACACTTGTCACAGAAGAATCATGAAGATTATCACTGAAAATGCATATCTCAGCTAGAAACCTCACGATAATCAAGATGTCGCCGGTTGTGCATATCAAACGCACTGTAGAGTGGTGAAAACAACCAGATAACGTGTTTCTCGCATTAAATAGCTCGAAACGAGCGATCTAGATGATTCTGCATACCTCTGACCGAAGTCTCACCAGTATTATCGCAGAAAATGCATATCTCAGCTTGAAACCCGACCGAAACCAAGATATCTCCGTTTCTGCATGTCAAACGTACTGTGGAGTGGTGAATACACCAGAAAACGTGTTTCTCGCATTAAATAGCTCGAAAAGAGCGATCTAGATGCTTCTGCATACTTCTGACAGAAGACTCACCAAGATTATCGCAGAAAATGCATATCTCAGCTAGAAACCTCACGATAATCAAGATGTCGCCGGTTCTGCATATCAAACGCACTGTGGAATGTTGAAAACACCAGAAAACTTGTTTCTTCACATTAAATAGCTCGAAACGAGCGGTCTAGACGATTCTGCATACTTCTGACTGAAGTCTCAGCAATATTATCGCAGAAAATGCATATCTCAGCTTGAAACCTCACGAAAATCAAGATGTCGCCGGTTCTGCATAACAAACGCACTGTAGGGTGGTGAAAACAACCAGATAACGTGTTTCTCGCATTAAATAGCTCGAAACGAGCGATCTAGATGATTCTGCATACCTCTGACCGAAGTCTCACCAGTATTATCGCAGAAAATGCATATCTCAGCTTGAAACCCGACCGAAACCAAGATATCTCCGTTTCTGCATGTTAAACGTACTGTGGAGTGGTGAATACACCAGAAAACGTGTTTCTCGCATTAAATAGTTCGAAAAGAGCGATCTAGATGCTTCTGCATACTTCTGACAGAAGACTTACCAAGATTATCGCAGAAAATGCATATCTCAGCTAGAAACCTCACGATAATCAAGATGTCGCCGGTTCTGCATGTCGAACGCACTGTAGAGTGGTGAAAACACCAGAAAACTTGTTTCTTCACATTAAATAGCTCGAAACGAGCGGTCTAGACGATTCTGCATACTTCTGACTGTAGTCTCACCAAGATTACCGCAGAAAATTCATATCTCAGCTTGAAATCCCACGAAAAGCAAGATTTCGCCGGGTCTGCATGTCAAACGTTCTGTGGAGTGGTGAATACACCAGAAAACGTGTTTCTCGCATTAAATAGCTCGAAAAGTGCGATCTCGATGATTCTGCATACTTCTAACAGAAGTCTCACCATGATTATCGCAGAAAATGCATATCTCAGCTTGAAACCCGACGAAAACCAAACATTGCCGGTTCTGCATATCAAACGCACTGTGGAGTGGTGAAAACACCAGATAACGCGTTTGCTCGCATTAAATAGGTCGAAAAGAGCGATCTCGATGATTCTGCATACTTCTAACAGAAGTCTCACCATGATTATCGCAGAAAAAGCATATCTCTGCTAGAAACCCCACAAAAACCAAGATATCGCCGGTTCTGCATATCAAACGCACTGTGGAGTGGTGAAAACACCAGATAACGTGTTTCTCGCATTAAATAGGTCGAAACGAGCGATCTCGATGATTAAGCATATTTCGGACAGAAGTCTCACCAAGATTATCGTAAAAAATGCATATCTCAGCTTGAAACCCCACGAAAACCCAGATATTGCTTGTTCTACATATCAAACGCACTGTGCAGTGCTGAAAACACCAGATAACGTGTTTCTCGCATTAAATAGCTCGAATAGTGCGATCTCGATGATTCTGCATACTTCGGACAGAGGTCTCACAAAGATTATCGCAGAAAATGCATATCTCAGCTTGAAACCCCACGAAAACCAAGATATCGCCGGTTCTGCATATCAAACGCACTGTGGAGTGGTGAAAACACCAGATAATGTGTTTCTCGCATTAAATAGGTCGAAACGAGCGATCTCGATGATTAAGCATATTTCGGACAGAAGGCTCACCAAGATTATGGTAAAAAATGCATATCTCAGCTTGAAACCCCACGAAAATCCAGATATCGCTGGTTCTACATATCAAACGCACTGTGGAGTGCTGAAAACACCAGCTAACGTGTTTCTCGCATTAAATAGCTCGAAAAGTGCGATCTCGATGATTCTGCATACTTCGGACAGAGGTCTCACAAAGATTATCGCAGAAAATGCATATCTCAGCTTGAAACCCCACGAAAACCCAGATATCGCTTGTTCTACATATCAAACGCACTGTGCAGTGCTGAAAACACCAGATAACGTGTTTCTCGCATTAAATAGCTCGAAAAGTGCGATCTCGATGATTCTGCATACTTCGGACAGAGGTCTCACAAAGATTATCGCAGAAAATGCATATCTCAGCTTGAAACCCCACGAAAACCAAGATATCGCCGGTTCTGCATATCAAACGCACTGTGGAGTGGTGAAAACACCAGATAATGTGTTTCTCGCATTAAATGGTTCGAAACGAGCGATCTCGATGATTAAGCATATTTCGGACAGAAGTCTCACCAAGATTATGGTAAAAAATGCATATCTCAGCTTGAAACCCCACGAAAATCCAGATATCGCTGGTTCTACATATCAAACGCACTGTGGAGTGCTGAAAACACCAGCTAACGTGTTTCTCGCATTAAATAGCTCGAAAAGTGCGATCTCGATGATTCTGCATACTTCTAACAGAAGTCTCACCATGATTATCGCAGAAAATGCATATCTCAGCTTGAAACCCGACGAAAACCAAACATTGCCGGTTCTGCATATCAAACGCACTGTTGAGTGGTGAAAACACCAGATAACGCGTTTGCTCGCATTAAATAGGTCGAAAAGAGCGATCTCGATGATTCTGCATACTTCTAACAGAAGTCTCACCATGATTATCGCAGAAAAAGCATATCTCTGCTAGAAACCCCACGAAAACCAAGATATCGCCGGTTCTGCATATCAAACGCACTGTGGTGTGGTGAAAACACCAGATAACGTGTTTCTCGCATTAAATAGGTCGAAACGAGCGATCTCGATGATTAAGCATATTTCGGACAGAAGTCTCACCAAGATTATGGTAAAAAATGCATATCTCAGCTTGAAACCCCACGAAAACCAAGATATCGCCGGTTCTGCATATCAAACGCACTGTGGAGTGGGGAAAACACCAGATAACGTGTTTCTCGCATTAAATAGGTCGAAACGAGCGATCTCGATGATTAAGCATATTTCGGACAGAAGTCTCACCAAGATTATCGTAAAAAATGCATATCTCAGCTTGAAACCCCACGAAAATCCAGATATCGCTGGTTCTACATATCAAACTCACTGTGGAGTGCTGAAAACACCAGCTAACGTGTTTCTCGCATTAAATAGCTCGAAAAGTGCGATCTCGATGATTCTGCATACTTCGGACAGAGGTCTCACAAAGATTATCGCAGAAAATGCATATCTCAACTTGAAACCCCACGAAAACCCAGATATCGCTTGTTCTACATATCAAACGCACTGTGGAGTGGTGAAAACACCAGATAACGTGTTTCTCGCATTAAATAGCTCGAAAAGAGCGTTTTCGAAGATTCTGCATACTTCTGACAGAGGTCTCACCAATATTATCGCAGAAAGTGCATATCTCAGCTTGAAACCCCACGAAAACCAAGATATCGCCTGTTCTGCATATCAGACGCACTGTGGAGTGGTGAAAACACCAGAAAACGTTTTTCTCGCATTAACTAGCTCGAAAAGAGCGTTCTCGATGATTCTGCATACCTCTCATAGATGAAACACCAAGATTATCGCAGAAAATGCATATTTCAGCTGGAAACCCCTCGAAAACCAAGTTATCGGCGGCTCTACATATCAAACGCACTGTGGAGTGGTCAAAACACCAGAAAACGTGTTTCTCGCATTAAGTAGCTCGAAAAGAGCGTTCTCGAAGATTCTGCATACTTCTGACAGAGGTCTCACCAATATTATCGCAGAAAATGCATATCTCAGCTTGAAACTACACGAAAACCAAGATATCGCCTGTTCTGCATATCAGACGCACTGTGCAGTGCGGAAAACACCAGATAACGTGTTTCTCGCATTAAATAGCTCGAAAAGTGCGATCTCGATGATTCTGCATACTTCGGACAGAGGTCTCACAAAGATTATCGCAGAAAATGCATATCTCAGCTTGAAACCCCACGAAAACCAAGATATCGCCGGTTCTGCATATCAAACGCACTGTGGAGTGGTGAAAACACCAGATAATGTGTTTCTCGCATTAAATAGGTCGAAACGAGCGATCTCGATGATTAAGCATATTTCGGACAGAAGTCTCACCAAGATTATGGTAAAAAATGCATATCTCAGCTTGAAACCCCACGAAAATCCAGATATCGCTGGTTCTACATATCAAACGCACTGTGGAGTGCTGAAAACACCAGCTAACGTGTTTCTCGCATTAAATAGCTCGAAAAGTGCGATCTCGATGATTCTGCATACTTCTAACAGAAGTCTCACCATGATTATCGCAGAAAATGCATATCTCAGCTTGAAACCCGACGAAAACCAAACATTGCCGGTTCTGCATATCAAACGCACTGTGGAGTGGTGAAAACACCAGATAACGCGTTTGCTCGCATTAAATAGGTCGAAAAGAGCGATCTCGATGATTCTGCATACTTCTAACAGAAGTCTCACCATGATTATCGCAGAAAAAGCATATCTCTGCTAGAAACCCCACGAAAACCAAGATATCGCCGGTTCTGCATATCAAACGCACTGTGGAGTGGTGAAAACACCAGATAACGTGTTTCTCGCATTAAATAGGTCGAAACGAGCGTTCTCGATGATTAAGCATATTTCGGACAGAAGTCTCACCAAGATTATGGTAAAAAATGCATATCTCAGCTTGAAACCCCACGAAAACCAAGATATCGCCGGTTCTGCATATCAAACGCACTGTGGAGTGGTGAAAACACCAGATAACGTGTTTCTCGCATTAAATAGGTCGAAACGAGCGATCTCGATGATTAAGCATATTTCGGACAGAAGTCTCACCAAGATTATCGTAAAAAATGCATATCTCAGCTTGAAACCCCACGAAAATCCAGATATCGCTGGTTCTACATATCCAACGCACTGTGGAGTGCTGAAAACACCAGCTAACGTGTTTCTCGCATTAAATAGCTCGAAAAGTGCGGTCTCGATGATTCTGCATACTTCGGACAGAGGTCTCACAAAGATTATCGCAGAAAATGCATATCTCAGCTTGAAACCCCACGAAAACCCAGATATCGCTTGTTCCACATATCAAACGCACTGTGCAGTGCTGAAAACACCAGATAACGTGTTTCTCGCATTAAATAGCTCGAAAAGTGCGATCTCGATGATTCTGCATACTTCGGACAGAGGTCTCACAAAGATTATCGCAGAAAATGCATATCTCAGCTTGAAACCCCACGAAAACCAAGATATCGCCGGTTCTGCATATCAAACGCACTGTGGAGTGGTGAAAACACCAGATAATGTGTTTCTCGCATTAAATAGGTCGAAACGAGCGATCTCGATGATTAAGCATATTTCGGACAGAAGTCTCACCAAGATTATGGTAAAAAATGCATATCTCAGCTTGAAACCCCACGAAAATCCAGATATCGCTGGTTCTACATATCAAACACACTGTGGAGTGCTGAAAACACCAGCTAACGTGTTTCTCGCATTAAATAGCTCGAAAAGTGCGATCTCGATGATTCTGCATACATCGGACAGAGGTCTCACAAAGATTATCGCAGAAAATGCATATCTCAGCTTGAAACCCCACGAAAACCAAGATATCGCCGGTTCTGCATATCAAACGCACTGTGGAGTGGTGAAAACACCAGATAACGTGTTTCTCGCATTAAATAGCTCGAAAAGAGCGTTTTCGAAGATGCTGCATACTTCTGACAGAGGTCTCACCAATATTATCGCAGAAAGTGCATATCTCAGCTTGAAACCCCACGAAAACCAAGATATCGCCTGTTCTGCATATCAGACGCACTGTGGAGTGGTGAAAACACCAGAAAACGTGTTTCTCGCATTAACTAGCTCGAAAAGAGCGTTCTCGATGATTCTGCATACCTCTCATAGATGAAACACCAAGATTATCGCAGAAAATGCATATTTCAGCTGGAAACCCCTCGAAAACCAAGTTATCGGCGGCTCTACATATCAAACGCACTGTGGAGTGGTCAAAACACCAGAAAACGTGTTTCTCGCATTAAGTAGCTCGAAATGAGCGTTCTCGAAGATTCTGCATACTTCTGACAGAGGTGTCACCAATATTATCGCAGAAAATGCATATCTCAGCTTGAAACTACACGAAAACCAAGATATCGCCTGTTCTGCATATCAGACGCACTGTGCAGTGCGGAAAACACCAGATAACGTGTTTCTCGCATTACATAGCTCGAAAAGTGCGATCTCGATGATTCTGCATACTTCGGACAGAGGTCTCACAAAGATTATCGCAGAAAATGCATATCTCAGCTTGAAACCCCACGAAAACCAAGATATCGCCGGTTCTGCATATCAAACGCACTGTGGAGTGGTGAAAACACCAGATAATGTGTTTCTCGCATTAAATAGGTCGAAACGAGCGATCTCGATGATTAAGCATATTTCGGACAGAAGTCTCACCAAGATTATGGTAAAAAATGCATATCTCAGCTTGAAACCCCACGAAAATCCAGATATCGCTGGTTCTACATATCAAACGCACTGTGGAGTGCTGAAAACACCAGCTAACGTGTTTCTCGCATTAAATAGCTCGAAAAGTGCGATCTCGATGATTCTGCATACTTCTAACAGAAGTCTCACCATGATTATCGCAGAAAATGCATATCTCAGCTTGAAACCCGACGAAAACCAAACATTGCCGGTTCTGCATATCAAACGCACTGTGGAGTGGTGAAAACACCAGATAACGCGTTTGCTCGCATTAAATAGGTCGAAAAGAGCGATCTCGATGATTCTGCATACTTCTAACAGAAGTCTCACCATGATTATCGCAGAAAAAGCATATCTCTGCTAGAAACCCCACGAAAACCAAGATATCGCCGGTTCTGCATATCAAACGCACTGTGGAGTGGTGAAAACACCAGATAACGTGTTTCTCGCATTAAATAGGTCGAAACGAGCGATCTCGATGATTAAGCATATTTCGGACAGAAGTCTCACCAAGATTATCGTAAAAAATGCATATCTCAGCTTGAAACCCCACGAAAACCCAGATATTGCTTGTTCTACATATCAAACGCACTGTGCAGTGCTGAAAACACCAGATAACGTGTTTCTCGCATTAAATAGCTCGAATAGTGCGATCTCGATGATTCTGCATACTTCGGACAGAGGTCTCACAAAGATTATCGCAGAAAATGCATATCTCAGCTTGAAACCCCACGAAAACCAAGATATCGCCGGTTCTGCATATCAAACGCACTGTGGAGTGGTGAAAACACCAGATAATGTGTTTCTCGCATTAAATAGGTCGAAACGAGCGATCTCGATGATTAAGCATATTTCGGACAGAAGGCTCACCAAGATTATGGTAAAAAATGCATATCTCAGCTTGAAACCCCACGAAAATCCAGATATCGCTGGTTCTACATATCAAACGCACTGTGGAGTGCTGAAAACACCAGCTAACGTGTTTCTCGCATTAAATAGCTCGAAAAGTGCGATCTCGATGATTCTGCATACTTCGGACAGAGGTCTCACAAAGATTATCGCAGAAAATGCATATCTCAGCTTGAAACCCCACGAAAACCCAGATATCGCTTGTTCTACATATCAAACGCACTGTGCAGTGCTGAAAACACCAGATAACGTGTTTCTCGCATTAAATAGCTCGAAAAGTGCGATCTCGATGATTCTGCATACTTCGGACAGAGGTCTCACAAAGATTATCGCAGAAAATGCATATCTCAGCTTGAAACCCCACGAAAACCAAGATATCGCCGGTTCTGCATATCAAACGCACTGTGGAGTGGTGAAAACACCAGATAATGTGTTTCTCGCATTAAATGGGTCGAAACGAGCGATCTCGATGATTAAGCATATTTCGGACAGAAGTCTCACCAAGATTATGGTAAAAAATGCATATCTCAGCTTGAAACCCCACGAAAATCCAGATATCGCTGGTTCTACATATCAAACGCACTGTGGAGTGCTGAAAACACCAGCTAACGTGTTTCTCGCATTAAATAGCTCGAAAAGTGCGATCTCGATGATTCTGCATACTTCTAACAGAAGTCTCACCATGATTATCGCAGAAAATGCATATCTCAGCTTGAAACCCGACGAAAACCAAACATTGCCGGTTCTGCATATCAAACGCACTGTGGAGTGGTGAAAACACCAGATAACGCGTTTGCTCGCATTAAATAGGTCGAAAAGAGCGATCTCGATGATTCTGCATACTTCTAACAGAAGTCTCACCATGATTATCGCAGAAAAAGCATATCTCTGCTAGAAACCCCACGAAAACCAAGATATCGCCGGTTCTGCATATCAAACGCACTGTGGAGTGGTGAAAACACCAGATAACGTGTTTCTCGCATTAAATAGGTCGAAACGAGCGATCTCGATGATTAAGCATATTTCGGACAGAAGTCTCACCAAGATTATGGTAAAAAATGCATATCTCAGCTTGAAACCCCACGAAAACCAAGATATCGCCGGTTCTGCATATCAAACGCACTGTGGAGTGGGGAAAACACCAGATAACGTGTTTCTCGCATTAAATAGGTCGAAACGAGCGATCTCGATGATTAAGCATATTTCGGACAGAAGTCTCACCAAGATTATCGTAAAAAATGCATATCTCAGCTTGAAACCCCACGAAAATCCAGATATCGCTGGTTCTACATATCAAACTCACTGTGGAGTGCTGAAAACACCAGCTAACGTGTTTCTCGCATTAAATAGCTCGAAAAGTGCGATCTCGATGATTCTGCATACTTCGGACAGAGGTCTCACAAAGATTATCGCAGAAAATGCATATCTCAGCTTGAAACCCCACGAAAACCCAGATATCGCTTGTTCTACATATCAAACGCACTGTGCAGTGCTGAAAACACCAGATAACGTGTTTCTCGCATTAAATAGCTCGAAAAGTGCGATCTCGATGATTCTGCATACTTCGGACAGAGGTCTCACAAAGATTATCGCAGAAAATGCATATCTCAGCTTGAAACCCCACGAAAACCAAGATATCGCCGGTTCTGCATATCAAACGCACTGTGGAGTGGTGAAAACACCAGATAATGTGTTTCTCGCATTAAATAGGTCGAAACGAGCGATCTCGATGATTAAGCATATTTCGGACAGAAGTCTCACCAAGATTATGGTAAAAAATGCATATCTCAGCTTGAAACCCCACGAAAATCCAGATATCGCTGGTTCTACATATCAAACGCACTGTGGAGTGCTGAAAACACCAGCTAACGTGTTTCTCGCATTAAATAGCTCGAAAAGTGCGATCTCGATGATTCTGCATACATCGGACAGAGGTCTCACAAAGATTATCGCAGAAAATGCATATCTCAGCTTGAAACCCCACGAAAACCAAGATATCGCCGGTTCTGCATATCAAACGCACTGTGGAGTGGTGAAAACACCAGATAACGGGTTTCTCGCATTAAATAGCTCGAAAAGAGCGTTTTCGAAGATTCTGCATACTTCTGACAGAGGTCTCACCAATATTATCGCAGAAAGTGCATATCTCAGCTTGAAACCCCACGAAAACCAAGATATCGCCGGTTCTGCATATCAGACGCACTGTGGAGTGGTGAAAACACCAGAAAACGTTTTTCTCGCATTAACTAGCTCGAAAAGAGCGTTCTCGATGATTCTGCATACCTCTCATAGATGAAACACCAAGATTATCGCAGAAAATGCATATTTCAGCTGGAAACCCCTCGAAAACCAAGTTATCGGCGGCTCTACATATCAAACGCACTGTGGAGTGGTCAAAACACCAGAAAACGTGTTTCTCGCATTAAGTAGCTCGAAAAGAGCGTTCTCGAAGATTCTGCATACTTCTGACAGAGGTCTCACCAATATTATCGCAGAAAATGCATATCTCAGCTTGAAACTACACGAAAACCAAGATATCGCCTGTTCTGCATATCAGACGCACTGTGCAGTGCGGAAAACACCAGATAACGTGTTTCTCGCATTAAATAGCTCGAAAAGTGCGATCTCGATGATTCTGCATACTTCGGACAGAGGTCTCACAAAGATTATCGCAGAAAATGCATATCTCAGCTTGAAACCCCACGAAAACCAAGATATCGCCGGTTCTGCATATCAAACGCACTGTGGAGTGGTGAAAACACCAGATAATGTGTTTCTCGCATTAAATAGGTCGAAACGAGCGATCTCGATGATTAAGCATATTTCGGACAGAAGTCTCACCAAGATTATGGTAAAAAATGCATATCTCAGCTTGAAACCCCACGAAAATCCAGATATCGCTGGTTCTACATATCAAACGCACTGTGGAGTGCTGAAAACACCAGCTAACGTGTTTCTCGCATTAAATAGCTCGAAAAGTGCGATCTCGATGTTTCTGCATACTTCTAACAGAAGTCTCACCATGATTATCGCAGAAAATGCATATCTCAGCTTGAAACCCGACGAAAACCAAACATTGCCGGTTCTGCATATCAAACGCACTGTGGAGTGGTGAAAACACCAGATAACGCGTTTGCTCGCATTAAATAGGTCGAAAAGAGCGTTCTCGATGATTCTGCATACTTCTAACAGAAGTCTCACCATGATTATCGCAGAAAAAGCATATCTCTGCTAGAAACCCCACGAAAACCAAGATATCGCCGGTTCTGCATATCAAACGCACTGTGGAGTGGTGAAAACACCAGATAACGTGTTTCTCGCATTAAATAGGTCGAAACGAGCGATCTCGATGATTAAGCATATTTCGGACAGAAGTCTCACCAAGATTATGGTAAAAAATGCATATCTCAGCTTGAAACCCCACGAAAACCAAGATATCGCCGGTTCTGCATATCAAACGCACTGTGGAGTGGTGAAAACACCAGATAACGTGTTTCTCGCATTAAATAGGTCGAAACGAGCGATCTCGATGATTAAGCATATTTCGGACAGAAGTCTCACCAAGATTATCGTAAAAAATGCATATCTCAGCTTGAAACCCCACGAAAATCCAGATATCGCTGGTTCTACATATCAAACGCACTGTGGAGTGCTGAAAACACCAGCTAACGTGTTTCTCGCATTAAATAGCTCGAAAAGTGCGGTCTCGATGATTCTGCATACTTCGGACAGAGGTCTCACAAAGATTATCGCAGAAAATGCATATCTCAGCTTGAAACCCCACGAAAACCCAGATATCGCTTGTTCTACATATCAAACGCACTGTGCAGTGCTGAAAACACCAGATAACGTGTTTCTCGCATTAAATAGCTCGAAAAGTGCGATCTCGATGATTCTGCATACTTCGGACAGAGGTCTCACAAAGATTATCGCAGAAAATGCATATCTCAGCTTGAAACCCCACGAAAACCAAGATATCGCCGGTTCTGCATATCAAACGCACTGTGGAGTGGTGAAAACACCAGATAATGTGTTTCTCGCATTAAATAGGTCGAAACGAGCGATCTCGATGATTAAGCATATTTCGGACAGAAGTCTCACCAAGATTATGGTAAAAAATGCATATCTCAGCTTGAAACCCCACGAAAATCCAGATATCGCTGGTTCTACATATCAAACACACTGTGGAGTGCTGAAAACACCAGCTAACGTGTTTCTCGCATTAAATAGCTCGAAAAGTGCGATCTCGATGATTCTGCATACATCGGACAGAGGTCTCACAAAGATTATCGCAGAAAATGCATATCTCAGCTTGAAACCCCACGAAAACCAAGATATCGCCGGTTCTGCATATCAAACGCACTGTGGAGTGGTGAAAACACCAGATAACGTGTTTCTCGCATTAAATAGCTCGAAAAGAGCGTTTTCGAAGATTCTGCATACTTCTGACAGAGGTCTCACCAATATTATCGCAGAAAGTGCATATCTCAGCTTGAAACCCCACGAAAACCAAGATATCGCCTGTTCTGCATATCAGACGCACTGTGGAGTGGTGAAAACACCAGAAAACGTGTTTCTCGCATTAACTAGCTCGAAAAGAGCGTTCTCGATGATTCTGCATACCTCTCATAGATGAAACACCAAGATTATCGCAGAAAATGCATATTTCAGCTGGAAACCCCTCGAAAACCAAGTTATCGGCGGCTCTACATATCAAACGCACTGTGGAGTGGTCAAAACACCAGAAAACGTGTTTCTCGCATTAAGTAGCTCGAAATGAGCGTTCTCGAAGATTCTGCATACTTCTGACAGAGGTGTCACCAATATTATCGCAGAAAATGCATATCTCAGCTTGAAACTACACGAAAACCAAGATATCGCCTGTTCTGCATATCAGACGCACTGTGCAGTGCGGAAACACCAGATAACGTGTTTCTCGCATTACATAGCTCGAAAAGTGCGATCTCGATGATTCTGCATACTTCGGACAGAGGTCTCACAAAGATTATCGCAGAAAATGCATATCTCAGCTTGAAACCCCACGAAAATCCAGATATCGCTGGTTCTACATATCAAACGCACTGTGGAGTGCTGAAAACACCAGCTAACGTGTTTCTCGCATTAAATAGCTCGAAAAGTGCGATCTCGATGATTCTGCATACTTCTAACAGAAGTCTCACCATGATTATCGCAGAAAATGCATATCTCAGCTTGAAACCCGACGAAAACCAAACATTGCCGGTTCTGCATATCAAACGCACTGTGGAGTGGTGAAAACACCAGATAACGCGTTTGCTCGCATTAAATAGGTCGAAAAGAGCGATCTCGATGATTCTGCATACTTCTAACAGAAGTCTCACCATGATTATCGCAGAAAAAGCATATCTCTGCTAGAAACCCCACGAAAACCAAGATATCGCCGGTTCTGCATATCAAACGCACTGTGGAGTGGTGAAAACACCAGATAACGTGTTTCTCGCATTAAATAGGTCGAAACGAGCGATCTCGATGATTAAGCATATTTCGGACAGAAGTCTCACCAAGATTATGGTAAAAAATGCATATCTCAGCTTGAAACCCCACGAAAACCAAGATATCGCCGGTTCTGCATATCAAACGCACTGTGGAGTGGTGAAAACACCAGATAAGGTGTTTCTCGCATTAAATAGGTCGAAACGAGCGATCTCGATGGTTAAGCATATTTCGGACAGAAGTCTCACCAAGATTATCGTAAAAAAAGCATATCTCAGCTTGAAACCCCACGAAAATCCAGATATCGCTGGTTCTACATATCAAACGCACTGTGGAGTGCTGAAAACACCAGCTAACGTGTTTCTCGCATTAAATAGCTCGAAAAGTGCGGTCTCGATGATTCTGCATACTTCGGACAGAGGTCTCACAAAGATTATCGCAGAAAATGCATATCTCAGCTTGAAACCCCACGAAAACCCAGATATCGCTTGTTCTACATATCAAACGCACTGTGCAGTGCTGAAAACACCAGATAACGTGTTTCTCGCATTAAATAGCTCGAAAAGTGCGATCTCGATGATTCTGCATACTTCGGACAGAGGTCTCACAAAGATTATCGCAGAAAATGCATATCTCAGCTTGAAACCTCACGAAAACCAAGATATCGCCGGTTCTGCATATCAAACGCACTGTGGAGTGGTGAAAACACCAGATAATGTGTTTCTCGCATTAAATAGGTCGAAACGAGCGATCTCGATGATTAAGCATATTTCGGACAGAAGTCTCACCAAGATTATGGTAAAAAATGCATATCTCAGCTTGAAACCCCACGAAAATCCAGATATCGCTGGTTCTACATATCAAACACACTGTGGAGTGCTGAAAAAACCAGCTAACGTGTTTCTCGCATTAAATAGCTCGAAAAGTGCGATCTCGATGATTCTGCATACATCGGACAGAGGTCTCACAAAGATTATCGCAGAAAATGCATATCTCAGCTTGAAACCCCACGAAAACCAAGATATCGCCGGTTCTGCATATCAAACGCACTGTGGAGTGGTGAAAACACCAGATAACGTGTTTCTCGCATTAAATAGCTCGAAAAGAGCGTTTTCGAAGATTCTGCATACTTCTGACAGAGGTCACACCAATATTATCGCAGAAAGTGCATATCTCAGCTTGAAACCCCACGAAAACCAAGATATCGCCTGTTCTGCATATCAAACGCACTGTGCAGTGCGGAAAACACCAGATAACGTGTTTCTCGCATTACATAGCTCGAAAAGTGCGATCTCGATGATTCTGCATACCTCTCATAGATGAAACACCAAGATTATCGCAGAAAATGCATATTTCAGCTGGAAACCCCTCGAAAACCAAGTTATCGGCGGCTCTACATATCAAACGCACTGTGGAGTGGTCAAAACACCAGAAAACGTGTTTCTCGCATTAAGTAGCTCGAAAAGAGCGTTCTCGAAGATTCTGCATACTTCTGACAGAGGTGTCACCAATATTATCGCAGAAAATGCATATCTCAGCTTGAAACTACACGAAAACCAAGATATCGCCTGTTCTGCATATCAGACGCACTGTGCAGTGCGGAAAACACCAGATAACGTGTTTCTCGCATTACATAGCTCGAAAAGTGCGATCTCGATGATTCTGCATACCTCTCATAGATGAAACACCAAGATTATCGCAGAAAATGCATATTTCAGCTGGAAACCCCTCGAAAACCAAGTTATCGGCGGCTCTACATATCAAACGCACTGTGGAGTGGTCAAAACACCAGAAAACGTGTTTCTCGCATTAAGTAGCTCGAAAAGAGCGTTCTCGAAGATTCTGCATACTTCTGACAGAGGTGTCACCAATATTATCGCAGAAACTGCATATCTCAGCTTGAAACTACACGAAAACCAAGATATCGCCTGTTCTGCATATCAGACGCACTGTGCAGTGCGGAAAACACCAGATAACGTGTTTCTCGCATTAAATAGCTCGAAAAGTGCGATCTCGATGATTCTGCATACTTCGGACAGAGGTCTCACAAAGATTATCGCAGAAAATGCATATCTCAGCTTGAAACCCCACGAAAACCAAGATATCGCCGGTTCTGCATATCAAACGCACTGTGGAGTGGTGAAAACACCAGATAATGTGTTTCTCGCATTAAATAGGTCGAAACGAGCGATCTCGATGATTAAGCATATTTCGGACAGAAGTCTCACCAAGATTATGGTAAAAAATGCATATCTCAGCTTGAAACCCCACGAAAATCCAGATATCGCTGGTTCTACATATCAAACGCACTGTGGAGTGCTGAAAACACCAGCTAACGTGTTTCTCGCATTAAATAGCTCGAAAAGTGCGATCTCGATGATTCTGCATACTTCGGACAGAGGTCTCACAAAGATTATCGCAGAAAATGCATATCTCAGCTTGAAACCCCACGAAAACCCAGATATCGCTTGTTCTACATATCAAACGCACTGTGCAGTGCTGAAAACACCAGATAACGTGTTTCTCGCATTAAATAGCTCGAAAAGTGCGATCTCGATGATTCTGCATACTTCGGACAGAGGTCTCACAAAGATTATCGCAGAAAATGCATATCTCAGCTTGAAACCCCACGAAAACCAAGATATCGCCGGTTCTGCATATCAAACGCACTGTGGAGTGGTGAAAACACCAGATAACGTGTTTCTCGCATTAAATAGGTCGAAACGAGCGATCTCGATGATTAAGCATATTTCGGACAGAAGTCTCACCAAGATTATCGTAAAAAATGCATATCTCAGCTTGAAACCCCACGAAAACCCAGATATCGCTGGTTCTACATATCAAACGCACTGTGGAGTGCTGAAAACACCAGATAACGTGTTTCTCGCATTAAATAGCTCGAAAAGAGCGTTTTCGAAGATTCTGCATACTTCGGACAGAAGTCTCAACAAGATTATCGCAGAAAATGCATATCTCAGCTTGCAACCCCACGAAAACCAAGATATGTACTGTTCTGCATATCAAACGCACTGTGGAGTGCTGAAAACACCAGATAACGTGTTTCTCGCATTAAATAGCTCGAAAAGTGCGATCTCGATAATTCTGCATACTTCGGACAGAGGTCTCACAAAGATTATCGCAGAAAATGCATATCTCAGGTTGAAACCCCACGAAAACCAAGATATCGCCGGTTCTGCATATCAAACGCACTGTGGAGTGGTGAAAACACCAGATAATGTGTTTCTCGCATTAAATAGGACGAAACGAGCGATCTCGATGATTAAGCATATTTCGGACAGAAGTCTCACCAAGATTATGGTAAAAAATGCATATCTCAGCTTGAAACCCCACGAAAATCCAGATATCGCTGGTTCTACATATCAAACGCACTGTGGAGTGCTGAAAACACCAGCTAACGTGTTTCTCGCATTAAATAGCTCGAAAAGTGCGATCTCGATGATTCTGCATACTTCGGACAGAGGTCTCACAAAGATTATCGCAGAAAATGCATATCTCAGCTTGAAACCCCACGAAAACCAAGATATCGCCGGTTCTGCATATCAGACGCACTGTGCAGTGCGGAAAACACCAGATAACGTGTTTCTCGCATTAAATAGCTCGAAAAGTGCGATCTCGATGATTCTGCATACTTCGGACAGAGGTCTCACAAAGATTATGGTAAAAAATGCATATCTCAGCTTGAAACCCCACGAAAACCAAGATATCGCCGGTTCTGCATATCAAACGCACTGTGGAGTGGTGAAAACACCAGATAACGCGTTTGCTCGCATTAAATAGGTCGAAAAGAGCGATCTCGATGATTCTGCATACTTCTAACAGAAGTCTCACCATGATTATCGCAGAAAAAGCATATCTCTGCTAGAAACCCCACGAAAACCAAGATATCGCCGGTTCTGCACATCAAACGCACTGTGGAGTGGTCAAAACACCAGAAAACGTGTTTCTCGCATTAAGTAGCTCGAAAAGAGCGTTCTCGAAGATTCTGCATACTTCTGACAGAGGTCTCACCAATATTATCGCAGAAAATGCATATCTCAGCTTGAAACTACACGAAAACCAAGATATCGCCTGTTCTGCATATCAGACGCACTGTGCAGTGCGGAAAACACCAGATAACGTGTTTCTCGCATTAAATAGCTCGAAAAGTGCGATCTCGATGATTCTGCATACTTCGGACAGAGGTCTCACAAAGATTATCGCAGAAAATGCATATCTCAGCTTGAAACCCCACGAAAACCAAGATATCGCCGGTTCTGCATATCAAACGCACTGTGGAGTGGTGAAAACACCAGATAATGTGTTTCTCGCATTAAATAGGTCGAAACGAGCGATCTCGATGATTAAGCATATTTCGGACAGAAGTCTCACCAAGATTATGGTAAAAAATGCATATCTCAGCTTGAAACCCCACGAAAATCCAGATATCGCTGGTTCTACATATCAAACGCACTGTGGAGTGCTGAAAACACCAGCTAACGTGTTTCTCGCATTAAATAGCTCGAAAAGTGCGATCTCGATGATTCTGCATACTTCGGACAGAGGTCTCACAAAGATTATCGCAGAAAATGCATATCTCAGCTTGAAACCCCACGAAAACCCAGATATCGCTTGTTCTACATATCAAACGCACTGTGCAGTGCTGAAAACACCAGATAACGTGTTTCTCGCATTAAATAGCTCGAAAAGTGCGATCTCGATGATTCTGCATACTTCGGACAGAGGTCTCACAAAGATTATCGCAGAAAATGCATATCTCAGCTTGAAACCCCACGAAAACCAAGATATCGCCGGTTCTGCATATCAAACGCACTGTGGAGTGGTGAAAACACCAGATAACGTGTTTCTCGCATTAAATAGGTCGAAACGAGCGATCTCGATGATTAAGCATATTTCGGACAGAAGTCTCACCAAGATTATCGTAAAAAATGCATATCTCAGCTTGAAACCCCACGAAAACCCAGATATCGCTGGTTCCACATATCAAACGCACTGTGGAGTGCTGAAAACACCAGATAACGTGTTTCTCGCATTAAATAGCTCGAAAAGAGCATTTCGAAGATTCTGCATACTTCGGACAGAAGTCTCAACAAGATTATCGCAGAAAATGCATATCTCAGCTTGCAACCCCACGAAAACCAAGATATGTACTGTTCTGCATATCAAACGCACTGTGGAGTGCTGAAAACACCAGATAACGTGTTTCTCGCATTAAATAGCTCGAAAAGTGCGATCTCGATGATTCTGCATACTTCGGACAGAGGTCTCACAAAGATTATCGCAGAAAATGCATATCTCAGCTTGAAACCCCACGAAAACCAAGATATCGCCGGTTCTGCATATCAAACGCACTGTGGAGTGGTGAAAACACCAGATAATGTGTTTCTCACATTAAATAGGACGAAACGAGCGATCTCGATGATTAAGCATATTTCGGACAGAAGTCTCACCAAGATTATGGTAAAAAATGCATATCTCAGCTTGAAACCCCACGAAAATCCAGATATCGCTGGTTCTACATATCAAACGCACTGTGGAGTGCTGAAAACACCAGCTAACGTGTTTCTCGCATTAAATAGCTCGAAAAGTGCGATCTCGATGATTCTGCATACTTCGGACAGAGGTCTCACAAAGATTATCGCAGAAAATGCATATCTCAGCTTGAAACCCCACGAAAACCAAGATATCGCCGGTTCTGCATATCAAACGCACTGTGGAGTGGTGAAAACACCAGATAATGTGTTTCTCGCATTAAATAGGTCGAAACGAGCGATCTCGATGATTAAGCATATTTCGGACAGAAGTCTCACCAAGATTATGGTAAAAAATGCATATCTCAGCTTGAAACCCCACGAAAATCCAGATATCGCTGGTTCTACATATCAAACGCACTGTGGAGTGCTGAAAACACCAGCTAACGTGTTTCTCGCATTAAATAGCTCGAAAAGTGCGATCTCGATGATTCTGCATACTTCGGACAGAGGTCTCACAAAGATTATCGCAGAAAATGCATATCTCAGCTTGAAACCCCACGAAAACCCAGATATCGCTTGTTCTACATATCAAACGCACTGTGCAGTGCTGAAAACACCAGATAACGTGTTTCTCGCATTAAATAGCTCGAAAAGTGCGATCTCGATGATTCTGCATACTTCGGACAGAGGTCTCACAAAGATTATCGCAGAAAATGTATATCTCAGCTTGAAACCCCACGAAAACCAAGATATCGCCGGTTCTGCATATCAAACGCACTGTGGAGTGGTGAAAACACCAGATAACGTGTTTCTCGCATTAAATAGGTCGAAACGAGCGATCTCGATGATTAAGCATATTTCGGACAGAAGTCTCACCAAGATTATCGTAAAAAATGCATATCTCAGCTTGAAACCCCACGAAAACCCAGATATCGCTGGTTCTACATATCAAACGCACTGTGGAGTGCTGAAAACACCAGATAACGTGTTTCTCGCATTAAATAGCTCGAAAAGAGCGTTTTCGAAGATGCTGCATACTTCGGACAGAAGTCTCAACAAGATTATCGCAGAAAATGCATATCTCAGCTTGCAACCCCACGAAAACCAAGATATGTACTGTTCTGCATATCAAACGCACTGTGGAGTGCTGAAAACACCAGATAACGTGTTTCTCGCATTAAATAGCTCGAAAAGTGCGATCTCGATGGTTCTGCATACTTCGGACAGAGGTCTCACAAAGATTATCGCAGAAAATGCATATCTCAGCTTGAAACCCCACGAAAACCAAGATATCGCCGGTTCTGCATATCAAACGCACTGTGGAGTGGTGAAAACACCAGCTAACGTGTTTCTCGCATTAAATAGGTCGAAACGAGCGATCTCGATGATTAAGCATATTTCGGACAGAAGTCTCACCAAGATTATGGTAAAAAATGCATATCTCAGCTTGAAACCCCACGAAAATCCAGATATCGCTGGTTCTACATATCAAACGCACTGTGGAGTGCTGAAAACACCAGCTAACGTGTTTCTCGCATTAAATAGCTCGAAAAGTGCGATCTCGATGATTCTGCATACTTCGGACAGAGGTCTCACAAAGATTATCGCAGAAAATGCATATCTCAGCTTGAAACCCCACGAAAACCAAGATATCGCCAGTTCTGCATATCAAACGCACTGTGGAGTGGTGAAAACACCAGATAACGTGTTTCTCGCATTAAATAGGTCGAAACGAGCGATCTCGATGATTAAGTATATTTCGGACAGAAGTCTCACCAAGATTATCGTAAAAAATGCATATCTCAGCTTGAAACCCCACGAAAACCCAGATATCGCTGGTTCTACATATCAAACGCACTGTGGAGTGCTGAAAACACCAGATAACGTGTTTCTCGCATTAAATAGCTCGAAAAGAGCGTTTTCGAAGATTCTGCATACTTCTGACAGAGGTCTCACCAATATTATCGCAGAAAATGCATATCTCAGCTTGAAACCCCACGAAAACCAAGATCTAGCCTGTTCTGCATATCAGACGCACTGTGGAGTGGTGAAAACACCAGAAAACGTGTTTCTCGCATTAACTAGCTCGAAAAGAGCGTTCTCGATGATTCTGCATACCTCTCATAGATGAAACACCAAGATTATCGCAGAAAATGCATATTTCAGCTGGAAACCCCACGAAAACCAAGTTATCGGCGGCTCTACATATCAAACGCACTGTGGAGTGGTCAAAACACCAGAAAACGTGTTTCTCGCATTAAGTAGCTCGAAAAGAGCGTTCTCGAAGATTCTGCATACTTCTGACAGAGGTCTCACCAATATTATCGCAGAAAATGCATATCTCAGCTTGAAACTACACGAAAACCAAGATATCGCCTGTTCTGCATATCAAACGCACTCTGGAGTGGTGAAAACAACCAGATACCGTGTTTCTCGTATTAACTAACTCGAAAAGAGCGTTCTCGATGATTCTGCATTCGTCTCATAGATGAAACACCTAGATTATCGCAGAAAATGCATATCTCAGCTTGAAACAACACGAAAACCAAGATATCGCCTGTTCTGCATATCAAACGCACTCTGGAGTGGTGAAAACAACCAGATACCGTGTTTCTCGTATTAACTAACTCGAAAAGAGCGTTCTCGATGATTCTGCATACCTCTCATAGATGAAACACCAAGATTATCGCAGACAATGCATATCTCTGCTTGAAACCCCACGAAAACCAAGATATCTACTGTTCTGCATTTCCAACGAACTGTGGAGTGGTGAAAACCCCAGAAAACGTGTTTCTCGCATTAAATAGCTCGAATAGAACGCTCTCGACGTTTCTGCATACTTCGGACAGATGTTTCACCAAGCTTATCGTAGAAAATGCATATCTCAGCTTGAAACCCGACGAAAACCAAAATATCTCCGGTTCTGCATATCCAACGAACTGTGGAGTGGTGAAAACCCCAGAAAACGAGTTTCTCGCATTAAATAGCTCGAAAAGAGCGCTCTCGATGTTTCTGCATTCTTCGGACAGATGTTTCACAAAGATTATCGTAGAAAATGCATAACTCAGCTTGAAACCCGACCGAAACCAAGATATCTCGGGTTCTGCATGTCAAACGTACTGTGGAGTGGTGAAAACACCAGAAAACGAGTTTCGTGCATTAAGTAGCTCAAAAAGAGCGATCTAGATGATTCTGCATACTTCTCACAAAAGACCCACCAAGATTATCGCAGAAAATGCATATCTCAGCTGGAAACACCACGAAAATGAAGATATCGCCTGTTCTGCACATCAAACGCACTGTGGAGTGGTGAAAACAACCAGAGAACGTGTTTCTCGCATTAAATAGCTCGAAAAGTGCGATCCCGATGATTCAGCAAGCTTCGGACAGAAGTCTCACCAAGATTATCGCAGGAAGTGCATATCTCAGCTTGAAACCCCACGAAAACCAAGATATCTCCGGCTCTGCATATCCAACAAACTGTGGAGTGGTGAAAACCCCAGAAAACGTGTTTCTCGCATCAAATAGCATGAAAAGAGCGCTCTCGACGTTTCTGCATACTTCGGACAGATGTTTCACCAAGCTTATCGCAGAAAATGCATATCTCATCTTGAAACCCGACGAAAACCAAAATATCTCCGTTTTTGCATATCCAATGAACTGTGGAGTGGTGAAAATCCCAGAAAACGAGTTTCTCGCATCAAATAGCTCGAAAAGAGCGCTCTCGATGTTTCTGCATACTTCGGACAGATGTTTCACCAAGATTATCCTAGAAAATGCATATCTCTGCTTGAAACCCCACGACAACCAAGATATCTACCGTTCTGCATATCCAAGGAACTGTGGAGTGGTGAAAACAACCAGAGAACGTGTTTCTCGCATTAAATAGCTCGAAAAGAGCGATCCCGATGATTCAGCAAACTTCGGACAGAAGTCTCACCAAGATTATCGCAGGAAGTGCATATCTCAGCTTGAAACCCCACGAAAACCAAGATATCTCCGGTTCTGCATATCCAGCGAACTGTGGAGTCGTGAAAATCCCAGAAAACGTGTTTCTCGCATTAAATAGCTCGAAAAGAGCGATCCCGATGATTCAGCAAACTTCGGACAGAAGTCTCACCAAGATTATCGCAGGAAGTGCATATCTCAGCTTGAAACCCCACGAAAACCAAGATATCTCCGGTTCTGCATATCCAGCGAACTGTGGAGTGGTGAAAATCCCAGAAAACGTGTTTCTCGCATCAAATAGCTCGAAAAGAGCGCTCTCGATGTTTCTGCATACTTCGGACAGATGTTTCACCAAGATTATCGTAGAAAATGCATATCTCTGCTTGAAACCCCACGAAAACCAAGATATCTACTGTTCTGCATATCCAAGGAACTGTGGAGTGGTGAAAACCCCAGAAAACGTGTTTCTCGCAATAAATAGCTCGAAAAGAGCGCTCTCGACGTTTCTGCATACTTCGGACAGATGTTTCACCAAGCTTATCGTAGAAAATGCATATCTCAGCTTGAAACCCGACCGAAACCAAGATATCTCCGGTTCTGCATATCCAACGAACTGTGGAGTGGTGAAAACCGCAGAAAACGAGTTTCTCGCATTAAGTAGCTCGAAAAGAGCGATCTAGATGATTCAGCAAACTTCGGACAGAAGTCTCACCAAGATTATCGCAGGAAGTGCATATCTCAGCTTGAAACCCCACGAAAACCAAGATATCTCCGGTTCTGCATACCCAACGAACTGTGGAGTGGTGAAAACCCCAGAAGACGAGTTTCTCGCATTAAATAGCTCGAAAAGAGCGATCTAGATGATTCTGCATACTTATCACAAAAGACCCACCAAGATTATCGCAGAAAATGCATATCTCAGCTGGAAACACCACGAAAATCAAGATATCGCCTGTTCTGCACATCAAACGCACTGTGGAGTGGTGAAAACAACCAGAGAACGTGTTTCTCGCATTAAATAGCTCGAAAAGAGCGATCCCGATGATTCAGCAAACTTCGGACAGAAGTCTCACCAAGATTATCGCAGGAAGTGCATATCTCAGCTTGAAACCCCACGAAAACCAAGATATCTCCGGTTCTGCATATCCAACGAACTGTGGAGTGGTGAAAACCTCAGAAAACGTATTTCTCGCATCAAATAGCTCGAAAAGAGCGCTCTCGACGTTTCTGCATACTTCGGACAGATGTTTCACCAAGCTTATCGTAGAAAATGCATATCTCAGCTTGAAACCCGACCGAAACCAAGATATCTCCGGTTCTGCATGTCAAACGTACTGTGGAGTGGTGAAAACACCAGAAAACGTGTTTCGTGCATTAAGTAGCTCGCAAAGAGCGATCTAGATGATTCTGCATACTTCTGACAAAAGACCCACCAAGATTATCGCACAAAATGCATATCTCAGCTGGAAACACCACGAAAATCAAGATATCGCCTGTTCTGCACATCAAACGCACAGTGGAGTGGTGAAAACAACCAGAGAACGTGTTTCTCGCATTAAATAGCTCGAAAAGAGCGATCCCGATGATTCAGCATACTTCGGACAGAAGTCTCACCAAGATTATCGCAGGAAGTGCATATCTCAGCTTGAAACCCCACGAAAACCAAGATATCTCCGGTTCTGCATATCCAACGAACTGTGGAGTGGTGAAAACCCCAGAAAACGAGTTTCTCGCATTAAATAGCTCAAAAAGAGCGATCTAGATGATTCTGCATACTTATCACAAAAGACCCACCAAGATTATCGCAGAAAATGCATATCTCAGCTGGAAACACCACGAAAATCAAGATATCGCCTGTTCTGCACATCAAACGCACTGTGGAGTGGTGAAAACAACCAGAGAACGTGTTTCTCGCATTAAATAGCTCGAAAAGAGCGATCCCGATGATTCAGCATACTTCGGACAGAAGTCTCACCAAGATTATCGCAGACAATGCATATCTCTGCTTGAAACGCCACGAAAACCAAGATATCTACTGTTCTGCATTTCCAACGAACTGTGGAGTGGTGAAAACCCCAGAAAACGTGTTTCTCGCATTAAATAGCTCGAAAAGAGCGCTCTCGATGTTTCTGCATTCTTCGGACAGATGTTTCACAAAGATTATCGTAGAAAATGCATAACTCAGCTTGAAACCCGACCGAAACCAAGATATCTCCGGTTCTGCATGTCAAACGTACTGTGGAGTGGTGAAAACACCAGAAAACGTGTTTCGTGCATTAAGTAGCTCAAAAAGAGCGATCTGGATGATTCTGCATACTTCTCACAAAAGACCCACCAAGATTATCGCAGAAAATGCATATCTCAGCTGGAAACACCACGAAAATCAAGATATCGCCTGTTCTGCACATCAAACGCACTGTGGAGTGGTGAAAACAACCAGAGAACGTGTTTCTCGCATTAAATAGCTCGAAAAGAGCGATCCCGATGATTCAGCAAGCTTCGGACAGAAGTCTCACCAAGATTATCGCAGGAAGTGCATATCTCAGCTTGAAACCCCACGAAAACCAAGATATCTCCGGCTCTGCATATCCAACAAACTGTGGAGTGGTGAAAACCCCAGAAAACGTGTTTCTCGCATCAAATAGCATGAAAAGAGCGCTCTCGACGTTTCTGCATACTTCGGACAGATGTTTCACCAAGCTTATCGCAGAAAATGCATATCTCATCTTGAAACCCGACGAAAACCAAAATATCTCCGTTTTTGCATATCCAATGAACTGTGGAGTGGTGAAAATCCCAGAAAACGAGTTTCTCGCATCAAATAGCTCGAAAAGAGCGCTCTCGATGTTTCTGCATACTTCGGACAGATGTTTCACCAAGATTATCCTAGAAAATGCATATCTCTGCTTGAAACCCCACGACAACCAAGATATCTACCGTTCTGCATATCCAAGGAACTGTGGAGTGGTGAAAACAACCAGAGAACGTGTTTCTCGCATTAAATAGCTCGAAAAGAGCGATCCCGATGATTCAGCAAACTTCGGACAGAAGTCTCACCAAGATTATCGCAGGAAGTGCATATCTCTGCTTGAAACCCCACGAAAACCAAGATATCTCCGGTTCTGCATATCCAGCGAACTGTGGAGTCGTGAAAATCCCAGAAAACGTGTTTCTCGCATTAAATAGCTCGAAAAGAGCGATCCCGATGATTCAGCAAACTTCGGACAGAAGTCTCACCAAGATTATCGCAGGAAGTGCATATCTCAGCTTGAAACCCGACGAAAACCAAGATATCTCCGGTTCTGCATATCCAGCGAACTGTGGAGTGGTGAAAATCCCAGAAAACGTGTTTCTCGCATCAAATAGCTCGAAAAGAGCGCTCTCGATGTTTCTGCATACTTCGGACAGATGTTTCACCAAGATTATCGTAGAAAATGCATATCTCTGCTTGAAACCCCACGAAAACCAAGATATCTACTGTTCTGCATATCCAAGGAACTGTGGAGTGGTGAAAACCCCAGAAAACGTGTTTCTCGCAATAAATAGCTCGAATAGAGCGCTCCCGATGATTCAGCATACTTCGGACAGAAGTCTCACCAAGATTATCGCAGGAAATGCATATCTCAGCTTGAAACTCCACGAAAACCAAGATATCTCCGGTTCTGCATATCCAACGAACTGTGGAGTGGTGAAAACCCCTGAAAACGAGTTTCTCGCATTACATAGCTCGAAAAGAGCGATCCCGATGATTCAGCATACTTCGGACAGAAGTCTCACCAAGAATATCGCAGGAAATGCATATCTCAGCTTGAAACCCCACGAAAACCAAGATATCTCCGGTTCTGCATATCCAACGAACTGTGGAGTGGTGAAAACCTCAGAAAACGAGTTTCTCGCATTAAATAGCTCGAAAAGAGCGCTCTCGATGTTTCTGCATACTTCGGACAGATGTTTCAACAAGATTATCGTAGAAAATGCATATCTCAGCTTGAAACCCGGCGAAAACCAAAATATCGCCGGTTCTGCATATCAAACCAACTGTGGAGTGGTGAAAACACCAGATAACGTGTTTCTCGCATTAGATAGCTCTAAAAGTGCGATCTCGATGATTCTGCATACTTCTAACAGAAGTCTCACCAAGATTATCGCAGAAAATGCATATCTCTGCTTGAAACCCCACGAAAACCAAGATACCTACTGTTCTGCATATCCAACGAACTGTAGAGTAGTGAAAACCCCAGAAAACGTGTTTCTTGCATCAAATAGCTCGAAAAGAGCGCTCTCGACGTTTCTGCATACTACGGACAGAGGTCTCACCAATATTATCGTAGGAAATGCATATCTCAGCTTGAAACTCGACCGAAACCAAGATATCTCCGGTTCTGCATGTCAAACGTACTGTGGTGTGGTGAATACACCAGAAAACGTGTTTCTCGCATTAAACAGCACGAAAAAAGCGATCTAGATGATTCTGCATACTTCTGACAGAAGACTCACCAAGATTATCGCAGAAAATGCATATCTCTGGTGGAAAGACCACGAAAATCAAGATATCGCCGGTTCTGCATATCCAACGAACTGTGGCGTGGTGAAAACCCCAGAAAACGAGTTTCTCGCATTAAATAGCTCGAAAAGAGCGCTCTCGATGTTTGTGCATACTTCGGACAGATGTTTCACCAAGATTATCGTAGAAAATGCAAATCACAGCTTGAAACCCGACGAAAACCAAGATATCGCCGGTTCTGCATATAAGACGCACTGTGGAGTGGTGAAAACACCAGAAAACGTGTTTCTCGCATTGACTAGCTCGAAAAGAGCGCTCTGGATGATTCTGCATACTTCTGGCTGAAGTCTCACCAGGATTATCGCAGAAAATGCATATCTCAGCTTGAAACCACACGAAAATCAAGATGTCGCCGGTTCTGCATATCAAACGTACTGTGGAGTGCTGAAAACACCAGAAAACGTGTTTCTCGCATTAAGTAGCTCGATAAGAGCGTTCTCGAAGATTCTGCATACTTCTGACAGAGGTCTCACCAATATTATCGTAGGAAATGCATATCTCAGCTTGAAACTCGACCGAAACCAAGATATCTCCGGTTCTGCATGTCAAACGTACTGTGGTGTGGTGAATACACCAGAAAACGTGTTTCTCGCATTAAATAGCACGAAAAAAGCGATCTAGATGATTGTGCATACTTCTGACAGAAGACTCACCAAGATTATCGCAGAAAATGCATATCTCTGGTGGAAACACCACGAAAATCAAGATATCGCCGGTTCTGCATATCAAGCGCACCGTGGAGTGGTCAATACACCAGATAACGTGTTTCTCGCATTAAATAGCTCGAAAAGAGCGATCTCGATGATTCTGCATACTTCTGACTGAAGTCTAACCAATATTATCGCAGAAAATGCATATTTCAGCTGGAAAGACCACGAAAATCAAGATGTCGCCGGTTCTGCATATCAAACGTACTGTGGAGTGCTGAAAACACCAGAAAACGAGTTTTTCGCACTAAATAGCACGAAAACAGCGATTTCTGTGATTCTGCAAACTTCTCACAGAAGAATATTCAAGATTATCGTAGAAAATGCATGTCTCAGCTGGAAACCCCACGAATACGAAGATATCGCAGTTTCGGCATATCAAACGCACTGTGGAGCGCAGAAAACACCAGACAACGTGTTTTTCGCATTAAATAGCACGAAAACAGCGATTTCGGTGATTCTGCACACTTGTCACAGAAGACTCATGACAATTATCACTGAAAATGCATATCTCAGCTGGAAACACCACGAAAATCGAGATATCGCCGGTTCTGCATATCAAACGCACTGTGGAATGTTGAAAACACCAGAAAACTTGTTTTTTCGCATTAACTAGCACGAAAAGAGCGTTCTGGATGATTCTGCGTACTTCTCGTAGATGAAACACAAAGATTATCGCAGAAAATGCATATTTCAGCTGGAAACCCCACGAAAACCAAGTTATTGGCGGCTCTACATATCAAACGCACTGTGGAGTGGTCAAAACACCAGATAACGTGTTTCTAGCATTAAATAGCTCGAAAAGAGCGGTATCGATGATTCTGCATACTGCGGACAGAAGTCTCACCAATATTATCGCAGAAAATGCATATCTCTGCTTGAAACCCGACCGAAACGAAGATATCTCCGGTTCTGCATGTCTAACGTACTGTGGAGTGGTGAATACACCAGAAAGCGTGTTTCTCGCATTAAATAGCTCAAAACGAGCGATCTAGATGTTTCTGCATACTTCTGACTGAAGTCTCACCAATATTATCGCAGAAAATGCATATCTCAGCTGGAAACCTCACGAAAATCAAGATATCGCCGGTTCTGCATATCAGACGCACTGTGGAGTGGTGAAAACACCAGAAAACGTGTTACTCGCATTAACTAGCACGAAAAGAGCGTTCTGGATGATTCTGCATACTTCTCATAGATGAAACACAAAGATTATCGCAGAAAATGCATATCTCAGCTGGAAACCCCACGAAAACCAAGTTATTGGCGGCTCTACATATCAAACGCACTGTGGAGTGGTCAAAACACCAGATAACGTGTTTCTCGCATTAAATAGCTCGAAAAGAGCGGTATCGATGATTCTGCATACTTCTGACTGAAGTCTAACCAATATTATCGCAGAAAATGCATATCTCAGCTGGAAAGACCACGAAAATCAAGATGTCGCCGGTTCTGCATATCAAACGTACTGTGGAGTGCTGAAAACACCAGAAAACGAGTTTTTCGCACTAAATAGCACGAAAACAGCGATTTCTGTGATTCTGCAAACTTCTCACAGAAGAATATTCAAGATTATCGTAGAAAATGCATGTCTCAGCTGGAAACCCCACGAATACGAAGATATCGCAGTTTCGGCATATCAAACGCACTGTGGAGCGCAGAAAACACCAGACAACGTGTTTTTCGCATTAAATAGCACGAAAACAGCGATTTCGGTGATTCTGCACACTTGTCACAGAAGACTCATGACAATTATCACTGAAAATGCATATCTCAGCTGGAAACACCACGAAAATCGAGATATCGCCGGTTCTGCATATCAAACGCACTGTGGAATGTTGAAAACACCAGAAAACTTGTTTTTTCGCATTAACTAGCACGAAAAGAGCGTTCTGGATGATTCTGCATACTTCTCGTAGATGAAACACAAAGATTATCGCAGAAAATGCATATTTCAGCTGGAAACCCCACGAAAACCAAGTTATTGGCGGCTCTACATATCAAACGCACTGTGGAGTGGTGAAAACTCCAGATAACTTGTTTTTTCGCATTAAATAGCTCGAAAAGAGCTATCTAGATAATTCTGCATACTTCTGACTGAAGTCTCACCAAGATTATCGCAGAAAATGCATATCTCAGCCGGAAACCTCACGAAAATCAAGATGTCGCCCGTTCTGCATATCAAACGCACTGTGGAGTGGTGAAAACTCCAGATAACTTGTTTTTTCGCATTAAATAGCTCGAAAAGAGCTATCTAGATAATTCTGCATACTTCTGACTGAAGTCTCACCAAGATTATCGCAGAAAATGCATATCTCAGCCGGAAACCTCACGAAAATCAAGATGTCGCCCGTTCTGCATATCAAACGCACTGTGGAGTGGTGAAAACAACCAGATATCGTGTTTCTCGCATTAAGTTGCTCGAAAAGAGCGATCTGGAAGATTCTGCATAATTCTGACAGAAGTCTCACCAAGATTATCGTAGAAAATGCATATGTCAGCTTGAAACCCGACGAAATCCAAGATGTCGCCGGTTCTGCATATCAAACGCACAGTGGAGTGGTGAAGACACCGGATAACGTGTTTATCGCATTAAATAGCTCGAAAAGAGCGATCCCGATGATTCTGCATACTTCTGACAGAAGTCTCAACAAGATTATCGTAGAAAATGCATATCTCAGTTTGATACCCTACGACAGCCAAGATGTCGCCGGTTCTGCATATCAAACGCACTGTGGAGAGGTGAAAACGCCAGATAACGTGTTTCTCGCATTAATTAGATCGAAAAGTGCGATCTCGATGATTCTGCATACTTCTAACAGAAGTCTCACCATGATTATCGCAGAAAATATATATCTCTGCTAGAAACCCCACGAAAACCAAGATATCTCCTGTTCTGCATATCCAACGCACTGTGGAGTGGTGAAAACCCCAGAAAACGTGTTTCTCGCATTAAATAGCTCGAAAAGTACGATCTCGATGACTCTGCATACTTCGGACAGAAGTTTCACCAAGATTATCGCAGAAAATGCATATCAGAGCTTGAAACCACACGAAGACCAAGATATCGCTGGTTCTGCATATCAAACGCACTGTGGAGTGCTGAAAACACCAGATAACGTGTTTCTCGCATTAAATAGCTCGAATAGAGCGATCTCCATGATTAAGCATACTTCGGACAGAAGTCTCACCAAGATTATCGCAGAAAATCCATATCTCAGCTTGAAACCTCACGAAAATCAAGATGTCGCCCGTTCTGCATATCAAACGCACTGTGGAGATGTGAAGACACCGGATAACGTGTTTATCGCATTAAATAGCTCGAAAAGAGCGCTCTCGATGTTTCTGCATACTTCGGACAGATGTTTCAACAAGATTATCGTAGAAAATGCATATCTCAGCTTGAAACCCGGCGAAAACCAAAATATCGCCGGTTCTGCATATCAAACCAACTGTGGAGTGGTGAAAACACCAGATAACGTGTTTCTCGCATTAGATAGCTCTAAAAGTGCGATCTCGATGATTCTGCATACTTCTAACAGAAGTCTCACCAAGATTATCGCAGAAAATGCATATCTCTGCTTGAAACCCCACGAAAACCAAGATACCTACTGTTCTGCATATCCAACGAACTGTAGAGTGGTGAAAACCCCAGAAAACGTGTTTCTCGCATTAAATAGCTCGAAAAGAGCGCTCTCGACGTTTCTGCATACTACGGACAGAGGTCTCACCAATATTATCGTAGGAAATGCATATCTCAGCTTGAAACTCGACCGAAACCAAGATATCTCCGGTTCTGCATGTCAAACGTACTGTGGTGTGGTGAATACACCAGAAAACGTGTTTCTCGCATTAAACAGCACGAAAAAAGCGATCTAGATGATTCTGCATACTTCTGACAGAAGACTCACCAAGATTATCGCAGAAAATGCATATCTCTGGTGGAAACACCACGAAAATCAAGATATCGCCGGTTCTGCATATCCAACGAACTGTGGCGTGGTGAAAACCCCAGAAAACGTGTTTCTCGCATTAAATAGCACGAAAAAAGCGATCTAGATGATTGTGCATACTTCTGACAGAAGACTCACCAAGATTATCGCAGAAAATGCATATCTCTGGTGGAAACACCACGAAAATCAAGATATCGCCGGTTCTGCATATCAAGCGCACCGTGGAGTGGTCAATACACCAGATAACGTGTTTCTCGCATTAAATAGCTCGAAAAGAGCGATCTCGATGATTCTGCATACTTCTGACTGAAGTCTAACCAATATTATCGCAGAAAATGCATATTTCAGCTGGAAAGACCACGAAAATCAAGATGTCGCCGGTTCTGCATATCAAACGTACTGTGGAGTGCTGAAAACACCAGAAAACGAGTTTTTCGCACTAAATAGCACGAAAACAGCGATTTCTGTGATTCTGCAAACTTCTCACAGAAGAATATTCAAGATTATCGTAGAAAATGCATGTCTCAGCTGGAAACCCCACGAATACGAAGATATCGCAGTTTCGGCATATCAAACGCACTGTGGAGCGCAGAAAACACCAGACAACGTGTTTTTCGCATTAAATAGCACGAAAACAGCGATTTCGGTGATTCTGCACACTTGTCACAGAAGACTCATGACAATTATCACTGAAAATGCATATCTCAGCTGGAAACACCACGAAAATCGAGATATCGCCGGTTCTGCATATCAAACGCACTGTGGAATGTTGAAAACACCAGAAAACTTGTTTTTTCGCATTAACTAGCACGAAAAGAGCGTTCTGGATGATTCTGCATACTTCTCGTAGATGAAACACAAAGATTATCGCAGAAAATGCATATTTCAGCTGGAAACCCCACGAAAACCAAGTTATTGGCGGCTCTACATATCAAACGCACTGTGGAGTGGTGAAAACTCCAGATAACTTGTTTTTTCGCATTAAATAGCTCGAAAAGAGCTATCTAGATAATTCTGCATACTTCTGACTGAAGTCTCACCAAGATTATCGCAGAAAATGCATATCTCAGCCGGAAACCTCACGAAAATCAAGATGTCGCCCGTTCTGCATATCAAACGCACTGTGGAGTGGTGAAAACTCCAGATAACTTGTTTTTTCGCATTAAATAGCTCGAAAAGAGCTATCTAGATAATTCTGCATACTTCTGACTGAAGTCTCACCAAGATTATCGCAGAAAATGCATATCTCAGCCGGAAACCTCACGAAAATCGAGATGTCGCCCGTTCTGCATATCAAACGCACTGTGGAGTGGTGAAAACAACCAGATATCGTGTTTCTCGCATTAAGTTGCTCGAAAAGAGCGATCTGGAAGATTCTGCATAATTCTGACAGAAGTCTCACCAAGATTATCGTAGAAAATGCATATGTCAGCTTGAAACCCGACGAAATCCAAGATGTCGCCGGTTCTGCATATCAAACGCACAGTGGAGTGGTGAAGACACCGGATAACGTGTTTATCGCATTAAATAGCTCGAAAAGAGCGATCCCGATGATTCTGCATACTTCTGACAGAAGTCTCAACAAGATTATCGTAGAAAATGCATATCTCAGTTTGATACCCTACGACAGCCAAGATGTCGCCGGTTCTGCATATCAAACGCACTGTGGAGAGGTGAAAACGCCAGATAACGTGTTTCTCGCATTAATTAGATCGAAAAGTGCGATCTCGATGATTCTGCATACTTCTAACAGAAGTCTCACCATGATTATCGCAGAAAATATATATCTCTGCTAGAAACCCCACGAAAACCAAGATATCTCCTGTTCTGCATATCCAACGCACTGTGGAGTGGTGAAAACCCCAGAAAACGTGTTTCTCGCATTAAATAGCTCGAAAAGTACGATCTCGATGACTCTGCATACTTCGGACAGAAGTTTCACCAAGATTATCGCAGAAAATGCATATCAGAGCTTGAAACCACACGAAGACCAAGATATCGCTGGTTCTGCATATCAAACGCACTGTGGAGTGCTGAAAACACCAGATAACGTGTTTCTCGCATTAAATAGCTCGAATAGAGCGATCTCCATGATTAAGCATACTTCGGACAGAAGTCTCACCAAGATTATCGCAGAAAATCCATATCTCAGCTTGAAACCTCACGAAAATCAAGATGTCGCCCGTTCTGCATATCAAACGCACTGTGGAGATGTGAAGACACCGGATAACGTGTTTATCGCATTAAATAGCTCGAAAAGAGCGATCCCGATGATTCTGCATACTTCTGACAGAAGTCTCAACAAGATTATCGTAGAAAATGCATATCTCAGCTTGATACCCTACGACAGCCAAGATGTCGCCGGTTCTGCATATCAAACGCACTGTGGAGAGGTGAAAACGCCTGATAACGTGTTTCTCGCAATAACTAGCTCGAAAAGAGCGATTTCGATGATTCTGCATACTTCTGACAGAAGACTCACCAAGATTATCGCTGATAATGCATATCTCAGCTGGAACCCCGACGAAATCCAAGATGTCGCCGGTTCTGCATATCAAACGCACTGTGGAGTGGTGAAAACACCAGTTAACGTGTTTCTCGCATTAAATAGCTCGAAAAGAGGGATCTCGATGAATCTGCATACCTCTGACAGAAGTCTTACCAAGATTATCGCAGAAAATGCATATCTCATGTTGAACCCCGACGAAATCCAAGATGTCGCCGGTTCTGCATATCAAACGCACTGCGGAGTGGTGAAAACACCAGATAACGTTTTTCTCGCATTAAATAGCTCGAAAAGAGCGATCCCGATGATTCTGCATACTTCTGACAGAAGTCTCACCAAGATTATCGTAGAAAATGCATATATCAGCTGGAACCCCGACGAAATCCAAGATGTCGCCGGTTCTGCATATCAAACGCACTGTGGAGTGGTGAAAACTCCAGATAACTTGTTTTTTCGCATTAAATAGCTCGAAAAGTGCTATCTAGATAATTCTGCATACTTCTGACTGAAGTCTCACCAAGATTATCGCAGAAAATGCATATCTCAGCCGGAAACCTCACGAAAATCAAGATGTCGCCCGTTCTGCATATCAAACGCACTGTGGAGTGGTGAAAACAACCAGATATCGTGTTTCTCGCATTAAGTTGCTCGAAAAGAGCGATCTCGAAGATTCTGCATAATTCTGACAGAAGTCTCACCAAGATTATCGTAGAAAATGCATATGTCAGCTTGAAACCCGACGAAATCCAAGATGTCGCCGGTTCTGCATATCAAACGCACTGTGGAGTGGTGAAGACACCGGATAACGTGTTTATCGCATTAAATAGCTCGAAAAGAGCGATCCCGATGATTCTGCATACTTCTGACAGAAGTCTCAACAAGATTATCGTAGAAAATGCATATCTCAGTTTGATACCCTACGACAGCCAAGATGTCGCCGGTTCTGCATATCAAACGCACTGTGGAGAGGTGAAAACGCCAGATAACGTGTTTCTCGCATTAATTAGATCGAAAAGTGCGATCTCGATGATTCTGCATACCTCTAACAGAAGTCTCACCATGATTATCGCAGAAAATATATATCTCTGCTAGAAACCCCACGAAAACCAGGATATCTCCTGTTCTGCATATCCGACGCACTGTGGAGTGGTGAAAACACCAGAAAACGTGTTTCTCGCATTAAATAGCTCGAAAAGTACGATCTCGATGACTCTGCATACTTCGGACAGAAGACTCACCAAGATTATCGCTGATAATGCATATCTCAGCTTGAACCCCGACGAAATCCAAGATGTCGCCGGTTCTGCATATCAAACGCACTGTGGAGTGGTGAAAACACCAGTTAACGTGTTTCTCGCATTAAATAGCTCGAAAAGAGGGATCTCGATGAATCTGCATACCTCTGACAGAAGACTTACCAAGATTATCGCAGAAAATGCATATCTCATGTTGAACCCCGACGAAATCCAAGATGTCGCCGGTTCTGCATATCAAACGCACTGCGGAGTGGTGAAAACACCAGATAACGTTTTTCTCGCATTAAATAGCTCGAAAAGAGCGATCCCGATGATTCTGCATACTTCTGACAGAAGTCTCACCAAGATTATCGTAGAAAATGCATATATCAGCTGGAACCCCGACGAAAACCAAAATATCTCCGGTTCTGCGTATCCAACGCACTGTGGAGTGGTGAAAACACCAGGTAACGTGGTTCTCGCATTAAATAGCTCGAAAAGAGCGATCTAGATGATTCAGCATACTTCTCATAGAGGAAACACCAAGATTATAGCAGAAAATGCATATATCAGCTGGAAACCACACGAAAACCAAGTTATCGGCTGCTCTACATATCAATCGCACTGTGGAGTGGTCAAAACACCAGATAACGTGTTTCCCGCATTAAATAGCTCGAAAAGAGCGATCTCGATGATTCTGCACACTTCTCATAGAGGAAACACCAAGATTATAGCAGAAAATGCATATATCAGCTGGAAACCACACGAAAATCAAGATGTCGCCGGTTCTGCATATCAAACGCACTGTGGAGTTGTGAAAACACCAGATAACGTGTTTCTTGCATTAAATAGCTCGAAAAGTGGGATCTCGATGATTCTGCATACTTCTCACAGAAGACTCACCAAGATTATCGCAGAAAATGCATATCTCATGTTGAACCCCGACGAAATCCAAGATGTCGCCGGTTCTGCATATCAAACGCACTGTGGAGAGGTGAAAACGCCAGATAACGTGTTTCTCGCATTAATTAGATCGAAAAGTGCGATCTCGATGATTCTGCATACTTCTAACAGAAGTCTCACCATGATTATCGCAGAAAATATATATCTCTGCTAGAAACCCCACGAAAACCAAGATATCTCCTGTTCTGCATATCCAACGCACTGTGGAGTGGTGAAAACCCCAGAAAACGTGTTTCTCGCATTAAATAGCTCGAAAAGTACGATCTCGATGACTCTGCATACTTCGGACAGAAGTTTCACCAAGATTATCGCAGAAAATGCATATCAGAGCTTGAAACCACACGAAGACCAAGATATCGCTGGTTCTGCATATCAAACGCACTGTGGAGTGCTGAAAACACCAGATAACGTGTTTCTCGCATTAAATAGCTCGAATAGAGCGATCTCCATGATTAAGCATACTTCGGACAGAAGTCTCACCAAGATTATCGCAGAAAATCCATATCTCAGCTTGAAACCTCACGAAAATCAAGATGTCGCCCGTTCTGCATATCAAACGCACTGTGGAGATGTGAAGACACCGGATAACGTGTTTATCGCATTAAATAGCTCGAAAAGAGCGATCCCGATGATTCTGCATACTTCTGACAGAAGTCTCAACAAGATTATCGTAGAAAATGCATATCTCAGCTTGATACCCTACGACAGCCAAGATGTCGCCGGTTCTGCATATCAAACGCACTGTGGAGAGGTGAAAACGCCTGATAACGTGTTTCTCGCAATAACTAGCTCGAAAAGAGCGATTTCGATGATTCTGCATACTTCTGACAGAAGACTCACCAAGATTATCGCTGATAATGCATATCTCAGCTGGAACCCCGACGAAATCCAAGATGTCGCCGGTTCTGCATATCAAACGCACTGTGGAGTGGTGAAAACACCAGTTAACGTGTTTCTCGCATTAAATAGCTCGAAAAGAGGGATCTCGATGAATCTGCATACCTCTGACAGAAGTCTTACCAAGATTATCGCAGAAAATGCATATCTCATGTTGAACCCCGACGAAATCCAAGATGTCGCCGGTTCTGCATATCAAACGCACTGCGGAGTGGTGAAAACACCAGATAACGTTTTTCTCGCATTAAATAGCTCGAAAAGAGCGATCCCGATGATTCTGCATACTTCTGACAGAAGTCTCACCAAGATTATCGTAGAAAATGCATATATCAGCTGGAACCCCGACGAAATCCAAGATGTCGCCGGTTCTGCATATCAAACGCACTGTGGAGTGGTGAAAACTCCAGATAACTTGTTTTTTCGCATTAAATAGCTCGAAAAGTGCTATCTAGATAATTCTGCATACTTCTGACTGAAGTCTCACCAAGATTATCGCAGAAAATGCATATCTCAGCCGGAAACCTCACGAAAATCAAGATGTCGCCCGTTCTGCATATCAAACGCACTGTGGAGTGGTGAAAACAACCAGATATCGTGTTTCTCGCATTAAGTTGCTCGAAAAGAGCGATCTCGAAGATTCTGCATAATTCTGACAGAAGTCTCACCAAGATTATCGTAGAAAATGCATATGTCAGCTTGAAACCCGACGAAATCCAAGATGTCGCCGGTTCTGCATATCAAACGCACTGTGGAGTGGTGAAGACACCGGATAACGTGTTTATCGCATTAAATAGCTCGAAAAGAGCGATCCCGATGATTCTGCATACTTCTGACAGAAGTCTCAACAAGATTATCGTAGAAAATGCATATCTCAGTTTGATACCCTACGACAGCCAAGATGTCGCCGGTTCTGCATATCAAACGCACTGTGGAGAGGTGAAAACGCCAGATAACGTGTTTCTCGCATTAATTAGATCGAAAAGTGCGATCTCGATGATTCTGCATACCTCTAACAGAAGTCTCACCATGATTATCGCAGAAAATATATATCTCTGCTAGAAACCCCACGAAAACCAGGATATCTCCTGTTCTGCATATCCAACGCACTGTGGAGTGGTGAAAACACCAGAAAACGTGTTTCTCGCATTAAATAGCTCGAAAAGTACGATCTCGATGACTCTGCATACTTCGGACAGAAGACTCACCAAGATTATCGCTGATAATGCATATCTCAGCTTGAACCCCGACGAAATCCAAGATGTCGCCGGTTCTGCATATCAAACGCACTGTGGAGTGGTGAAAACACCAGTTAACGTGTTTCTCGCATTAAATAGCTCGAAAAGAGGGATCTCGATGAATCTGCATACCTCTGACAGAAGACTTACCAAGATTATCGCAGAAAATGCATATCTCATGTTGAACCCCGACGAAATCCAAGATGTCGCCGGTTCTGCATATCAAACGCACTGCGGAGTGGTGAAAACACCAGATAACGTTTTTCTCGCATTAAATAGCTCGAAAAGAGCGATCCCGATGATTCTGCATACTTCTGACAGAAGTCTCACCAAGATTATCGTAGAAAATGCATATATCAGCTGGAACCCCGACGAAAACCAAAATATCTCCGGTTCTGCGTATCCAACGCACTGTGGAGTGGTGAAAACACCAGGTAACGTGGTTCTCGCATTAAATAGCTCGAAAAGAGCGATCTAGATGATTCAGCATACTTCTCATAGAGGAAACACCAAGATTATAGCAGAAAATGCATATATCAGCTGGAAACCACACGAAAACCAAGTTATCGGCTGCTCTACATATCAATCGCACTGTGGAGTGGTCAAAACACCAGATAACGTGTTTCCCGCATTAAATAGCTCGAAAAGAGCGATCTCGATGATTCTGCACACTTCTCATAGAGGAAACACCAAGATTATAGCAGAAAATGCATATATCAGCTGGAAACCACACGAAAATCAAGATGTCGCCGGTTCTGCATATCAAACGCACTGTGGAGTTGTGAAAACACCAGATAACGTGTTTCTTGCATTAAATAGCTCGAAAAGTGGGATCTCGATGATTCTGCATACTTCTCACAGAAGACTCACCAAGATTATCGCAGAAAATGCATATCTCATGTTGAACCCCGACGAAATCCAAGATGTCGCCGGTTCTGCATATCAAACGCACTGCGGAGTGGTGAAAACACCAGATAACGTTTTTCTCGCATTAAATAGCTCGAAAAGAGCGATCCCGATGATTCTGCATACTTCTTACAGAAGACTTACCAAGATTATCGCAGAAAATGCATATCTCAGCTTGAAACCACACGAAATCCAAGATATCGCTGGTACTGCATATCAAACGCTCTGTGGAGTGGTGAAAACATCAGATAACGTGTTTCTCGCATGAAATAGCTCGAAAAGAGCGATCTCGATGATTCTGCATACTTCGGACAGAAGTCTCACCAAGATTATCGCAGAAAATGCATATGTCAGCTTGAACCCCGACGAAAGCCAAGATGTCGCCGGTTCTGCATGTCAAACGTACTGTGGAGAGGTGAAAAAACCAGAAAACGTGTTTCTCGCATTAAATAGCTCGAAAAGAGGGTTCTCGATGATTCTGCATACTTCTGACTGATGTCTCACCAAGATTATCGCAGAAAATGCATATCTCAGCTTGAACCCCGACGAAAGCCAAGATGTCGCCGGTTCTGCATATCAAATGCACTGTGGAGTGGTCAAAACACCAGATAACGTGTTTCCCGCATTAAATAGCTCGAAAAGAGCGATCTCGATGATTCTGCACACTTCGGACAGAAGTCTAACCAAAATTGCCGCAGAAAATGCATACCCCAACTTGAAACCCGTCGAAATCCAAGATATTTCCGGTTCTGCATGTCAAACGAACTGTGGAGTTGTGAAAACACCAGATAACGTGTTTCTTGCATTAAATAGCTCGAAAAGTGGGATCTCGATGATTCTGCATACTTCTCACAGAAGACTCACCAAGATTATCGCAGAAAATGCATATCTCAGCTGGAAACACCACGAAAATCAAGATATCGCCGGTTCTGCATATCAAACGCACTGTGGAATGTTGAAAACACCAGGAACCTTCTTTTTTGCATTAAATAGCTCGACAAGAGCGATCTAGATGATTCTGCATACTTCTGACTGAAGTCTCACCAAGATTATCGCAGAAAATGCATATCTCAGCTTGAAACCTCACGATAACCAAGTTATCTCCGGTTCGGCACATCAAACGTACTGTGGAGTGGTGAAAACACCAGAAAACGTGTTTCTCGCATTAAATAGTTCGAAAAGAGCGATCCCGATGATTCTCCATACTTCTGACAGAAGTCTCACCAAGATTATCGTAGAAAATGCATATCTCAGCTTGAACCCCGACGAAAGCCAAGATGTCGCCGGTTCCGCATATCAAATGCACTGTGGAGTGGTCAAAACACCAGATAACGTGTTTCCCGCATTAAATAGCTCGAAAAGAGCGATCTCGATGATTCTGCACACTTCGGACAGAAGTCTAACCAAAATTGCCGCAGAAAATGCATACCCCAACTTGAAACCCGTCGAAATCCAAGATATTTCCGGTTCTGCATGTCAAACGAACTGTGGAGTTGTGAAAACACCAGATAACGTGTTTCTTGCATTAAGTAGCTCGAAAAGAGCGTTCTCGATGATTCTGCATACTTCTCATAGAGGAAACACCAAGATTATAGCAGAAAATGCATATATCAGCTGGAAACCACACGAAAACCAAGATGTCGCTGGTTCAGCATATCAAACGCACTGTGGAGTGGTGAAAACACCAAATAACGTGTTTCTCGCATTAAATAGGTCGAAAAGAGGGAACTAGATGATTCTGCATACTTCTGACTGAAGTCTCACCAAGATAATCGCAGAAAATGTATATCTCAGATTGCAACCCGACGAAATCCAAGATGTCGCCGGTTCTGCACATAAAACGTTCTGTGGAGTGGAGAAACCACCAGAAAACGTGTTTCTCGCATTAAGTAGCTCGAAAAGAGCGATCCCAATGATTCTGCATACTTCTGACAGAAGTCTCACCAAGATTATCGTAGAAAATGCAAATCTCAGCTTGATACCCGACGAAAGCCAAGATGTCGCAGGGTTCTGCATATCAAACGCACTGTGGAGTGGTGAAAACACCAGATAACGTGTTTCTCGCATTAAATAGCTCGAAAAGAGGGTTCTCGATGATTCTGCATACTTCTGACTGATGTCTCACCAAGATTATCGCAGAAAATGCATATCTCAGCTTGAACCCCGACGAAAGCCAAGATGTCGCCGGTTCTGCATATCAAATGCACTGTGGAGTGGTCAAAACACCAGATAACGTGTTTCCCGCATTAAATAGCTCGAAAAGAGCGATCTCGATGATTCTGCACACTTCGGACAGAAGTCTAACCAAAATTGCCGCAGAAAATGCATACCCCAACTTGAAACCCGTCGAAATCCAAGATATTTCCGGTTCTGCATGTCAAACGAACTGTGGAGTTGTGAAAACACCAGATAACGTGTTTCTTGCATTAAATAGCTCGAAAAGTGGGATCTCGATGATTCTGCATACTTCTCACAGAAGACTCACCAAGATTATCGCAGAAAATGCATATCTCAGCTGGAAACACCACGAAAATCAAGATATCGCCGGTTCTGCATATCAAACGCACTGTGGAATGTTGAAAACACCAGGAACCTTCTTTTTTGCATTAAATAGCTCGACAAGAGCGACCTAGATGCTTCTGCATACTTCTGACTGAAGTCTCACCAAGATTATCGCAGAAAATGCATATCTCAGCTTGAAACCTCACGATAACCAAGTTATCTCCGGTTCGGCACATCAAACGTACTGTGGAGTGGTGAAAACACCAGAAAACGTGTTTCTCGCATTAAATAGTTCGAAAAGAGCGATCCCGATGATTCTCCATACTTCTGACAGAAGTCTCACCAAGATTATCGCAGAAAATGCATTTCTCAGCTGGAAACCTCACGAAAATCAAGATGTCGCCGGTTCTGCATATCAAACGCACTGTGGAGTGGTGAAAACACCAGATAACGTGTTTCTCGCATTAAATAGCTCGAAAAGAGGGTTCTCGATGATTCTGCATGCTTCTGACTGATGTCTCACCAAGATTATCGCAGAAAATGCATATCTCTGCTTGAACCCCGACGAAAGCCAAGATGTCGCCGGTTCTGCATATCAAACGCACTGTGGAATGTTGGAAACACCAGATAACGTGTTTCACGCATTAAGTAGCTCGAAACGAGCGATCTAGATGATTCTGCATACTTCTGACTGAAGTCTAACAAAGATTATCGCAGAAAATGCATATCTCAGCTTGAACCCCGACGAAAGCCAAGATGTCGGCGGTTGTGCACATCTAACGCACTGTGGAGTGGTGAAAACACCAGGTAACGTGGTTCTCGCATTAAATAGCTCGAAAAGAGCGATCTAGATGATTCAGCATTCTTCGGACAGAAGTCTCACCAAGATTATCGCAGAAAATGCATATCTCAGCTTGAAACCACACGAAATCCAAGATATCGCTGGTACTGCATATCAAACGCTCTGTGGAGTGGTGAAAACATCAGATAACGTGTTTCTCGCATGAAATAGCTCGAAAAGAGCGATCTCGATGATTCTGCATACTTCGGGCAGAAGTCTCACCAAGATTATCGCAGAAAATGCATATGTCAGCTTGAACCCCGACGAAAGCCAAGATGTCGCCGGTTCTGCATGTCAAACGTACTGTGGAGAGGTGAAAAAACCAGAAAACGGGTTTCTGGCATTAAGTAGCTCGAAAAGAGCGATCTCGATGATTCTGCATACTTCGGGCAGAAGTCTCACCAAGATTATCGCAGAAAATGCATATGTCAGCTTGAACCCCGACGAAAGCCAAGATGTCGCCGGTTCTGCATATCAAACGCACTGTGGAGTGGTGAAAACACCAGATAACGTGTTTCTCGCATTAAATAGCTCGAAAAGAGGGTTCTCGATGATTCTGCATACTTCTGACTGATGTCTCACCAAGATTATCGCAGAAAATGCATATCTCAGCTTGAACCCCGACGAAAGCCAAGATGTCGGCGGTTGTGCACATCAAACGTACTGTGGAGTGGTGAAAACACCAGAAAACGTGTTTCTCGCATTAAATAGTTCGAAAAGAGCGATCCCGATGATTCTCCATACTTCTGACAGAAGTCTCACCAAGATTATCGCAGAAAATGCATATCTCAGCTGGAAACACCACGAAAATCAAGATATCGCCGGTTCTGCATATCAAACGCACTGTGGAATGTTGAAAACACCAGGAACCTTCTTTTTTGCATTAAATAGCTCGACAAGAGCGATCTAGATGATTCTGCATACTTCTGACTGAAGTCTCACCAAGATTATCGCAGAAAATGCATATCTCAGCTTGAAACCTCACGATAACCAAGTTATCTCCGGTTCGGCACATCAAACGTACTGTGGAGTGGTGAAAACACCAGAAAACGTGTTTCTCGCATTAAATAGTTCGAAAAGAGCGATCCCGATGATTCTGCATGCTTCTGACTGATGTCTCACCAAGATTATCGCAGAAAATGCATATCTCTGCTTGAACCCCGACGAAAGCCAAGATGTCGCCGGTTCTGCATATCAAACGCACTGTGGAATGTTGGAAACACCAGATAACGTGTTTCACGCATTAAGTAGCTCGAAACGAGCGATCTAGATGATTCTGCATACTTCTGACTGAAGTCTAACCAAGATTATCACAGAAAATGCATATCTCAGCTTGAACCCCGACGAAAGCCAAGATGTCGCCGGTTGTGCACATCAAACGCACTGTGGAATGTTGAAAACACCAGATAACGAGTTTCTCGCATTAAGTAGCTCGAAAAGAGCGATTCCGATGATTCTGCATACTTCTGACTGGAGTCTCACCAAGATTATCGCAGAAAATGCATATGTCAGCTTGAACCCCGACGAAAGCCAAGATGTCGCCGGTTCTGCATATCAAACGCACTGTGGAGTGGTGAAAACACCAGATAACGTGTTTCTCGCATTAAATAGCTCGAAAAGAGGGTTCTCGATGATTCTGCATACTTCTGACTGATGTCTCACCAAGATTATCGTAGAAAATGCATATCTCATCTTGAACCCCGACGAAAGCCAAGATGTCGCCGGTTCTGCATATCAAACGCACTGTGGAGTGGTGAAAACACCAGATAACGTGTTTCTCGCATTAAATAGCTCGAAAAGAGCGATCCCGATGATTCTGCATGCTTCTGACAAAAGTCTCACCAAGATTATCGTAGAAAATGCATATCTCAGCTTGAACCCCGACGAAAGCCAAGATGTCACCGGTTCTGCATATCAAACGTACTGTGGAGTGGTGAAAACACCAGATAACGTGTTTCTCGAATTTAATCGCTCGAAAAGAGGGTTCTCGATGATTGTGCATACTTCTGACTGAAGTCTCACCAAGATTATCGCAGAAAATGCATATCTCAGCCGGAAACCTCACGAAAATCAAGATGTCGCCCGTTCTGCATATCAAACGCACTGTGGAGTGGTGAAAACAACCAGATATCGTGTTTCTCGCATTAAGTTGCTCGAAAAGAGCGATCTCGAAGATTCTGCATAATTCTGACAGAAGTCTCACCAAGATTATCGTAGAAAATGCATATGTCAGCTTGAAACCCGACGAAATCCAAGATGTCGCCGGTTCTGCATATCAAACGCACTGTGGAGTGGTGAAGACACCGGATAACGTGTTTATCGCATTAAATAGCTCGAAAAGAGCGATCCCGATGATTCTGCATACTTCTGACAGAAGTCTCAACAAGATTATCGTAGAAAATGCATATCTCAGTTTGATACCCTACGACAGCCAAGATGTCGCCGGTTCTGCATATCAAACGCACTGTGGAGAGGTGAAAACGCCAGATAACGTGTTTCTCGCATTAATTAGATCGAAAAGTGCGATCTCGATGATTCTGCATACCTCTAACAGAAGTCTCACCATGATTATCGCAGAAAATATATATCTCTGCTAGAAACCCCACGAAAACCAGGATATCTCCTGTTCTGCATATCCAACGCACTGTGGAGTGGTGAAAACACCAGAAAACGTGTTTCTCGCATTAAATAGCTCGAAAAGTACGATCTCGATGACTCTGCATACTTCGGACAGAAGACTCACCAAGATTATCGCTGATAATGCATATCTCAGCTTGAACCCCGACGAAATCCAAGATGTCGCCGGTTCTGCATATCAAACGCACTGTGGAGTGGTGAAAACACCAGTTAACGTGTTTCTCGCATTAAATAGCTCGAAAAGAGGGATCTCGATGAATCTGCATACCTCTGACAGAAGACTTACCAAGATTATCGCAGAAAATGCATATCTCATGTTGAACCCCGACGAAATCCAAGATGTCGCCGGTTCTGCATATCAAACGCACTGCGGAGTGGTGAAAACACCAGATAACGTTTTTCTCGCATTAAATAGCTCGAAAAGAGCGATCCCGATGATTCTGCATACTTCTGACAGAAGTCTCACCAAGATTATCGTAGAAAATGCATATATCAGCTGGAACCCCGACGAAAACCAAAATATCTCCGGTTCTGCGTATCCAACGCACTGTGGAGTGGTGAAAACACCAGGTAACGTGGTTCTCGCATTAAATAGCTCGAAAAGAGCGATCTAGATGATTCAGCATACTTCTCATAGAGGAAACACCAAGATTATAGCAGAAAATGCATATATCAGCTGGAAACCACACGAAAACCAAGTTATCGGCTGCTCTACATATCAATCGCACTGTGGAGTGGTCAAAACACCAGATAACGTGTTTCCCGCATTAAATAGCTCGAAAAGAGCGATCTCGATGATTCTGCACACTTCTCATAGAGGAAACACCAAGATTATAGCAGAAAATGCATATATCAGCTGGAAACCACACGAAAATCAAGATGTCGCCGGTTCTGCATATCAAACGCACTGTGGAGTTGTGAAAACACCAGATAACGTGTTTCTTGCATTAAATAGCTCGAAAAGTGGGATCTCGATGATTCTGCATACTTCTCACAGAAGACTCACCAAGATTATCGCAGAAAATGCATATCTCATGTTGAACCCCGACGAAATCCAAGATGTCGCCGGTTCTGCATATCAAACGCACTGCGGAGTGGTGAAAACACCAGATAACGTTTTTCTCGCATTAAATAGCTCGAAAAGAGCGATCCCGATGATTCTGCATACTTCTGACAGAAGACTTACCAAGATTATCGCAGAAAATGCATATCTCAGCTTGAAACCACACGAAATCCAAGATATCGCTGGTACTGCATATCAAACGCTCTGTGGAGTGGTGAAAACATCAGATAACGTGTTTCTCGCATGAAATAGCTCGAAAAGAGCGATCTCGATGATTCTGCATACTTCGGACAGAAGTCTCACCAAGATTATCGCAGAAAATGCATATGTCAGCTTGAACCCCGACGAAAGCCAAGATGTCGCCGGTTCTGCATGTCAAACGTACTGTGGAGAGGTGAAAAAACCAGAAAACGTGTTTCTCGCATTAAATAGCTCGAAAAGAGGGTTCTCGATGATTCTGCATACTTCTGACTGATGTCTCACCAAGATTATCGCAGAAAATGCATATCTCAGCTTGAACCCCGACGAAAGCCAAGATGTCGCCGGTTCTGCATATCAAATGCACTGTGGAGTGGTCAAAACACCAGATAACGTGTTTCCCGCATTAAATAGCTCGAAAAGAGCGATCTCGATGATTCTGCACACTTCGGACAGAAGTCTAACCAAAATTGCCGCAGAAAATGCATACCCCAACTTGAAACCCGTCGAAATCCAAGATATTTCCGGTTCTGCATGTCAAACGAACTGTGGAGTTGTGAAAACACCAGATAACGTGTTTCTTGCATTAAATAGCTCGAAAAGTGGGATCTCGATGATTCTGCATACTTCTCACAGAAGACTCACCAAGATTATCGCAGAAAATGCATATCTCAGCTGGAAACACCACGAAAATCAAGATATCGCCGGTTCTGCATATCAAACGCACTGTGGAATGTTGAAAACACCAGGAACCTTCTTTTTTGCATTAAATAGCTCGACAAGAGCGATCTAGATGATTCTGCATACTTCTGACTGAAGTCTCACCAAGATTATCGCAGAAAATGCATATCTCAGCTTGAAACCTCACGATAACCAAGTTATCTCCGGTTCGGCACATCAAACGTACTGTGGAGTGGTGAAAACACCAGAAAACGTGTTTCTCGCATTAAATAGTTCGAAAAGAGCGATCCCGATGATTCTCCATACTTCTGACAGAAGTCTCACCAAGATTATCGTAGAAAATGCATATCTCAGCTTGAACCCCGACGAAAGCCAAGATGTCGCCGGTTCCGCATATCAAATGCACTGTGGAGTGGTCAAAACACCAGATAACGTGTTTCCCGCATTAAATAGCTCGAAAAGAGCGATCTCGATGATTCTGCACACTTCGGACAGAAGTCTAACCAAAATTGCCGCAGAAAATGCATACCCCAACTTGAAACCCGTCGAAATCCAAGATATTTCCGGTTCTGCATGTCAAACGAACTGTGGAGTTGTGAAAACACCAGATAACGTGTTTCTTGCATTAAGTAGCTCGAAAAGAGCGTTCTCGATGATTCTGCATACTTCTCATAGAGGAAACACCAAGATTATAGCAGAAAATGCATATATCAGCTGGAAACCACACGAAAACCAAGATGTCGCTGGTTCAGCATATCAAACGCACTGTGGAGTGGTGAAAACACCAAATAACGTGTTTCTCGCATTAAATAGGTCGAAAAGAGGGAACTAGATGATTCTGCATACTTCTGACTGAAGTCTCACCAAGATAATCGCAGAAAATGTATATCTCAGATTGCAACCCGACGAAATCCAAGATGTCGCCGGTTCTGCACATAAAACGTTCTGTGGAGTGGAGAAACCACCAGAAAACGTGTTTCTCGCATTAAGTAGCTCGAAAAGAGCGATCCCAATGATTCTGCATACTTCTGACAGAAGTCTCACCAAGATTATCGTAGAAAATGCAAATCTCAGCTTGATACCCGACGAAAGCCAAGATGTCGCAGGGTTCTGCATATCAAACGCACTGTGGAGTGGTGAAAACACCAGATAACGTGTTTCTCGCATTAAATAGCTCGAAAAGAGGGTTCTCGATGATTCTGCATACTTCTGACTGATGTCTCACCAAGATTATCGCAGAAAATGCATATCTCAGCTTGAACCCCGACGAAAGCCAAGATGTCGCCGGTTCTGCATATCAAATGCACTGTGGAGTGGTCAAAACACCAGATAACGTGTTTCCCGCATTAAATAGCTCGAAAAGAGCGATCTCGATGATTCTGCACACTTCGGACAGAAGTCTAACCAAAATTGCCGCAGAAAATGCATACCCCAACTTGAAACCCGTCGAAATCCAAGATATTTCCGGTTCTGCATGTCAAACGAACTGTGGAGTTGTGAAAACACCAGATAACGTGTTTCTTGCATTAAATAGCTCGAAAAGTGGGATCTCGATGATTCTGCATACTTCTCACAGAAGACTCACCAAGATTATCGCAGAAAATGCATATCTCAGCTGGAAACACCACGAAAATCAAGATATCGCCGGTTCTGCATATCAAACGCACTGTGGAATGTTGAAAACACCAGGAACCTTCTTTTTTGCATTAAATAGCTCGACAAGAGCGACCTAGATGCTTCTGCATACTTCTGACTGAAGTCTCACCAAGATTATCGCAGAAAATGCATATCTCAGCTTGAAACCTCACGATAACCAAGTTATCTCCGGTTCGGCACATCAAACGTACTGTGGAGTGGTGAAAACACCAGAAAACGTGTTTCTCGCATTAAATAGTTCGAAAAGAGCGATCCCGATGATTCTCCATACTTCTGACAGAAGTCTCACCAAGATTATCGCAGAAAATGCATTTCTCAGCTGGAAACCTCACGAAAATCAAGATGTCGCCGGTTCTGCATATCAAACGCACTGTGGAGTGGTGAAAACACCAGATAACGTGTTTCTCGCATTAAATAGCTCGAAAAGAGGGTTCTCGATGATTCTGCATGCTTCTGACTGATGTCTCACCAAGATTATCGCAGAAAATGCATATCTCTGCTTGAACCCCGACGAAAGCCAAGATGTCGCCGGTTCTGCATATCAAACGCACTGTGGAATGTTGGAAACACCAGATAACGTGTTTCACGCATTAAGTAGCTCGAAACGAGCGATCTAGATGATTCTGCATACTTCTGACTGAAGTCTAACAAAGATTATCGCAGAAAATGCATATCTCAGCTTGAACCCCGACGAAAGCCAAGATGTCGGCGGTTGTGCACATCTAACGCACTGTGGAGTGGTGAAAACACCAGGTAACGTGGTTCTCGCATTAAATAGCTCGAAAAGAGCGATCTAGATGATTCAGCATTCTTCGGACAGAAGTCTCACCAAGATTATCGCAGAAAATGCATATCTCAGCTTGAAACCACACGAAATCCAAGATATCGCTGGTACTGCATATCAAACGCTCTGTGGAGTGGTGAAAACATCAGATAACGTGTTTCTCGCATGAAATAGCTCGAAAAGAGCGATCTCGATGATTCTGCATACTTCGGGCAGAAGTCTCACCAAGATTATCGCAGAAAATGCATATGTCAGCTTGAACCCCGACGAAAGCCAAGATGTCGCCGGTTCTGCATGTCAAACGTACTGTGGAGAGGTGAAAAAACCAGAAAACGGGTTTCTGGCATTAAGTAGCTCGAAAAGAGCGATCTCGATGATTCTGCATACTTCGGGCAGAAGTCTCACCAAGATTATCGCAGAAAATGCATATGTCAGCTTGAACCCCGACGAAAGCCAAGATGTCGCCGGTTCTGCATATCAAACGCACTGTGGAGTGGTGAAAACACCAGATAACGTGTTTCTCGCATTAAATAGCTCGAAAAGAGGGTTCTCGATGATTCTGCATACTTCTGACTGATGTCTCACCAAGATTATCGCAGAAAATGCATATCTCAGCTTGAACCCCGACGAAAGCCAAGATGTCGGCGGTTGTGCACATCAAACGTACTGTGGAGTGGTGAAAACACCAGAAAACGTGTTTCTCGCATTAAATAGTTCGAAAAGAGCGATCCCGATGATTCTCCATACTTCTGACAGAAGTCTCACCAAGATTATCGCAGAAAATGCATATCTCAGCTGGAAACACCACGAAAATCAAGATATCGCCGGTTCTGCATATCAAACGCACTGTGGAATGTTGAAAACACCAGGAACCTTCTTTTTTGCATTAAATAGCTCGACAAGAGCGATCTAGATGATTCTGCATACTTCTGACTGAAGTCTCACCAAGATTATCGCAGAAAATGCATATCTCAGCTTGAAACCTCACGATAACCAAGTTATCTCCGGTTCGGCACATCAAACGTACTGTGGAGTGGTGAAAACACCAGAAAACGTGTTTCTCGCATTAAATAGTTCGAAAAGAGCGATCCCGATGATTCTGCATGCTTCTGACTGATGTCTCACCAAGATTATCGCAGAAAATGCATATCTCTGCTTGAACCCCGACGAAAGCCAAGATGTCGCCGGTTCTGCATATCAAACGCACTGTGGAATGTTGGAAACACCAGATAACGTGTTTCACGCATTAAGTAGCTCGAAACGAGCGATCTAGATGATTCTGCATACTTCTGACTGAAGTCTAACCAAGATTATCACAGAAAATGCATATCTCAGCTTGAACCCCGACGAAAGCCAAGATGTCGCCGGTTGTGCACATCAAACGCACTGTGGAATGTTGAAAACACCAGATAACGAGTTTCTCGCATTAAGTAGCTCGAAAAGAGCGATTCCGATGATTCTGCATACTTCTGACTGGAGTCTCACCAAGATTATCGCAGAAAATGCATATGTCAGCTTGAACCCCGACGAAAGCCAAGATGTCGCCGGTTCTGCATATCAAACGCACTGTGGAGTGGTGAAAACACCAGATAACGTGTTTCTCGCATTAAATAGCTCGAAAAGAGGGTTCTCGATGATTCTGCATACTTCTGACTGATGTCCCACCAAGATTATCGTAGAAAATGCATATCTCATCTTGAACCCCGACGAAAGCCAAGATGTCGCCGGTTCTGCATATCAAACGCACTGTGGAGTGGTGAAAACACCAGATAACGTGTTTCTCGCATTAAATAGCTCGAAAAGAGCGATCCCGATGATTCTGCATGCTTCTGACAAAAGTCTCACCAAGATTATCGTAGAAAATGCATATCTCAGCTTGAACCCCGACGAAAGCCAAGATGTCACCGGTTCTGCATATCAAACGTACTGTGGAGTGGTGAAAACACCAGATAACGTGTTTCTCGAATTTAATCGCTCGAAAAGAGGGTTCTCGATGATTGTGCATACTTCTGACTGATGTCTCACCAAGATTATCGCAGAAAATGCATATCTCAGCTTGAACCCCGACGAAAGCCAAGATGTCGCCGGTTCTGCACATCAAATGCACTGTGGAATGTTGAAAACACCAGATAACGTGTTTCTCGCATTAAGTAGCTCGAAACGAGCGATCTAGATGATTCTGCATACTTCTGACTGAAGTCTCACCAAGATTATCGCAGAAAATGAATATCTCAGCTTGATACCCGACGAAAGCCAAGATGTCACCGGTTCTGCATATCAAACGTACTGTGGAGTGGTGAAACCACCAGAAAACGTGTTTCTCGCATTAAGTAGCTCGAAAAGAGCGATCCCAATGATTCTGCATACTTCTGACAGAAGTCTCACCAAGATTATCGTAGAAAATGCAAATCTCAGCTTGATACCCGACGAAAGCCAAGATGTCGCAGGGTTCTGCATATCAAACGCACTGTGGAGTGGTGAAAACACCAGATAACGTGTTTCTCGCATTAAATAGCTCGAAAAGAGGGTTCTCGATGATTCTGCATACTTCTGACTGATGTCTCACCAAGATTATCGCAGAAAATGCATATCTCAGCTTGAACCCCGACGAAAGCCAAGATGTCGCCGGTTCTGCATATCAAATGCACTGTGGAGTGGTGAAAACACCAGATAACGTGTTTCTCGCATTAAATAGTTCGAAAAGAGCGATCCCGATGATTCTGCATACTTCTGGCAGAAGTCTCACCAAGATTATCGTAGAAAATGCATATGTCAGCTTGAACCCCGACGAAATCAAAGATGTCGCCGGTGCTGCATATCAAACGCACTGTGGAGTGGCGAAAACACCAGAAAACGTGTTTCTCGCATTAAAAAGCCCGAAAAGAGCGATCTAGATGATTCTGCATACTTCTGAGCGAAGACTCACCAAGATTATCGCAGAAAATGCATATCTCAGCTGGAAACCTCACGAAAATCAAGATGTCGCCGGTTCGGCATATCAAACGCACTGTGGAGTGGTGAAAACACCAGATAACGTATTTCTCGCATTAAAAAGCTCGAAAAGAGGGTTCTCGATGATTCTGCATACTTCTGACTGAAGTCTCACCAAGATTATCGCCGAAAATGCATATCTCAGCTTGAAACCCGACCGAAACAAAGATATTTCCGGTTCTGCATGTCAAACGAACTGTGGAGTTGTGAAAACACCAGATAACGTGTTTCTCGCATTAAATAGCTCGAAAAGAGCGATCTAGATGATTCTGCATACATCTGACTGTAGTCTCACCAAGATTATCCAAGAAAATGCATATCTCAGCTTGAAACCTCACGATAACCAAGTTATCTCCGGTTCGGCACATCAAACGTACTGTGGAGTGGTGAAAACACCAGAAAACGTGTTTCTCGCATTAAATAGCTCGAAAAGAGCGATCCCGATGATTCTCCATACTTCTGACAGAAGTCTCACCTAGATTATCGTAGAAAATGCATATCTCAGCTGGAAACCTCACGAAAATCAAGATGTCGCCGGTTCTGCATATCAAACGCACTGTGGAGTGGTGCAAACACCAGATAACGTGTTTCTCGAATTAAATAGCTCGAAAAGAGCGATCTAGATGATTCTGCATACTTCTGGGAGAAGACTCACCAAGATTATCGCAGAAAATGCATTTCTCAGCTGGAAACCTCACGAAAATCAAGATGTCGCCGGTTCTGCATATCAAACGCACTGTGGAGTGGTGAAAACACCAGATAACGTGTTTCTCGCATTAAATAGCTCGAAAAGAGGGTTCTCGATGATTCTGCATGCTTCTGACTGATGTCTCACCAAGATTATCGCAGAAAATGCATATCTCTGCTTGAACCCCGACGAAAGCCAAGATGTCGCCGGTTCTGCATATCAAACGCACTGTGGAATGTTGGAAACACCAGATAACGTGTTTCACGCATTAAGTAGCTCGAAACGAGCGATCTAGATGATTCTGCATACTTCTGACTGAAGTCTAACCAAGATTATCACAGAAAATGCATATCTCAGCTTGAACCCCGACGAAAGCCAAGATGTCGCCGGTTGTGCACATCAAACGCACTGTGGAATGTTGAAAACACCAGATAACGAGTTTCTCGCATTAAGTAGCTCGAAAAGAGCGATTCCGATGATTCTGCATACTTCTGACTGGAGTCTCACCAAGATTATCGCAGAAAATGCATATGTCAGCTTGAACCCCGACGAAAGCCAAGATGTCGTCGGTTCTGCATATCAAACGCACTGTGGAATGTTGAAAACACCAGATAACGTGTTTCTCGCATTAAGTAGCTCGAAACGAGCGATCTAGATGATTCTGCATACTTCTGACTGAAGTCTCACCAAGATTATCGCAGAAAATGAATATCTCAGCTTGATACCCGACGAAAGCCAAGATGTCGCCGGTTCAGCATATCAAACGCACTGTGGAGTGGTGAAAACACCAGATAACGTGTTTCTCGCATTAAATAGGTCGAATAGAGGGAACTAGATGATTCTGCATACTTCTGACTGAAGTCTCACCAAGATTATCGCAGAAAATGCATATCTCAGCTTGAACCCCGACGAAAGCCAAGATGTCGCCGGTTCTGCATATCAAATGCACTATAGAGTGGTGAAAACACCAGATAACGTGTTTCTCGCATTAAATAGTTCGAAAAGAGCGATCCCGATGATTCTGCATACTTCTGACAGAAGTCTCACCAAGATTATCGTAGAAAATGCATATGTCAGCTTGAACCCCGACGAAATCAAAGATGTCGCCGGTGCTGCATATCAAACGCACTGTGGAGTGGCGAAAACACCAGAAAACGTGTTTCTCGCATTAAAAAGCCCGAAAAGAGCGATCTAGATGATTCTGCATACTTCTGAGCGAAGACTCACCAAGATTATCGCAGGAAATGCATATCTCAGCTGGAAACCTCACGAAAATCAAGATGTCGCCGGTTCGGCATATCAAACGCACTGTGGAGTGGTGAAAACACCAGATAACGTGTTTCTCGCATTAAATAGGTCGAATAGAGGGAACTAGATGATTCTGCATACTTCTGACAGAAGTCTCACCAAGATTATCGTAGAAAATGCAAATCTCAGCTTGATACCCGACGAAAGCCAAGATGTCGCAGGGTTCTGCATATCAAACGCACTGTGGAGTGGTGAAAACACCAGATAACGTATTTCTCGCATTAAAAAGCTCGAAAAGAGGGTTCTCGATGATTCTGCATACTTCTGACTGAAGTCTCACCAAGATTATCGCCGAAAATGCATATCTCAGCTTGAAACCCGACCGAAACAAAGATATTTCCGGTTCTGCATGTCAAACGAACTGTGGAGTTGTGAAAACACCAGATAACGTGTTTCTCGCATTAAATAGCTCGAAAAGAGCGATCTAGATGATTCTGCATACATCTGACTGTAGTCTCACCAAGATTATCGAAGAAAATGCATATCTCAGCTTGAAACCTCACGATAACCAAGTTATCTCCGGTTCGGCACATCAAACGTACTGTGGAGTGGTGAAAACACCAGAAAACGTGTTTCTCGCATTAAATAGTTCGAAAAGAGCAATCCCGATGATTCTGCATACTTCTGACAGAAGTCTCACCAAGATTATCGTAGAAAATGCATATGTCAGCTTGAACCCCGACGAAATCAAAGATGTCGCCGGTTCTGCATATCAAACGCAATGTGGAGTGGCGAAAACACCAGAAAACGTGTTTCTCGCATTAAGTGGCTCACAACGAGAGATCTAGATGATTCTGCATACTTCTGACTGAAGTCTCACCAAGATTATCGCAGAAAATGCATATCTCAGCTTGAAACCCGACCGAAACCAAGATATTTTCGGTTCTGCATGTCAAACGTACTGTGGAGTGGTGAGTACACCAGAAAACGTGTTTCTCGCTGTAAAAAGCTCGAAAAGAGCGATCTAGATGATTCTGCATACTTCTGAGAGAAGACTCACCAAGATTATCGCAGAAAATGCATATCTCAGCTGGAAACCTCACGAAAATCAAGATAACGCCGGTTCTGCATATCAAACGCACTGTGGAGTGGTGAAAACACCAGATAACGTGTATCTCGCATTAAATAGCTCGAAAAGAGCGATATCGATGATTCAGCATACTTCGGACAGAAGTCTCACCAAGATTATCGTAAAAAGTGCATATCTCAGCTTGAAACCCCACGAAAGCCAAGATATCGCCGGTTCTGCACATAAAACGTTCTGTGGAGTGGTGAAACCACCAGAAAACGTGTTTCTCGCATTAAGTAGCTCGAAAAGAGCGATCCCAATGATTCTGCATACTTCTGACAGAAGTCTCACCAAGATTATCGTAGAAAATGCAAATCTCAGCTTGATACCCGACGAAAGCCAAGATGTCGCAGGGTTCTGCATATCAAACGCACTGTGGAGTGGTGAAAACACCAGATAACGTGTTTCTCGCATTAAATAGCTCGAAAAGAGGGTTCTCGATGATTCTGCATACTTCGGACAGAAGTCTCACCAAGATTATCGCAGAAAATGCATATCTCAGCTTGAAACCCCACGAAAACCAAGATATCGCCGGTTCTGCAAATCAAACGCACTGTGGAGTTGTGAAAACACCGGATAACGTGTTTCTCGCATTAAATATCTCGAAACGAGCGATCTCGATGATTGTGCATTTTTCGGACAGAAGTCTAAACAAGATTATCGCAGAAAATGCATATCTCAGCTTGAAACCCGACGAAAACCAAAATATCTCCGGTTCTGCATATCCAACGCACTCTGGAGTGGTGAAAACACCAGAGATCGAATTTCTCGCATTAAATAGGTCGAAAAGTGCGATCTCGATGATTCTGCATTCTTCTAACAGAAGTCTCACCAAGATTATCGCAGAAAATGCATATCTCTGCTTGAAACCCCACGCAAACCAAGATATCTCCTGTTCTGCATATCCAAAGGACTGTGGAGTGGTGAGAACCCCAGAAAACGTGTTTCTCGCATTAAATAGCTCGAAAAGAGCGCTCTCGATGTTTCTGCATACTTCGGACAGATGTCTCACCAAGCTTATCGTACAAAATGCATATCTCAGCTTGAAACCCGACGAAAACCAAAATATCGCCGGTTCTGCATATCAAACCAACTGTGGAGTGGTGAAAACACCAGATAACCTGTTTCTCGCATTAAATAGCTCGAAAAGTGCGATCTCGATGATTCTGCATACTTCTAACAGAAGTCTCTCCAAGATTATCGCAGAAAATGCATATCTCAGCTTGAAACCCCACGAAAACCAAGATATCTACTGTTCTGCATATCAAACGCACTGTGGAGTGGTGAAAACATCAGATAACGTGTTTCTCGCACTAACTAGCTAGAAAAGAGCGATCTCGATGATACACCATACTTCGGACAGAAGTCTCACCAAGATTATCGCAGAAAATGCATATCTCAATTTGAAACCCCACGAAAACCAAGATATCGCGTGTTCTGCATATCAAACGCACTGTGGAGTGGTGTAAACACCAGATAACGTGTTTCTCGCATTAACTAGCTCGAAAAGAGCGATCTCGATGATTCTGCATACTTCGGACAGAAGTCCACCAGTATTATCGTAGAAAATGCATATCTCAGCTTGAAACCCGACCGAAACAAAGATATCTCCGGTTCTGCATGTCAAACGTACTGTGGAGTGGTGAAAACACCAGAAAACGTGTTTCGTGCATTAAGTTGCTCGAAAAGAGCGAGCTAGATGATTCTGCATACTTCTGACTGAAGTCTCACCAATATTATCGCAGAAAATGCATATCTCAGCTTGAAACCCCACGAAAACCAAGATATCGCTGGTTCTGCATGTCAAACGCACTGTGGAGTGGTGAAAACACCAGATAACGTGCTTCTCGCATTAAATAGCTCGAAAAGAGCGATCTAGATGATTCAGCATACTTCGGACAGAAGTCTCTCCAAGATTATCGCAGGAAATGCATATGTCAGCTTGAAACCCCACGAAAACCAAGATATCTCCGGTTCTGCATATCCAACGAACTGTGGAGTGGTGAAAAACCCAGAAAACGAGTTGATCGCATTAAATAGCTCGAAAAGAGCACTCTCGATGTTTCAGCATACTTCGGACAGATGTTTCACCAATATTATCGTAGAAAATGCATATCTCAGCTTGAAACCCGACGAAATCAAAGATGTCGCCGGTTCTGCATATCAAACGCACTGTGGAGTGGTGAAAACACCAGAAAACGAGTTTCTCGCATTAAATAGCTCGAAAAGAGCGCTCTCGATGTTTCTGCATACTTCGGACAGATGTTTCACCAAGATTATCGTAGGAAATGCATATCTCAGCTTGAAACCCGACGAAATCAAAGATGTCGCCGGTTCTGCATATCAAACGCACTGTGGAGTGGTGAAAACATCCAGAGAACGTGTTTCTCGCATTGAATAGCTCGAAAAGAGCGATCTCGAAGATCCTGTATACTTCTGACAGAAGTCTCACCAAGATTATCGTAGAAAATGCATATCTCAGCTTGAAACCCGACCGAAACAAAGATATCTCCGGTTCTGCATGTCAAACGTACTGTGGAGTGGTGAAAACACAAGAAAACGTGTTTCGTGCATTAAGTAGCTCGAAAAGAGCGATCTAGATGATTCTGCATACTTCTGACAAAAGACCAACCAAGATTATCGTAGAAAATGCATATCTCAACTTGAACCCCGACGAAATCATAGATGTCGCCGGTTCTGCATATCAAACGCACTGTGGAGTGGTGATAACATCCAGAGAACGTGTTTCTCGCATTGAATAGCTCGAAAAGAGCGATCTCGAAGATCCTGCATACTTCTGACAGAAGTCTCACCAAGATTATCGTAGAAAATGCATATCTCAGCTTGAAACCCGACGAAAACCGAGTTATCTCCGGTTGTGCACATCAAACGTACCGTGGAGTGGTGAAAACACCAGAAAACGTGTTTCGCGCATTAAGTATCTCGAAAAGAGCGTTCTCGAAGATTCTGCATCCCTTCTGACAGAAGTCTCACCAGGATTATCGTAGAAAATGCATATCTCAGCTTGAAACCCGACCGAAACCAAGATATCTCCGGTTCTGCATGTCAAACGTACTGTGGAGTGGTGAAAACACCAGAAAACGTGTTTCGTGCATTAAGTAGCTCGAAAAGAGCGATCTAGATGATTCTGCATACTTCTGACTGAAGTCTCACCAATATTATCACAGAAAATGCATATCTCAGCTCGAAACCTCACGAAAACCAAGATATCGCTGTGTTCAGCATATCAAACGCACTGTGGAGTGGTGAAAACCCCAGAAAACGTGTTTCTCGCATTAAATAGCTCGAAAAGAGCGCTCTCGACGTTTCTGCATACTTCGGACAGAAGTCTCACCAAGATTATCGCAGAAAATGCATATCTCTGCTTGAAACCCCCGAAAACCAAGATATCGCCGGTTCTGCATATCAAACGCACTGTGGAGTGGTGAAAACACCAGATAACGTGTTTCTCGCATTGAATAGCTCGAAACGAGCGATCTCGATGATTCTGCATACTTCGGACAGAAGTCTCAACAAGATTATCGCAGAAAATGCATATCTCAGCTTGAAACCCGACGAAAACCAAGATATCTACTGTTCTGCATATCAAACGCACTGTGGAGTGGTGAAAACACCAGATAACGTGTTTCTCGCACTAACTAGCTCGAAATGAGCGATCTCCATGATACAGCATACTTCGGACAGAAGTCTCACCAAGATTATCGCAGAAAATGCATATCTCAGCTTGAAACCCCACGAAAACCAAGATATCGCCGGTTCTGCATATCAAACGCACTGTGGAGTCGTGAAAACACCAGATAACGTGTTTCTCGCATTAAATAGCTCGAAACGAGCGATCTCCATGATTCTGCATACTTCGGACAGAAGTCTCACCAAGATTATCGCAGGAAATGCATATCTCAGCTTGAAACCCCACGAAAACCAAGATATCTCCGATTCTGCATATCCAACGAACTGTGGAGTGTTGAAAACCCCAGAAAACGAGTTTCTCGCATTAAATTGCTCGAAAATTGCGCTCTCGATGTTTCTGCATACTTCGGACAGATGTTTCACCAAGATTATCGCAGAAAATGCATATCTCAGCTTGAAACCCTACGAAAACCAAGATATCTACTGTTCTGCATATCAAACGCACTGTGGAGTGGTGAAAACACCAGATAACGTGATTCTCGCATTAAATAGCTCGAAAAGAGTGCTCTCGATGATTCTGCATACTTCGGACAGATGTTTCAGCAAGCTTATCGTAGGAAATGCATATCTCAGCTTGAAACCCGACGAAAACCAAAATATCTCCGGTTCTGAATATCCAACGCACTCTGGAGTGGTGAAAACACCAGATAACGTGTTTCTCGCATTAAATAGCTCGAAAAGAGCGATCTAGATGCTTCTGCATACTTCTGACAGAAGACTCACCAAGATTATCGCAGAAAATGCATATCTCAGCTGGAAACATCACGAAAATCAAGATATCGCCGGTTCTGCATATCAGACGCACTGTGGTGTGGTGAAAAAACCAGAAAACGTGTTTCTCGCATTAACTAGCACGAAAAGAGCGTTCTGGATGATTCTGCATACTTCTCATAGATGAAACACAAAGATTATCGCAGAAAATGCATATTTCAGCTGGAAACCCCACGAAAACCAAGTTATCGGCGGCTCTACATATCAAGCGCACTGTGGAGTGGTGAAAACACCAGGAAACGTTCTACTCGCATTAACTAGCTCGAAAAGAGGGTTCTGAATGATTCTGCATACTTCTCACAGAAGTCTCACCAAGATTATCGTAGAAAATGCTTATCTCAGCTGGAAACCCCACGAAAACCAAGTTATCGGCGGCTCTACATATCAAACGCACTGTGGAGTGGTCAAAACACTAGAAAACTTGTTTTTTCGCATTAAATAGCTCGAAACGAGCGATCTAGATGATTCTGCAAATTTCTCACAGAAGTCTCACCAAGATTATCGTAGAAAATGCTTATCTCAGCTTGAAACCCGAGGAAATCCAAGATGTCGCCGGTTCTGCATATCAAACGCACTGTGGAGTGGTCAAAACACCAGAAAACTTGTTTTTTCGCATTAAATCGCTCGAAACGAGCGATCTAGATGATTCTGCATACTTCTGACTGAAGTCTAACCAATATTATCGCAGAAAATGCATATCTCAGCTAGAAACATCACGAAAATCAAGATGTCGCCGGTTCTGCATAACAAACGCACTGTGGAGTGGTGAAAACATCAGATAACGTGTTTCTCGCACTAACTAGCTAGAAAAGAGCGATCTCGATGATACACCATACTTCGGACAGAAGTCTCACCAAGATTATCGCAGAAAATGGATATCTCAGTTTGAAACCCCACGAAAACCAAGATATCGCGTGTTCTGCATATCAAACGCACTGTGGAGTGGTGTAAACACCAGATAACGTGTTTCTCGCATTAACTAGCTCGAAACGAGCGATCTCGATGATTCTGCATACTTCGGACAGAAGTCTCACCAAAATTATCGTAAAAAATGCATATCTCAGCTTGAAACCCGACGAAAACCGAGTAATCTCCGGTTCTGCACATGAAACGTACCGTGGAGTGACCAAAACACCAGAAAACGTGTTTCGCGCATTAAGTAGCTCGAAAAGAGCGTTCTCGAAGATTCTGCATACTTCTGACAGAAGTCCACCAGGATTATCGTAGAAAATGCATATCTCAGCTTGAAACCCGACCGAAACAAAGATATCTCCGGTTCTGCATGTCAAACGTACTGTGGAGTGGTGAAAACACCAGAAAACGTGTTTCGTGCATTAAGTAGCTCGAAAAGAGCGATCTAGATGATTCTGCATACTTCTGACTGAAGTCTCACCAATATTATCGCAGAAAATGCATATCTCAGCTCGAAACCTCAGGAAAATCAAGATGTTGCCGGTTCTGCATATCAAACGCACTGTGGAGTGGTGAAAACAACCAGAGAACGTGTTTCTCGCATTAAATAGCTCGAAAAGAGCGATCTCGATGATTCAGCATACTTGGGACAGGAGTCTCACCAAGATTATCGCAGGAAATGCATATCTCAGCTTGAAACCCCACGAAAACCAAGATATCGCCTGTTCTGCATATCAATCGCACTGTGGAGTGGTGAAATCACCAGATAACGTGTTTCTCGCATTAAATAACTCGAAACGAGCGATCTGGATGATTCAGCATACTTCGGACAGGAGTCTCACCAAGATTATCGCAGGAAATGCATATCTCAGCTTGAAACCCCGCGAAAACCAAGATATCGCTGTGTTCAGCATATCAAACGCACTGTGGAGTGTTGAAAACCCCAGAAAACGTGTTTCTCGCATTAAATAGCTCGAAAAGAGCGCTCTCGACGTTTCTGCATACTTCGGACAGAAGTCTCACCAAGATTATCGCAAAAAATGCATATCTCTGCTTGAAACCCCACGAAAACCAAGATATCGCCGGTTCTGCATATCAAACGCACTGTGGAGTGGTGAAAACACCAGATAACGTGTTTCTCGCATTGAATAGCTCGAAACGAGCGATCTCGATGATTCTGCATACTTCGGACAGAAGTCTCAACAAGATTATCGCAGAAAATGCATATCTCAGCTTGAAACCTGACGAAAACTAAGATATCTACTGTTCTGCATATCAAACGCACTGTGGAGTGGTGAAAACACCAGATAACGTGTTTCTCGCACTAACTAGCTCGAAATGAGCGATCTCCATGATGCAGCATACTTCGGACAGAAGTCTCACCAAGATTATCGCAGAAAATGCATATCTCAGCTTGAAACCCCACGAAAACCAAGATATCGCCGGTTCTGCATATCAAACGCACTGTGGAGTGGTGAAAACACCAGATAACGTGTTTCTCGCATTAAATAGCTCGAAACGAGCGATCTCCATGATTCTGCATACTTCGGACAGAAGTCTCACCAAGATTATCGCAGGAAATGCATATCTCAGCTTGAAACCCCACGAAAACCAAGATATCTCCGATTCTGCATATCCAACGAACTGTGGAGTGTTGAAAACCCCAGAAAACGAGTTTCTCGCATTAAATTGCTCGAAAATTGCGCTCTCGATGTTTCTGCATACTTCGGACAGATGTTTCACCAAGATTGTCGCAGAAAATGCATATCTCAGCTTGAAACCCTACGAAAACCAAGATATCTACTGTTCTGCATATCAAACGCACTGTGGAGTGGTGAAAACACCAGATAACGTGATTCTCGCATTAACTAGCTCGAAAAGAGTGCTCTCGATGTTTCTGCATACTTCTGACTGAAGTCTCACCAATATTATCGCAGAAAATGCATATTTCAGCTTGAAACCCCACGAAAACCAAGATATCGCTGGTTCTGCATGTCAAACGCACTGTGGAGTGGTGAAAACACCAGATAACGTGTTTCTCGCATTAAATAGCTCGAAAAGAGCGATCTAGATGATTCAGCATACTTTGGACAGAAGTCACTCCAAGATTATCGCAGGAAATGCATATCTCAGCTTGAAACCAAACGAAAACCAAGACATCTACTGTTCTGCATATCCAACGAACTGTGGAGTGGTGAAACCCCCAGAAAACGTGTTTCTCGCATTAAATAGCTCGAAAAGAGCGTTCTCGAAGATCCTGCATACTTCTGACAGAAGTCTCACCAATATTATCGCAGAAAATGCATATCTCAGTTGGAAACACCACGAAAATCAAGATATCGCCGGTTCTGCATATCAAACGCACTGTGGAGTGGTGAAAACAACCAGAGAACGTGTTTCTCGCATTAAATAGCTCGAAAAGAGCGATTTCGATGATTCTGCATACTTCGGACAGAAGTCTCACCAAGATTATCGCAGGAAATGCATATCTCAGCTTGAAATGCCACGAAAACCAAGATATCGCTGGTTCTGCATGTCAAACGCACTGTGGAGTGGTGAAAACACCAGATAACGTGTTTCTCCCATTAAATAGCTCGAAATGAGCAATCTAGATGATTCAGCATACTTCGGACAGAAGTCTCACCAAGATTATCGTAGAAAATGCATATCTCAGCTTGAACCCCGACGAAATCAAAGATGTCGACGGTTCTGCATATCCAACGAACTGTGGAGTGGTGAAAACCCCAGAAAACGTGTTTCTCGCATTAAATAGCTCGAAAAGAGCGCTCTCGACGTTTCTGCATACTTCGGACAGATGTTTCACCAAGCTTATCGTAGAAAATGCATATCTCAGCTGGAAACACCACGAAAATCAAGATATCGCCGGTTCTGCATATCAAACGCACTGTGGAGTGGTGAAAACAACCAGAGAACGTGTTTCTCGCATTAAATAGCTCGAAAAGAGCGATCTCGATGATTCTGCATACATCTGACAGAAGTCTCACCAAGATTGTGGTAGGAAATGCATATCTCAGCTTGAAACCCGACGAAAACCAAGGTATCTACTGTTCTGCATATCAAACGCACTGTGGAGTGGTGAAAACACCAGATAACGTGTTTCTCGCACTAGCTAGCTCGAAAAGAGCGATCTCGATGATTCAGCATACTCCGGACAGAAGTCTCACCAAGATTATCGCAGAAAATACATATCTCAGCTTGAAACCCCACGAAAACCAAGATGTCGCTGGTTCTGCATGTCAAACGCACTGTGGAGTGGTGAAAACACCAGATAACGTGTTTCTCTCATTAAATAGCTCGAAAAGTGCGATCTCGATGATTCTGCAAACTTCTAACAGAAGTCTCACCAAGATTATCGCAGAAAATGCATATCTCTGCTTGAAACCCCACGAAAACCAAGATGTCAACTGTTCTGCATATCCAACGAACTGTGGAGTGGTGAAAACCCCAGAAAACGTGTTTCTCGCATTAAATAGCTCGAAACGAGCGCTCTCGACGTTTCTGCATACTTCGGACAGATGTTTCACCAAGCTTATCGTAGAAAATGCATATCTCAGCTTGAAACCCGACGAAAACCGAGTTATCTCCGGTTCTGCACATCAAACGTACCGTGGAGTGGTGAAAACACCAGAAAACGTGTTTCGCGCATTAAGTAGCTCGAATGAGCGATCTAGATGATTCTGCACACTTCTGACTGATGTCTCACCAATATTATCGCAGAAAATGCATATCTCAGCTCGAAACCTCACGAAAATCAAGATGTTGCCGGTTCTGCATATCAAACGCATTGTGGAGTGGTGAAAGCAACCAGAGAACGTGTTTCTCGCGTTAAATAGCTTGAAAAGGCCGATCACGATGATTCTGCATACTTCTGACAGAAGTCTCACCAAGATTATCGTAGAAAATGCATATCTCCACTTGAACCCCGACGAAATCCAAGATGTCGCCGGTTCTGCATATCAAACGCACTGTGGAGTGGTGAAAACAACCAGAGAACGTGTTTCTCGCATTAAATAGCTCGAAAAGAGCGATCTCGAAGATCCTGCATACTTCTGACAGAAGTCTCACCATGATTATCGTAGAAAATGCATATCTCAGCTTGAAACCCGACGAAAACCGAGTTATCTCCGGTTCTGCACATCAAACCTACCGTGGAGTGGTGAAAACACCAGAAAACGTGTTTCACGCATTAAGTATCTCGAAAAGAGCGTTCTCGAAGATTCTGCATACTTCTGACAGAAGTCTCACCAGGATTATCGTAGAAAATGCATATCTCAGCTTGAAACCCGACCGAAACCAAGATATCTCCGGTTCTGCATGTCAAACGTACTGTGGAGTGGTGAAAACACCAGAAAACGTGTTTCCTGCATTAAGTAGCTCGAAAAGAGCGATCTAGATGATTCTGCATACTTCGGACAGATGTTTCACCAAGATTATCGTAGAAAATGCATATCTCAGCTTGAAACCCGACGAAAACCAAAATATCGTCGGTTCTGCATATGAAACCAACTGTGGAGTGGTGAAAACACCAGAGAACGTGTTTCTCGCAATAAATAGCTCGAAAAGAGCGCTCTCGATGTTTCTGCATACTTCGGACAGATATTTCACCAAGGTTATCGTAGAAAATGCATATCTCAGCTTGAAACCCGACGAAAACCAAAATATCTCCGGTTCTGCATATCCAACGCACTGTGGAGTGGTGAAAACACCAGATAACGTGTTTCTCGCATTAAATAGCTCGAAACGAGCGATCTCGATGATTCTGCATACTTCGGACAGAAGTCTCAACAAGATTATCGCAGAAAATGCATATCTCAGCTTGTAACCCCACGAAAACCCAGATATCTACTGTTCTGCATATCAAACGCACTGTGGAGTGGTGAAAACACCAGATAACGTGTTTCTCGCACTAACTAGCTCGCAAAGAGCGATCTCGATGATTCAGCATACATCGGACAGAAGTCTCACCAAGATTATCGCAGGAAATGCATATCTCAGCTTGAAATGCCACGAAAACCAAGATATCGCTGGTTCTGCATATCAAACGCACTGTGGAGTGGTGAAAACACCAGATAACGTGTTTCTCGCATTAAATAGCTCGAAAAGAGCGATCTCGATGATTCTGCATACTTCGGACAGAAGTCTCAACAAGATTATCGCAGAAAATGCATATCTCAGCTTGAAACCCCACGAAAACCAAGATATCTACTGTTCTGCATATCCAACGAACTGTGGAGTGGTGAAAACCCCAGAAAACGTGTTTCTCGCATTAAATAGCTCGAAAAGAGCGCTCTCGATGTTTCTGCATACTTTGGACAGATGTATCACCAAGCTTATCGTAGAAAATGCATATCTCTGCTTGAAACCCGACGAAAACCAAAATATCGCCGGTTCTGCATATCCAACGCACTGTGGAGTGGTGAAAACACCAGAGAACGTGTTTCTCGCAATAAATAGCTCGAAAAGAGCGCTCTCGATGTTTCTGCATACTTCGGACAGATGTTTCACCAAGATTATCGTAGAAAATGCATATCTCATCTTGAAACCCGACGAAAACCAAAATATCGCCGGTTCTGCATATCAAAACAACTGTGGAGTGGTGAAAACACCAGATAACGTGTTTCTCGCATTCAATAGCTCGAAAAGTGCGATCTCGATGATTCTGCATACTTCTGACAGAAGTCTCACCAGGATTATCGTAGAAAATGCATATCTCAGCTTGAAACCCGACCGAAACCAAGATATCTCCGGTTCTGCATGTCAAACGTACTGTGGAGTGGTGAGAACACAAGAAAACGTGTTTCGTGCATTAAGTAGCTCGAAAACAGCGATCTCGATGATTCTGCATACTTCGGACAGAAGTCTCAACAAGAATATCGCAGAAAATGCATATCTCAGCTTGAAACCCCACGAAAACCAAGATATCTACTGTTCTGCATATCCAACGAACTGTGGAGTGGTGAAAACCCCAGAAAACGTGTTTCTCGCATTAAATAGCTCGAAAAGAGCGCTCTCGATGTTTCTGCATACTTTGGACAGATGTATCACCAAGCTTATCGTAGAAAATGCATATCTCTGCTTGAAACCCGACGAAAACCAAAATATCGCCGGTTCTGCATATCCAACGCACTGTGGAGTGGTGAAAACACCAGAGAACGTGTTTCTCGCAATAAATAGCTCGAAAAGAGCGCTCTCGATGTTTCTGCATACTTCGGACAGATGTTTCACCAAGCTTATCGTAGAAAATGCATATCTCAGCTTGCAACCCGACGAAAACCAAAATATCTCCGGTTCTGCATATCCAACTCACTGTGGAGTGGTGAAAACACCAGATAACGTGTTTCTCGCATTAAATAGCTCGAAACGAGCGATCTCGACGATTCTGCATACTTCGGACAGAAGTCTCAACAAGATTATCGCAGAAAATGCATATCTCAGCTTGAAACCCCACGAAAACCCATATATCTACTGTTCTGCATATCCAACGCACTGTGGAGTGGTGAAAACCCCCTGAAAACGTGTTTCTCGCATTAAATAGCTCGAATAGAGCGATCTCGATAATTCTTCATACTTCGGACAGAAGTCTCACCACGATAATCGTAAAAAATGCATATCTCAGCTTGAAACCCCACGAAAACCAAGATATCTACTGTTCTGCATATCCAACGAACTGTGGAGTGGTGAAAACCCCAGAAAACGTGTTTCTCGCATTAAATAGCTCGAAAAGAGCGCTCTCGATGTTTCTGCATACTTTGGACAGATGTTTCACCAAGCTTATCGTAGAAAATGCATATCTCTGCTTGAAACCCGACGAAAACCAAAATATCGCCGGTTCTGCATATCCAACGCACTGTGGAGTGGTGAAAACACCAGAGAACGTGTTTCTCGCAATAAATAGCTCGAAAAGAGCGCTCTCGATGTTTCTGCATACTTCGGACAGATGTTTCACCAAGCTTATCGTAGAAAATGCATATCTCAGCTTGCAACCCGACGAAAACCAAAATATCTCCGGTTCTGCATATCCAACGCACTGTGGAGTGGTGAAAACACCAGGTAACGTGTTTCTCGCATTAAATAGCTCGAAAAGTGCTATCTCGATGATTCTGCATACTTCTGACAGAAGTCTCACCAGGATTATCGTACAAAATGCATATCTCAGCTTGAAACCCGACCGAAACCAAGATATCTCCGGTTCTGCATGTCAAACGTACTGTGGATTGGTGAAAACACCAGAAAACGTGTTTCTTGCATTAAGTTGCTCGAAAAGAGCGATCTAGATGATTCTGCACACTTCTGACTGAAGTCTCACCAATATTATCGCAGAAAATGCATATCTCAGCTCGAAACCTCACGAAAATCAAGATGTTACCGGTTCTGCATATCAAACGCACTGTGGAGCGGTGAAAACAAACAGAGATCGTGTTTCTCGCATTAAATAGCTCGAAAAGAGCGATCTCGATGATTCAGCATACTTCGGACAGGTGTCTCACCAAGATTATCGCAGGAAATGCATATCTCAGCTTGAAACCCCACGAAAACCAAGATATCGCCTGTTCTGCATATCAAACGCACTGTGGAGTGGTGAAAACACCAGATAACGTGTTTCTCGCATTAAATAGCTCGAAACGAGCGATCTCGATGATTCTGCATACTTCGGACAGAAGTCTCACCAAGATTATCGCAGGAAATGCATATCTCATCTTGAAACCCCACGAAAACCAAGATATCTCCGGTTCTGCATATCCAACGAACGGTGGAGTGGTGAAAACCCCAGAAAACAAGTTTCTCGCATTAAATAGCTCGAAAAGAGCGCTATCGATGTTTCTGCATACTTCGGACAGATGTTTCACCAAGATTATCGTAGAAAATGCATATCTCATCTTGAAACCCGACGAAAACCAAAATATCGCCGGTTCTGCATATCAAAACAACTGTGGAGTGGTGAAAACACCAGATAACGTGTTTCTCGCATTCAATAGCTCGAAAAGTGCGATCTCGATGATTCTGCATACTTCTGACAGAAGTCTCACCAGGATTATCGTAGAAAATGCATATCTCAGCTTGAAACCCGACCGAAACCAAGATATCTCCGGTTCTGCATGTCAAACGTACTGTGGAGTGGTGAGAACACCAGAAAACGTGTTTCGTGCATTAAGTAGCTCGAAAACAGCGATCTAGTGGATTCTGCATACTTCTGACAAAAGACCCACCAAGATTATCGCAGAAAATGCATATCTCAGCTGGAAACACCACGAAAATCAAGATATCGCCTGTTCTGCATATCAAACGCACTGTGGAGTGGTGAAAACAACCAGAGAACGTGTTTCTCGCATTAAATAGCTCGAAAAGAGCGATCTCGATGATTCAGCATACTTCGGACAGGAGTCTCACCAAGATTATCGCAGGAAATGCATATCTCAGCTTGAAACCCCACGAAAACCAAGATATCTCCGGTTCTGCATATCCAACGAACTGTGGAGTGGTGAAAACCCCAGAAAACGAGTTTCTCGAATTAAATAGCTCGAAAATAGCGCTCTCGATGTTTCTGCATACTTCGGACAGAAGTGTCACCAGGATTATCGTAGAAAATGCATATCTCAGCTTGAAACCCGACCGAAACCAAGATATCTCCGGTTCTGCATGTCAAACGTACTGTGGAGTGGTGAAAACACCGGATAAGGTTTTTCTCGCATTAACTAGCTCGAAACGATTGATCTCGATGATTCTGCATACTTCGGACAGAAGTCTCACCAAGATTATCGCAGGAAATGCATATCTCATCTTGAAACCCCACGAATACCGAGATATCTCCGGTTCTGCATATCCAACGAACGGTGGAGTGGTGAAAACACCAGAAAACGAGTTTCTCGCATTAAATAGCTCGAAAAGAGCGCTATCGATGTTTCTGCATACTTCGGACAGATATTTCACCAAGATTATCGTAGAAAATGCATATCTCAGCTTGAAACCCGACGAAAACCAAAATATCGCCGGTTCTGCATATCAAACAAACTGTGGAGCGGTGAAAACACCAGATAACGTGTTTCTCGCATTAAATAGCTCGAAAAGTGCGATCTCGATGATTCTGCATACTTCTGACAGAAGTCTCACCAGGATTATCGTAGAAAATGCATATCTCAGCTTGAAACCCGACGAAAACCGAGTTATCTCCGGTTGTGCACATCAAACGTACCGTGGAGTGGTGAAAACACCAGAAAACGTGTTTCGCGCATTAAGTATCTCGAAAAGTGCGATCTCGATGATTCAGCATACTTCGGACAGGAGTCTCACCAAGATTATCGCAGGAAATGCATATCTCAGCTTGAAACCCCACGAAAACCAAGATATCGCCTGTTCTGCATATCAAACGCACTGTGGAGTGGTGAAAACACCAGATAACGTGTTTCTCGCATTAAATTTCTCGAAACGAGCGATCTCGATGGTTCTGCATACTTCGGACAGAAGTCTCAGCACAATAATCGTAAAAAATGCATATCTCAGCTTGAAACACCGCGAAAACCAAGATATCGCTGTGTTCAGCATATCAAACGCACTGTGGAGTGGTGAAAACCCCAGAAAACGTGTTTCTCGCATTAAATAGCTCGAAAAGAGCGATCTCGATGATACAGCATACTTCGGACAGAAATCTCACCAAGATTATCGCAGAAAATGCATATCTCAGCTTGAAACCCAACGAAAACCAAGATATCGCCGGTTCTGCATATCAAACGCACTGTGGAGTGGTGAAAACCCCAGTAAACGTGTTTCTCGCATTAAATAGCTCGAATAGAGCGATCTCGATGATTCTTCATTCTTCGGACAGAAGTCTCACCAAGATTATCGTAGAAAATGCAAATCTCAGCTTGAAACCCGACGAAAACCGAGTTATCTCCGGTTCTGCATATCCAACGCACTGTGGAGTGGTGAAAACACCAGATAACGTGTTTCTCGCATTGAATAGCTCTAAACGAGCGATCTCGATGATTCTGCAGACTTCGGACAGAAGTCTCAACAAGATTATCGCAGAAAATGCGTATCTCAGCTTGAAACCCCACAAAAACCAAGATATTTACTGTTCTGCATATCAAACGCACTGCGGAGTGGTGAAAACACCAGATAACTTGTTTCTCGCATTAAATAGCTCGAAAAGAGCGATCTCGATGATTCAGCATACTTCGGACAGAAGTCTCACCAAGATTATCGCAGAAAATGCATATCTCTGCTTGAAACCCCACGAAAACCAAGAAATCGCCGGTTCTGCATACCAAACGCACTGTGGAGTGGTGAAAACACCAGATAACGTGTTTCTCGCATTGAATAGCTCGAAACGAGCGATCTCGATGATTCTGCATACTTCGGACAGAAGTCTCAACAAGATTATCGCAGAAAATGCATATCTCAGCTTGAAACCCCACGAAAACCAAGATATTTACTGTTCTGCATATCAAACGCACTGTGGAGTGGTGAAAACACCAGATAACTTGTTTCTCGCACTAACTAGCTCGAAAAGAGCGATCTCGATGATTCGGCATACTTCGGACAGAAGTCTCACCAAGATTATCGCAGAAAATGCATATCTCTGCTTGAAACCCCACGAAAACCAAGAAATCGCCGGTTCTGCATATCAAACGCACTGTGGAGTGGTGAAAACACCAGATAACGTGTTTCTCGCATTGAATAGCTCGAAACGAGCGATCTCGATGATTCTGCATACTTCGGACAGAAGTCTCAACAAGATTATCGCAGAAAATGCATATCTCAGCTCGAAACCTCACGAAAATCAAGATGTTGCCGGTTCTGCATATCAAACGCACTGTGGAGTGGTGAAAGCAACCAGAGAACGTGTTTCTCGCGTTAAATAGCTCGAAAAGTCCGATCACGATGATTCTGCATACTTCTGACAGAAGTCTCACCAAGATTATCGTAGAAAATGCATATCTCAACTTGAACCCCGACGAAATCAAAGATGTCGCCGGTTCTGCATATCAAACGCACTGTGGAGTGGTGAAAACATCCAGAGAACGTGTTTCTCGCATTGAATAGCTCGAAAAGAGCGATCTCGAAGATCCTGCATACTTCTGGCAGAAGTCTCACCAAGATTATCGTAGAAAATGCATATCTCAGCTTGAAACCCGACGAAAACCGAGTTATCTCCGGTTGTGCACATCAAACGTACCGTGGAGTGGTGAAAACACCAGAAGACGTGTTTCGCGCATTAAGTATCTCGAAAAGAGCGTTCTCGAAGATTCTGCATACTTCTGACAGAAGTCTCACCAGGATTATCGTAAAAATGCATATCTCAGCTTGAAACCCCGCGAAAACCAAGATGTTGCCGGTTCTGCATATCAAACGCACTGTGGAGTGGTGAAAACAACCAGAGAACGTGTTTCTCGCATTAAATAGCTCGAAAAGAGCGATCTCGATGATTCAGCATACTTCGGACAGGAGTCTCACCAAGATTATCGCAGGAAATGCATATCTCAGCTTGAAACCCCACGAAAACCAAGATATCGCCTGTTCTGCGTATCAAACGCACTGTGGAGTGGTGAAAACACCAGATAACGTGTTTCTCGCATTAAATAGCTCGAAACGAGCGATCTCGATGGTTCTGCATACTTCGGACAGAAGTCTCACCAAAATTATCGTAAAAAATGCATATCTCAGCTTGAAACCCCGCGAAAACCAAGATATCGCTGTGTTCAGCATATCAAACGCACTGTGGAGTGGTGAAAACCACAGAAAACGTGTTTCTCGCATTAAATAGCTCGAAAAGAGCGATCTCGATGATACAGCATACTTCGGACAGAAGTCTCACCAAGATTATCGCAGAAAATGCATATCTCAGCTTGAAACCCCACGAAAACCAAGATATCTACTGTTCTGCATTTCAAACGCACTGTGGAGTGGTGAAAACCCCAGAAAACTTGTTTCTCGCTTTAAATAGCTCGAAAAGAGCGCTCTCGACGTTTCTGCATACTTCGGACAGATGTTTCACCAAGCTTATCGTAGAAAATGCATATCTTAGCTTGAAACCCGACGAAAACCAAAATATCTCCGGTTCTGCATATCCAACGCACTGTGGAGTGATGAAAACCCCAGATAACGTGTTTCTCGCATTAAGTAGCTCGAAAAGAGCGATGTCGAAGATTCTGCATCCTTCTGACAGAAGTCTCACCAAGATTATCGTAGAAAATGCATATCTCAGCTTGAAACCCGACGAAAACCGAGTTATCTCCGGTTCTGCATATCCAACGCACTGTGGAGTGGTGAAAACACCAGATAACGTGTTTCTCGCATTGAATAGCTCTAAACGAGCGATCTCGATGATTCTGCATACTTCGGACAGAAGTCTCCACAAGATTATCACAGAAAATGCATATCTCAGCTTGAAACCCCACGAAAACCAAGATATCTACTGTTCTGCATATCAAACGCACTGTGGAGTGGTGAAAACACCAGAAAACGTGTTTCTCGCATTAAATAGCTCGAAAATAGCGCTCTCGACGTTTCTGCATACTTCGGACAGATGTTTCACCAAGCTTATCGTAGAAAATGCATATCTTAGCTTGAAACCCGACGAAAACCAAAATATCTCCGGTTCTGCATATCCAACGCACTGTGGAGTGATGAAAACCCCAGATAACGTGTTTCTCGCATTAAGTAGCTCGAAAAGAGCGATGTCGAAGATTCTGCATCCTTCTGACAGAAGTCTCACCAAGATTATCGTAGAAAATGCATATCTCAGCTTGAAACCCGACGAAAACCGAGTTATCTCCGGTTCTGCATATCCAACGCACTGTGGAGTGGTGAAAACACCAGATAACGTGTTTCTCGCATTGAATAGCTCGAAACGAGCGATCTCGATGATTCTGCATACTTCGGACAGAAGTCTCAACAAGATTATCGCAGAAAATGCATATCTCAGCTCGAAACCTCACGAAAATCAAGATGTTGCCGGTTCTGCATATCAAACGCACTGTGGAGTGGTGAAAGCAACCAGAGAACGTGTTTCTCGCGTTAAATAGCTCGAAAAGTCCGATCACGATGATTCTGCATACTTCTGACAGAAGTCTCACCAAGATTATCGTAGAAAATGCATATCTCAACTTGAACCCCGACGAAATCAAAGATGTCGCCGGTTCTGCATATCAAACGCACTGTGGAGTGGTGAAAACATCCAGAGAACGTGTTTCTCGCATTGAATAGCTCGAAAAGAGCGATCTCGAAGATCCTGCATACTTCTGGCAGAAGTCTCACCAAGATTATCGTAGAAAATGCATATCTCAGCTTGAAACCCGACGAAAACCGAGTTATCTCCGGTTGTGCACATCAAACGTACCGTGGAGTGGTGAAAACACCAGAAAACGTGTTTCGCGCATTAAGTATCTCGAAAAGAGCGTTCTCGAAGATTCTGCATACTTCTGACAGAAGTCTCACCAGGATTATCGTAAAAATGCATATCTCAGCTTGAAACCCCGCGAAAACCAAGATGTTGCCGGTTCTGCATATCAAACGCACTGTGGAGTGGTGAAAACAACCAGAGAACGTGTTTCTCGCATTAAATAGCTCGAAAAGAGCGATCTCGATGATTCAGCATACTTCGGACAGGAGTCTCACCAAGATTATCGCAGGAAATGCATATCTCAGCTTGAAACCCCACGAAAACCAAGATATCGCCTGTTCTGCGTATCAAACGCACTGTGGAGTGGTGAAAACACCAGATAACGTGTTTCTCGCATTAAATAGCTCGAAACGAGCGATCTCGATGGTTCTGCATACTTCGGACAGAAGTCTCACCAAAATTATCGTAAAAAATGCATATCTCAGCTTGAAACCCCGCGAAAACCAAGATATCGCTGTGTTCAGCATATCAAACGCACTGTGGAGTGGTGAAAACCCCAGAAAACGTGTTTCTCGCATTAAATAGCTCGAAAAGAGCGATCTCGATGATACAGCATACTTCGGACAGAAGTCTCACCAAGATTATCGCAGAAAATGCATATCTCAGCTTGAAACCCCACGAAAACCAAGATATCTACTGTTCTGCATTTCAAACGCACTGTGGAGTGGTGAAAACCCCAGAAAACTTGTTTCTCGCTTTAAATAGCTCGAAAAGAGCGCTCTCGACGTTTCTGCATACTTCGGACAGATGTTTCACCAAGCTTATCGTAGAAAATGCATATCTTAGCTTGAAACCCGACGAAAACCAAAATATCTCCGGTTCTGCATATCCAACGCACTGTGGAGTGATGAAAACCCCAGATAACGTGTTTCTCGCATTAAGTAGCTCGAAAAGAGCGATGTCGAAGATTCTGCATCCTTCTGACAGAAGTCTCACCAAGATTATCGTAGAAAATGCATATCTCAGCTTGAAACCCGACGAAAACCGAGTTATCTCCGGTTCTGCATATCCAACGCACTGTGGAGTGGTGAAAACACCAGATAACGTGTTTCTCGCATTGAATAGCTCTAAACGAGCGATCTCGATGATTCTGCATACTTCGGACAGAAGTCTCCACAAGATTATCACAGAAAATGCATATCTCAGCTTGAAACCCCACGAAAACCAAGATATCTACTGTTCTGCATATCAAACGCACTGTGGAGTGGTGAAAACACCAGAAAACGTGTTTCTCGCATTAAATAGCTCGAAAATAGCGCTCTCGACGTTTCTGCATACTTCGGACAGATGTTTCACCAAGCTTATCGTAGAAAATGCATATCTCAGCTTGAAACCCGACGAAAACCAAAATATCTCCGGTTCTGCATATCCAACGCACTGTGGAGTGGTGAAAACACCAGATAACGTGTTTCTCGCATTAAATAGCTCGAAACGAGCAATCTCGATGATTCTGCATACTTCGGACAGAAGTCTCAACAAGATTATCGCAGAAAATGCATATCTCAGCTTGAAACCCCACGAAATCCAAGATATTTACTGTTCTGCATATCAAACGCACTGTGGAGTGGTGAAAACACAACATAACTTGTTTCTCGCATTAAATAGCTCGAAAAGAGCGATCTCGATGATTCAGCATACTTCGGACAGAAGTCTCACCAAGATTATCGCTGAAAATGCATATCTCTGCTTGAAACCCCACGAAAACCAAGAAATCGCCGGTTCTGCATATCAAACGCACTGTGGAGTGGTGAAAACACCAGATAACGTGTTTCTCGCATTGAATAGCTCGAAACGAGCGATCTCGATGATTCTGCATACTTCGGACAGAAGTCTCAACAAGATTATCGCAGATAATGCATATCTCAGCTTGAAACCCCACGAAAACCAAGATATTTACTGTTCTGCATATCAAACGCACTGTGGAGTGGTGAAAACACCAGATAACTTGTTTCTCGCACTAACTAGCTCGAAAAGAGCGATCTCGATGATTCAGCATACTTCGGACAGAAGTCTCACCAAGATTATCGCAGAAAATGCATATCTCAGCTTGAAACCCCACGAAAACCAAGATATCGCCGGTTCTGCATATCAAACGCACTGTGGAGTGGTGAAAACACCAGATAACATGTTTCTCGCATTAAATAGCTCGAAACGAGCGATCTCGATGATTCAGCATACTTCGGACAGAAGTCTCACCAAGATTATCGCAGAAAATGCATATCTCTGCTTGAAACCCCACAAAAACCAAGAAATCGCCGGTTCTGCATATCAAACGCACTGTGGAGTGGTGAAAACACCAGATAACGTGTTTCTCGCATTGAATAGCTCGAAACGAGCGATCTCGATGATTCTGCATACTTCGGACAGAAGTCTCAACAAGATGATCGCAGAAAATGCATATCTCAGCTCGAAACCTCACGAAAATCAAGATGTTGCCGGTTCTGCATATCAAACGCACTGTGGAGTGGTGAAAGCAACCAGAGAACGTGTTTCTCGCGTGAAATAGCTCGAAAAGGCCGATCACGATGATTCTGCATACTTCTGACAGAAGTCTCACCAAGATTGTCGTAGAAAATGCATATCTCAACTTGAACCCCGACGAAATCAAAGATGTCGCCGGTTCTGCATATCAAACGCACTGTGGAGTGGTGAAAACATCCAGAGAACGTGTTTCTCGCATTGAATAGCTCGAAAAGAGCGATCTCGAAGATCCTGCATACTTCTGGCGGAAGTCTCACCAAGATTATCGTAGAAAATGCATATCTCAGCTTGAAACCCGACGAAAACCGAGTTATCTCCGGTTGTGCACATCAAACGTTCCGTGGAGTGGTGAAAACACCAGAAAACGTGTTTCGCGCATTAAGTATCTCGAAAAGAGCGTTCTCGAAGATTCTGCATACTTCTGACAGAAGTCTCACCAGGATTATCGTAAAAATGCATATGTCAGCTTGAAACCCCGCGAAAACCAAGATGTTGCCGCTTCTGCATATCAAACGCACTGTGGAGTGGTGAAAACAAACAGAGAACGTGTTTCTCGCATTAAATAGCTCGAAAAGAGCGATCTCGATGATTCAGCATACTTCGGACAGGAGTCTCACCAAGATTATCGCAGGAAATGCATATCTCAGCTTCAAACCCCACGAAAACCAAGATATCGCCGGTTCTGCATATCAAACGCACTGTGGAGTGGGGAAAACACCAGATAACGTGTTTCTCGCATTAAATAGCTCGAAAAGAGCGATCTCGATGTTTCAGCATACTTCGGACAGAAGTCCACCAAGATTATCGCAGAAAATGCATATCTCAGCTTGAAACCCCACGAAAACCAAAATATCTCCGGTTCTGCATATCCAACGCACTGTGGAGTGGTGAAAACCCCAGATAACGTGTTTCTCGCATTAAGTAGCTCGAAAAGAGCGATGTCGAAGATTCTGCATCCTTCTGACAGAAGTCTCACCAAGATTATCGTAGAAAATGCATATCTCAGCTTGAAACCCGACGAAAACCGAGTTATCTCCGGTTCTGCATATCCAACGCACTGTGGAGTGGTGAAAACACCAGATAACGTGTTTCTCGCATTGAATAGCTCGAAACGAGCGATCTCGATGGTTCTGCATACTTCGGACAGAAGTCTCACCAAAATTATCGTAAAAAATGCATATCTCAGCTTGAAACCCCGCGAAAACCAAGATATCGCTGTGTTCAGCATATCAAACGCACTGTGGAGTGGTGAAAACCCCAGAAAACGTGTTTCTCGCATTAAATAGCTCGAAACGAGCGATCTCGATGGTTCTGCATACTTCGGACAGAAGTCTCACCAAAATTATCGTAAAAAATGCATATCTCAGCTTGAAACCCCGCGAAAACCAAGATATCGCTGTGTTCAGCATATCAAACGCACTGTGGAGTGGTGAAAACCCCAGAAAACGTGTTTCTCGCATTAAATAGCTCGAAAAGAGCGATCTCGATGATACAGCATACTTCGGACAGAAGTCTCACCAAGATTATCGCAGAAAATGCATATCTCTGCTTGAAACCCCACGAAAACGAAGAAATCGCCGGTTCTGCATATCAAACGCACTGTGGAGTGGTGAAAACACCAGATAACGTGTTTCTCGCATTGAATAGCTCGAAACGAGCGATCTCGATGATTCTGCATACTTCGGACAGAAGTCTCAACAAGATTATCGCAGAAAATGCATATCTCAGCTTGAAACCCCACGAAAACCAAGATATCGCCGGTTCTGCATATCAAACGCACTGTGGAGTGGTGAAAACACCAGATAACGTGTTTCTCGCATTAAATAGCTCGAAACGAGCGATCTCGATGATTCAGCATACTTCGGACAGAAGTCTCACCAAGATTATCGCAGAAAATGCATATCTCTGCTTGAAACCCCACGAAAACCAAGAAATCGCCGGTTCTGCATATCAAACGCACTGTGGAGTGGTGAAAACACCAGATAACGTGTTTCTCGCATTGAATAGCTCGAAACGAGCGATCTCGATGATTCTGCATACTTCGGACAGAAGTCTCAACAAGACGATCGCAGAAAATGCATATCTCAGCTCGAAACCTCACGAAAATCAAGATGTTGCCGGTTCTGCATATCAAACGCACTGTGGAGTGGTGAAAGCAACCAGAGAACGTGTTTCTCGCGTGAAATAGCTCGAAAAGGCCGATCACGATGATTCTGCATACTTCTGACAGAAGTCTTACCAAGATTATCGTAGAAAATGCATATCTCAACTTGAACCCCGACGAAATCAAAGATGTCGCCGGTTCTGCATATCAAACGCACTGTGGAGTGGTGAAAACATCCAGAGAACGTGTTTCTCGCATTGAATAGCTCGAAAAGAGCGATCTCGAAGATCCTGCATATTTCTGGCAGAAGTCTCACCAAGATTATCGTAGAAAATGCATATCTCAGCTTGAAACCCGACGAAAACCGAGTTATCTCCGGTTGTGCACATCAAACGTTCCGTGGAGTGGTGAAAACACCAGAAAACGTGTTTCGCGCATTAAGTATCTCGAAAAGAGCGTTCTCGAAGATTCTGCAAACTTCTGACAGAAGTCTCACCAGGATTATCGTAAAAATGCATATCTCAGCTTGAAACCCCGCGAAAACCAAGATGTTGCCGGTTCTGCATATCAAACGCACTGTGGAGTGGTGAAAACAACCAGAGAACGTGTTTCTCGCATTAAATAGCTCGAAAAGAGCGATCTCGATGATTCAGCATACTTCGGACAGGAGTCTCACCAAGATTATCGCAGGAAATGCATATCTCAGCTTGAAACCCCACGAAAACCAAGATATCGCCTGTTCTGCATATCAAACGCACTGTGGAGTGGTGAAAACACCAGATAACGTGTTTCTCGCATTAAATAGCTCGAAACGAGCGATCTCCATGGTTCTGCATACTTCGGACAGAAGTCTCACCAAAATTATCGTAAAAAATGCATATCTCAGCTTGAAACCCCGCGAAAACCAAGATATCGCTGTGTTCAGCATATCAAACGCACTGTGGAGTGGTGAAAACCCCAGAAAACGTGTTTCTCGCATTAAATAGCTCGAAAAGAGTGATCTCGATGATTCAGCATACTTCGGACAGAAGTCTCACCAAGATTATCGCAGAAAATGCATATCTCAGCTTGAAACCCCAAGAAAACCAAGATATCGCCGGTTCTGCATATCAAACGCACTGTGGAGTGGTGAAAACACCAGATAACGTGTTTCTCGCATTAAATAGCTCGAAACGAGCGATCTCGATGATTCTGCATACTTCGGACAGACGTCTCCACAAGATTATCCCAGAAAATGCATATCTCAGCTTGAAACCCCACGAAAACCAAGATATCTACTGTTCTGCATATCAAACGCACTGTGGAGTGGTGAAAACACCAGAAAACGTGTTTCTCGCATTAAATAGCTCGAAAAGAGCGCTCTCGACGTTTCTGCATACTTCGGACAGATGTTTCACCAAGCTTATCGTAGAAAATGCATATCTCAGCTTGAAACCCGACGAAAACCAAAATATCTACTGTTCTGCATATCAAACGCACTGTGGAGTGGTGAAAACACCAGAAAACGTGTTTCTCGCATTAAATAGCTCGAAAAGAGCGCTCTCGACGTTTCTGCATACTTCGGACAGATGTTTCACCAAGCTTATCGTAGAAAATGCATATCTCAGCTTGAAACCCGACGAAAACCAAAATATCTCCGGTTCTGCATATCCAACGCACTGTGGAGTGGTGAAAACACCAGATAACGTGTTTCTCGCATTAAATAGCTCGAAACGAGCAATCTCGATGATTCTGCATACTTCGGACAGAAGTCTCAACAGGATTATCGCAGAAAATGCATATCTCAGCTTGAAACCCCACGAAATCCAAGATATTTACTGTTCTGCATATCAAACGCACTGAGGAGTGGTGAAAACACCAGATAACTTGTTTCTCGCATTAAATAGCTCGAAAAGAGCGCTCTCGACGTTTCTGCATACTTCGGACAGATGTTTCACCAAGCTTATCGTAGAAAATGCATATCTCAGCTTGAAACCCGACGAAAACCAAAATATCTGCGGTTCTGCATATCCAACGCACTGTGGAGTGGTGAAAACACCAGATAACGTGTTTCTCGCATTAAATAGCTCGAAAAGAGCGATCTCGATGATTCAGCATACTTCGGACAGAAGTCTCACCAAGATTATCGCAGAAAATGCATATCTCAGCTTGAAACCCCACGAAAACCAAGATATCGCCGGTTCTGCATATCAAACGCACTGTGGAGTGGTGAAAACACCAGATAACGTGTTTCTCGCATTAAATAGCTCGAAACGAGCGATCTCGATGATTCAGCATACTTCGGACAGAAGTCTCACCAAGATTATCGCAGAAAATGCATATCTCTGCTTGAAACCCCACGAAAACCAAGAAATCGCCGGTTCTGCATATCAAACGCACTGTGGAGTGGTGAAAACACCAGATAACGTGTTTCTCGCATTGAATAGCTCGAAACGAGCGATCTCGATGATTCTGCATACTTCGGACAGAAGTCTCAACAAGATGATCGCAGAAAATGCATATCTCAGCTCGAAACCTCACGAAAATCAAGATGTTGCCGGTTCTGCATATCAAACGCACTGTGGAGTGGTGAAAGCAACGAGAGAACGTGTTTCTCGCGTTAAATAGCTCGAAAAGGCCGATCACGATGATTCTGCATACTTCTGACAGAAGTCTCACCAAGATTATCGTAGAAAATGCATATCTCAACTTGAACCCCGACGAAATCGAAGATGTCGCCGGTTCTGCATATCAAACGCACTGTGGAGTGGTGAAAACATCCAGAGAACGTGTTTCTCGCATTGAATAGCTCGAAAAGAGCGATCTCGAAGATCCTGCATACTTCTGGCAGAAGTCTCACCAAGATTATCGTAGAAAATGCATATCTCAGCTTGAAACCCGACGAAAACCGAGTTATCTCCGGTTGTGCACATCAAACGTTCCGTGGAGTGGTGAAAACACCAGAAAACGTGTTTCGCGCATTAAGTATCTCGAAAAGAGCGTTCTCGAAGATTCTGCATACTTCTGACAGAAGTCTCACCAGGATTATCGTAAAAATGCATATCTCAGCTTGAAACCCCGCGAAAACCAAGATGTTGCCGGTTCTGCATATCAAACGCACTGTGGAGTGGTGAAAACACCAGATAACGTGTTTCTCGCATTAAATAGCTCGAAACGAGCGATCTCGATGGTTCTGCATACTTCGGACAGAAGTCTCACCAAAATTATCGTAAAAAATGCATATCTCAGCTTGAAACCCCGCGAAAACCAAGATATCGCTGTGTTCAGCATATCAAACGCACTGTGGAGTGGTGAAAACCCCAGAAAACGTGTTTCTCCCATTAAATAGCTCGAAAAGAGCGATCTCGATGATTCAGCATACTTCGGACAGAAGTCTCACCAAGATTATCGCAGAAAATGCATATCTCAGCTTGAAACCCCACGAAAACCAAGATATCGCCGGTTCTGCATATCAAACGCACTGTGGAGTGGTGAAAACACCAGATAACGTGTTTCTCGCATTAAATAGCTCGAAACGAGCGATCTCGATGATTCAGCATACTTCGGACAGAAGTCTCACCAAGATTATCGCAGAAAATGCATATCTCTGCTTGAAACCCGACGAAAACCGAGTTATCTCCGGTTCTGCATATCCAACGCACTGTGGAGTGGTGAAAACACCAGATAACGTGTTTCTCGCATTGAAGAGCTCTAAACGAGCGATCTCGATGATTCTGCATACTTCGGACAGAAGTCTCCACAAGATTATCACAGAAAATGCATATCTCATCTTGAAACCCCACGAAAACCAAGATATCTACTGTTCTGCATATCAAACGCACTGTGGAGTGGTGAAAACACCAGAAAACGTGTTTCTCGCATTAAATAGCTCGAAAAGAGCGCTCTCGACGTTTCTGCATACTTCGGACAGATGTTTCACCAAGCTTATCGTAGAAAATGCATATCTCAGCTTGAAACCCGACGAAAACCAAAATATCTACTGTTCTGCATATCAAACGCACTGTGGAGTGGTGAAAACACCAGAAAACGTGTTTCTCGCATTAAATAGCTCGAAAAGAGCGCTCTCGACGTTTCTGCATACTTCGGACAGATGTTTCACCAAGCTTATCGTAGAAAATGCATATCTCAGCTTGAAACCCGACGAAAACCAAAATATCTACTGTTCTGCATATCAAACGCACTGTGGAGTGGTGAAAACACCAGAAAACGTGTTTCTCGCATTAAATAGCTCGAAAAGAGCGCTCTCGAGGTTTCTGCATACTTCGGACAGATGTTTCACCAAGCTTATCGTAGAAAATGCATATCTCAGCTTGAAACCCGACGAAAACCAAAATATCTCCGGTTCTGCATATCCAACGCACTGTGGAGTGGTGAAAACTCCAGATAACGTGTTTCTCGCATTAAATAGCTCGAAACGAGCAATCTCGATGATTCTGCATACTTCGGACAGAAGTCTCAACAAGATTATCGCAGAAAATGCATATCTCAGCTTGAAACCCCACGTAAACCAAGATATCGCCTGTTCTGCATATCAAACGCACTGTGGAGTGGTGAAAACACCAGATAACGTGTTTCTCGCATTGAATAGCTCGAAACGAGCGATCTCGATGATTCTGCATACTTCGGACAGAAGTCTCAACAAGATGATCGCAGAAAATGCATATCTCAGCTCGAAACCTCACGAAAATCAAGATGTTGCCGGTTCTGCATATCAAACGCACTGTGGAGTGGTGAAAGCAACCAGAGAACGTGTTTCTCGCGTTAAATAGCTCGAAAAGGCCGATCACGATGATTCTGCATACTTCTGACAGAAGTCTCACCAAGATTATCGTAGAAAATGCATATCTCAACTTGAACCCCGACGAAATCGAAGATGTCGCCGGTTCTGCATATCAAACGCACTGTGGAGTGGTGAAAACATCCAGAGAACGTGTTTCTCGCATTGAATAGCTCGAAAAGAGCGATCTCGAAGATCCTGCATACTTCTGGCAGAAGTCTCACCAAGATTATCGTAGAAAATGCATATCTCAGCTTGAAACCCGACGAATACCGAGTTATCTCCGGTTGTGCACATCAAACGTTCCGTGGAGTGGTGAAAACACCAGAAAACGTGTTTCTCGCATTGAAGAGCTCTAAACGAGCGATCTCGATGATTCTGCATACTTCGGACAGAAGTCTCCACAAGATTATCACAGAAAATGCATATCTCAGCTTGAAACCCCACGAAAACCAAGATATCTACTGTTCTGCATAACAAACGCACTGTGGAGTGGTGAAAGCACCAGAAAACGTGTTTCTCGCATTAAATAGCTCGAAAAGAGCGCTCTCGACGTTTCTGCATACTTCGGACAGATGTTTCACCAAGCTTATCGTAGAAAATGCATATCTCAGCTTGAAACCCGACGAAAACCAAAATATCTACTGTTCTGCATATCAAACGCACTGTGGAGTGGTGAAAACACCAGAAAACGTCTTTCTCGCATTAAATAGCTCGAAAAGAGCGCTCTCGACGTTTCTGCATACTTCGGACAGATGTTTCACCAAGCTTATCGTAGAAAATGCATATCTCAACTTGAAACCCTACGAAAACCAATATATCTCCGGTTCTGCATATCCAACGCACTGTGGAGTGGTGAAAACACCAGATAACGTGTTTCTCGCATTAAATAGCTCGAAACGAGCAATCTCGATGATTCTGCATACTTCGGACAGAAGTCTCAACAAGATTATCGCAGAAAATGCATATCTCAGCTTGAAACCCCACGTAAACCAAGATATCGCCGGTTCTGCATATCAAACGCACTGTGGAGTGGTGAAAACACCAGATAACTTGTTTCTCGCACTAACTAGCTCGAAAAGAGCGATCTCGATGATTCAGCATACTTCGGACAGAAGTCTCACCAAGATTATCGCAGAAAATGCATATCTCAGCTTGAAACCCCACGAAAACCAAGATATCGCCGGTTCTGCATATCAAACGCACTGTGGAGTGGTGAAAACACCAGATAACGTGTTTCTCGCATTAAATAGCTCGAAACGAGCGATCTCGATGATTCTGCATACTTCGGACAGAAGTCTCAACAAGATTATCGCAGAAAATGCATATCTCAGCTTGAAACCCCACGAAAACCAAGATATTTACTGTTCTGCATATCAAACGCACTGTGGAGTGGTGAAAACACCAGATAACTTGTTTCTCGCATTAAATAGCTCGAAAAGAGCGATCTCGATGATTCAGCATACTTCGGACAGAAGTCTCACCAAGATTATCGCAGAAAATGCATATCTCTGCTTGAACCCCCACGAAAACCAAGATATCTACTGTTCTGCATTTCAAACGCACTGTGGAGTTGTGAAAACCCCAGAAAACGTGTTTCTCGCTTTAAATAGCTCGAAAAGAGCGCTCTCGACGTTTCTGCATACTTCGGACAGATGTTTCACCAAGCTTATCGTAGAAAATGCATATCTCAGCTTGAAACCCGACGAAAACCAAGATATCTACTGTTCTGCATTTCAAACGCACTGTGGAGTGGTGAAAACCTCAGAAAACGTGTTTCTCGCTTTAAATAGCTAGAAAAGAGCGCTCTCGACGTTTCTGCATACTTCGGACAGATGTTTCACCAAGCTTATCGTAGAAAATGCATATCTCAGCTTGAAACCCGACGAAAACCAAAATATCTCCGGTTCTGCATATCCAACGCACTGTGGAGTGGTGAAAACGCCAGATAACGTGTTTCTCGCATTAAGTAGCTCGAAAAGAGCGATGTCGAAGATTCTGCATCCTTCTGACGGATGTCTCACCAAGATTATCGTAGAAAATGCATATCTCAGCTTGAAACCCGACGAAATCCAAGATGTCGACGGTTCTGCATATCAAACGCACTGTGGAGTGGCGAAAACACCAGAAAACGTGTTTCTCGCATTAAATAGCTCGAGAAGAGGGATCTCGGTGATTCTGCATACTTCTGACAGAAGACACACCAAGATTATCGCAGAAAATGCATATCTCAGCTGGAAACACCAAGAAAATCAAGATATCGCCGGTTCTGCATGTCAAACGTACTGTGGAGTGGTGAATACACCAGAAAACGTGTTTCTCGCATTAAATAGCTCGAAAAGAGCGATCTCGATGATTCTGCATACTTCTGACAGAAGTCTCACCAAGATTATCGCAGAAAATCCACATCTCAGCTTGAAACCTCACGAACACCAAGTTATCTCCGGTTCTGCACATCAAACGTACTGTGGAGTGGTGAAAACACCAGAAAACGTGTTTCTCGCATTAAGCAGCTCGAAAAGAGCGTTCTCAAATATTCTGCATACTTCTGACAGAAGTCTCACCAAGAGTATCGCAGAAAATTCATATCTCAGCTTGAAAACCCACGAAAAGTAAGATTTCGCCGGTTCTGCATGTCAAACGTACTGTGGTGTGGTGAAAACACCAGATATCGTGTTTCTAGCATTGAGTAGCTCGAAAAGAGCGATCTCGAAGATTCTGCATACTTCTGACAGAAGTCTCACCAAGATTATCGTAGAAAATGCATATCTCAGCTTGAAACCCGACGAAATCCAAGATGTCGCCGGTTCTGCATATCAAACGCACTGTGGAGTGGTGAAAACACCAGATAACGTGTTTCTCGCATTAAATAGCTCGAAAAGAAGGATCTCGATGATTCTGCATACTTCTGACAGAAGACTCACCAAGATTATCGCAGAAAATGCATATCTCAGCTGGAAACACCACGAAAATCAAGATATCGCCGGTTCTGCATATAAAACGCACTGTGGAATGTTGAAAACGCCAGAAAACTTGTTTTTTCGCATTAAATAGCTTGAAAAGAGCGATCTAGATGATTCTGCATACTTCTGACTGATGTCTCACCAAGTTTATCGCAGAAAATCCATATCTCAGCTTGAAACCTCACGAAAATCAAGATGTCGACGGTTCTGCATATCAAACGCACTGTGGAGTCGTGAAAACAACCAGGCAACGTGTTTCTCGCATTAAATAGCTCGAAAAGAGCGATCCCGATGAATCTGCATACTTCTGACAGAAGTCCCACCAAGATTATCTTGAAAATGCATATCTCAGCTTGATACCCGACGAAAGCCAAGATGTCGCCGGTTCTGCATTTCAAATGCACTGTGGAGTGGTGAAAACACCAAGTAACGTGTTTCTCGCATTAAGTAGCTCGAAAAGAGCGATGTCGAAGATTCTGCATCCTTCTGACGGATGTCTCACCAAGATTATCGCAGAAAATGCATATCTCAGCTTGAAACCCCACGAAAACCAAGATATCGCTGGTTCTGCATATCAAACGCACTGTGGAGTGGTGAAAACACCAGATAACGTGTTTCTCGCATTAAATAGCTCGAAACGAGCGATCTCGATGATTCAGCATACTTCGGACAGAAGTCTCACCAAGATTATCGCAGAAAATGCATATCTCAGCTTGAAATCCCACGAAAACCAAGATATTTACTGTTCTGCATATCAAACGCACTGTGGAGTGGTGAAAACACCAGATAACTTGTTTCTCGCATTAAATAGCTCCAAAAGAGCGATCTCGATGATTCAGCATACTTCGGACAGAAGTCTCACCAAGATTATCGCAGAAAATGCATATCTCTGCTTGAAACCCCACGAAAACCAAGATATCTACTGTTCTGCATTTCAAACGCACTGTGGAGTGGTGAAAACCCCAGAAAACGTGTTTCTCGCTTTAAATCGCTCGAAAAGAGCGCTCTCGACGTTTCTGCATACTTCGGACAGATGTTTCACCAAGCTTATCGTAGAAAATGCATATCTCAGCTTGAAACCCGACGAAAACCAAAATATCTCCGGTTCTGCATATCCAACGCACTGTGGAGTGGTGAAAACCCCAGATAACGTGTTTCTCGCATTAAGTAGCTCGAAAAGAGCGATGTCGAAGATTCTGCATCCTTCTGACAGAAGTCTCACCAAGATTATCGTAGAAAATGCATATCTCAGCTTGAAACCCGACGAAAACCGAGTTATCTCCGGTTCTGCATATCCAACGCACTGTGGAGTGGTGAAAACACCAGATAACGTGTTTCTCGCATTGAATAGCTCTAAACGAGCGATCTCGATGATTCTGCATACTTCGGACAGAAGTCTCCACAAGATTATCACAGAAAATGCATATCTCAGCTTGAAACCCCACGAAAACCAAGATATCTACTGTTCTGCATATCAAACGCACTGTGGAGTGGTGAAAACACCAGAAAACGTGTTTCTCGCATTAAATAGCTCGAAAAGAGCGCTCTCGACGTTTCTGCATACTACGGACAGATGTTTCACCAAGCTTATCGTAGAAAATGCATATCTCAGCTTGAAACCCGACGAAAACCAAAATATCTCCGGTTCTGCATATCCAACGCACTGTGGAGTGGTGAAAACACCAGATAACGTGTTTCTCGCATTAAATAGCTCGAAACGAGCAATCTCGATGATTCTGCATACTTCGGACAGAAGTCTCAACAAGATTATCGCAGAAAATGCATATCTCAGCTTGAAACCCCACGAAAACCAAGATATTTACTGTTCTGCATATCAAACGCACTGTGGAGTGGTGAAAGCACCAGATAACTTGTTTCTCGCACTAACTAGCTCGAAAAGAGCGATCTCGATGATTCAGCATACTTCGGACAGAAGTCTCACCAAGATTATCGCAGAAAATGCATATCTCAGCTTGAAACCCCACGAAAACCAAGAAATCGCCGGTTCTGCATATCAAACGCACTGTGGAGTGGTGAAAACACCAGATAACGTGTTTCTCGCATTGAATAGCTCGAAACGAGCGATCTCGATGATTCTGCATACTACGGACAGAAGTCTCAACAAGATTATCGCAGAAAATGCATATCTCAGCTCGAAACCTCACGAAAATCAAGATGTTGCCGGTTCTGCATATCAAACGCACTGTGGAGTGGTGAAAACACCAGATAACGTGTTTCTCGCATTAAATAGCTCGAAACGAGCGATCTCGATGGTTCTGCATACTTCGGACAGACGTCTCACCAAAATTATCGTAAAAAATGCATATCTCAGCTTGAAACCCCGCGAAAACCAAGATATCGCTGTGTTCAGCATATCAAACGCACTGTGGAGTGGTGAAAACCCCAGAAAACGTGTTTCTCGCATTAAATAGCTCGAAAAGAGCGATCTCGATGATACAGCATACTTCGGACAGAAGTCTCACCAAGATTATCGTAGAAAATGCATATCTCAGCTTGAAACCCGACGAAATCCAAGATGTCGACGGTTCTGCATATCAAACGCACTGTGGAGTGGCGAAAACACCAGAAAACGTGTTTCTCGCATTAAATAGCTCGAAAAGAGCGATCTCGATGATACAGCATACTTCGGACAGAAGTCTCACCAAGATTATCGTAGAAAATGCATATCTCAGCTTGAAACCCGACGAAATCCAGGATGTCGACGGTTCTGCATATCAAACGCACTGTGGAGTGGCGAAAACACCAGAAAACGTGTTTCTCGCATTAAATAGCTCGAGAAGAGGGATCTCGGTGATTCTGCATACTTCTGACAGAAGACACACCAAGATTATCGCAGAAAATGCATATCTCAGCTGGAAACACCACGAAAATCAAGATATCGACGGTTCTGCATGTCAAACGTACTGTGGAGTGGTGAATACACCAGAAAACGTGTTTCTCGCATTAAATAGCTCGAAAAGAGCGATCTCGATGATTCTGCATACTTCTGACAGAAGTCTCACCAAGATTTTCGCAGAAAATCCACATCTCAGCTTGAAACCTCACGAACACCAAGTTATCTCCGGTTCTGCACATCAAACGTACTGTGGAGTGGTGAAAACACCAGAAAACGTGTTTCTCGCATTAAGCAGCTCGAAAAGAGCGTTCTCAAATATTCTGCATACTTCTGACAGAAGTCGCACCAAGATTATCGTAGAAAATGCATATCTCAGCTTGAAACCCGACGAAATCCAGGATGTCGACGGTTCTGCATATCAAACGCACTGTGGAGTGGCGAAAACACCAGAAAACGTGTTTCTCGCATTAAATAGCTCGAGAAGAGGGATCTCGGTGATTCTGCATACTTCTGACAGAAGACACACCAAGATTATCGCAGAAAATGCATATCTCAGCTGGAAACACCACGAAAATCAAGATATCGACGGTTCTGCATGTCAAACGTACTGTGGAGTGGTGAATACACCAGAAAACGTGTTTCTCGCATTAAATAGCTCGAAAAGAGCGATCTCGATGATTCTGCATACTTCTGACAGAAGTCTCACCAAGATTATCGCAGAAAATCCACATCTCAGCTTGAAACCTCACGAACACCAAGTTATCTCCGGTTCTGCACATCAAACGTACTGTGGAGTGGTGAAAACACCAGAAAACGTGTTTCTCGCATTAAGCAGCTCGAAAAGAGCGTTCTCAAATATTCTGCATACTTCTGACAGAAGTCTCACCAAGAGTATCGCAGAAAATTCATATCTCAGCTTGAAAACCCACGAAAAGTAAGATTTCGCCGGTTCTGCATGTCAAACGTACTGTGGTGTGGTGAAAACACCAGATATCGTGTTTCTAGCATTGAGTAGCTCGAAAAGAGCGATCTCGAAGATTCTGCATACTTCTGACAGAAGTCTCACCAAGATTATCGTAGAAAATGCATATCTCAGCTTGAAACCCGACGAAATCCAAGATGTCGCCGGTTCTGCATATCAAACGCACTGTGGAGTGGTGAAAACACCAGATAACGTGTTTCTCGCATTAAATAGCTCGAAAAGAAGGATCTCGATGATTCTGCATACTCCTGACAGAAGACTCACCAAGATTATCGCAGAAAATGCATATCTCAGCTGGAAACACCACGAAAATCAAGATATCGCCGGTTCTGCATATAAAACGCACTGTGGAATGTTGAAAACGCCAGAAAACTTGTTTTTTCGCATTAAATAGCTTGAAAAGAGCGATCTAGATGATTCTGCATACTTCTGACTGATGTCTCACCAAGTTTATCGCAGAAAATCCATATCTCAGCTTGAAACCTCACGAAAATCAAGATGTCGACGGTTCTGCATATCAAACGCACTGTGGAGTCGTGAAAACAACCAGGCAACGTGTTTCTCGCATTAAATAGCTCGAAAAGAGCGATCCCGATGAATCTGCATACTTCTGACAGAAGTCCCACCAAGATTATCTTGAAAATGCATATCTCAGCTTGATACCCGACGAAAGCCAAGATGTCGCCGGTTCTGCATTTCAAATGCACTGTGGAGTGGTGAAAACACCAAGTAACGTGTTTCTCGCATTAAGTAGCTCGAAAAGAGCGATGTCGAAGATTCTGCATCCTTCTGACGGATGTCTCACCAAGATTATCGCAGAAAATGCATATCTCAGCTTGAAACCCCACGAAAACCAAGATATCGCTGGTTCTGCATATCAAACGCACTGTGGAGTGGTGAAAACACCAGATAACGTGTTTCTCGCATTAAATAGCTCGAAACGAGCGATCTCGATGATTCAGCATACTTCGGACAGAAGTCTCACCAAGATTATCGCAGAAAATGCATATCTCAGCTTGAAATCCCACGAAAACCAAGATATTTACTGTTCTGCATATCAAACGCACTGTGGAGTGGTGAAAACACCAGATAACTTGTTTCTCGCATTAAATAGCTCCAAAAGAGCGATCTCGATGATTCAGCATACTTCGGACAGAAGTCTCACCAAGATTATCGCAGAAAATGCATATCTCTGCTTGAAACCCCACGAAAACCAAGATATCTACTGTTCTGCATTTCAAACGCACTGTGGAGTGGTGAAAACCCCAGAAAACGTGTTTCTCGCTTTAAATCGCTCGAAAAGAGCGCTCTCGACGTTTCTGCATACTTCGGACAGATGTTTCACCAAGCTTATCGTAGAAAATGCATATCTCAGCTTGAAACCCGACGAAAACCAAAATATCTCCGGTTCTGCATATCCAACGCACTGTGGAGTGGTGAAAACCCCAGATAACGTGTTTCTCGCATTAAGTAGCTCGAAAAGAGCGATGTCGAAGATTCTGCATCCTTCTGACAGAAGTCTCACCAAGATTATCGTAGAAAATGCATATCTCAGCTTGAAACCCGACGAAAACCGAGTTATCTCCGGTTCTGCATATCCAACGCACTGTGGAGTGGTGAAAACACCAGATAACGTGTTTCTCGCATTGAATAGCTCTAAACGAGCGATCTCGATGATTCTGCATACTTCGGACAGAAGTCTCCACAAGATTATCACAGAAAATGCATATCTCAGCTTGAAACCCCACGAAAACCAAGATATCTACTGTTCTGCATATCAAACGCACTGTGGAGTGGTGAAAACACCAGAAAACGTGTTTCTCGCATTAAATAGCTCGAAAAGAGCGCTCTCGACGTTTCTGCATACTACGGACAGATGTTTCACCAAGCTTATCGTAGAAAATGCATATCTCAGCTTGAAACCCGACGAAAACCAAAATATCTCCGGTTCTGCATATCCAACGCACTGTGGAGTGGTGAAAACACCAGATAACGTGTTTCTCGCATTAAATAGCTCGAAACGAGCAATCTCGATGATTCTGCATACTTCGGACAGAAGTCTCAACAAGATTATCGCAGAAAATACATATCTCAGCTTGAAACCCCACGAAAACCAAGATATTTACTGTTCTGCATATCAAACGCACTGTGGAGTGGTGAAAACACCAGATAACTTGTTTCTCGCACTAACTAGCTCGAAAAGAGCGATCTCGATGATTCAGCATACTTCGGACAGAAGTCTCACCAAGATTATCGCAGAAAATGCATATCTCAGCTTGAAACCCCACGAAAACCAAGATATCGCCGGTTCTGCATATCAAACGCACTGTGGAGTGGTGAAAACACCAGATAACGTTTTTCTCGCATTAAATAGCTCGAAACGAGCGATCTCGATGATTCAGCATACTTCGGACAGAAGTCTCACCAAGATTATCGCAGAAAATGCATATCTCTGCTTGAAACCCCACGAAAACCAAGAAATCGCCGGTTCTGCATATCAAACGCACTGTGGAGTGGTGAAAACACCAGATAACGTGTTTCTCGCATTGAATAGCTCGAAACGAGCGATCTCGATGATTCTGCATACTACGGACAGAAGTCTCAACAAGATTATCGCAGAAAATGCATATCTCAGCTCGAAACCTCACGAAAATCAAGATGTTGCCGGTTCTGCATATCAAACGCACTGTGGAGTGGTGAAAACACCAGATAACGTGTTTCTCGCATTAAATAGCTCGAAACGAGCGATCTCGATGGTTCTGCATACTTCGGACAGACGTCTCACCAAAATTATCGTAAAAAATGCATATCTCAGCTTGAAACCCCGCGAAAACCAAGATATCGCTGTGTTCAGCATATCAAACGCACTGTGGAGTGGTGAAAACCCCAGAAAACGTGTTTCTCGCATTAAATAGCTCGAAAAGAGCGCTCTCGACGTTTCTGCATACTACGGGCAGATGTTTCACCAAGCTTATCGTAGAAAATGCATATCTCAGCTTGAAACCCGACGAAAACCAAAATATCTCCGGTTCTGCATATCCAACGCACTGTGGAGTGGTGAACACACCAGATAACGTGTTTCTCGCATTAAATAGCTCGAAACGAGCAATCTCGATGATTCTGCATACTTCGGACAGAAGTCTCATCAATATTATCGCAGAAAATGCATATCTCAGCTTGAAACCCCACGAAAACCAAGATATTTACTGTTCTGCATATCAAACGCACTGTGGAGTGGTGAAAGCACCAGATAACTTGTTTCTCGCACTAACTAGCTCGAAAAGAGCGATCTCGATGATTCAGCATACTTCGGACAGAAGTCTCACCAAGATTATCGCAGAAAATGCATATCTCAGCTTGAAACCCCACGAAAACCAAGATATCGCCGGTTCTGCATATCAAACGCACTGTGGAGTGGTGAAAACACCAGATAACGTTTTTCTCGCATTAAATAGCTCGAAACGAGCGATCTCGATGATTCAGCATACTTCGGACAGATGTCTCACCAAGATTATCGCAGAAAATGCATATCTCTGCTTGAAACCCCACGAAAACCAAGAAATCGCCGGTTCTGCATATCAAACGCACTGTGGAGTGGTGAAAACACCAGATAACGTGTTTCTCGCATTGAATAGCTCGAAACGAGCGATCTCGATGATTCTGCATACTACGGACAGAAGTCTCAACAAGATTATCGCAGAAAATGCATATCTCAGCTCGAAACCTCACGAAAATCAAGATGTTGCCGGTTCTGCATATCAAACGCACTGTGGAGTGGTGAAAACACCAGATAACGTGTTTCTCGCATTAAATAGCTCGAAACGAGCGATCTCGATGGTTCTGCATACTTCGGACAGACGTCTCACCAAAATTATCGTAAAAAATGCATATCTCAGCTTGAAACCCCGCGAAAACCAAGATATCGCTGTGTTCAGCATATCAAACGCACTGTGGAGTGGTGAAAACCCCAGAAAACGTGTTTCTCGCATTAACTAGCTCGAAAAGAGCGATCTCGATGATACAGCATACTTCGGACAGAAGTCTCACCAAGATTATCGTAGAAAATGCATATCTCAGCTTGAAACCCGACGAAATCCAAGATGTCGACGGTTCTGCATATCAAACGCACTGTGGAGTGGCGAAAACACCAGAAAACGTGTTTCTCGCATTAAATAGCTCGAAAAGAGCGATCTCGATGATACAGCATACTTCGGACAGAAGTCTCACCAAGATTATCGTAGAAAATGCATATCTCAGCTTGAAACCCGACGAAATCCAGGATGTCGACGGTTCTGCATATCAAACGCACTGTGGAGTGGCGAAAACACCAGAAAACGTGTTTCTCGCATTAAATAGCTCGAGAAGAGGGATCTCGGTGATTCTGCATACTTCTGACAGAAGACACACCAAGATTATCGCAGAAAATGCATATCTCAGCTGGAAACACCACGAAAATCAAGATATCGACGGTTCTGCATGTCAAACGTACTGTGGAGTGGTGAATACACCAGAAAACGTGTTTCTCGCATTAAATAGCTCGAAAAGAGCGATCTCGATGATTCTGCATACTTCTGACAGAAGTCTCACCAAGATTATCGCAGAAAATCCACATCTCAGCTTGAAACCTCACGAACACCAAGTTATCTCCGGTTCTGCACATCAAACGTACTGTGGAGTGGTGAAAACACCAGAAAACGTGTTTCTCGCATTAAGCAGCTCGAAAAGAGCGTTCTCAAATATTCTGCATACTTCTGACAGAAGTCGCACCAAGATTATCGTAGAAAATGCATATCTCAGCGTGAAACCCGACGAAATCCAAGATGTCGCCGGTTCTGCATATCAAACGCACTGTGGAGTGGTGAAAACACCAGATAACGTGTTTCTCGCATTAAATAGCTCGAAAAGAAGGATCTCGATGATTCTGCATACTTCTGACAGAAGTCCCACCAAGATTATCTTGAAAATGCATATCTCAGCTGGAAACACCACGAAAATCAAGATATCGCCGGTTCTGCATATAAAACGCACTGTGGAATGTTGAAAACACCAGAAAACTTGTTTTTTGGCATTAAATAGCTTGAAAAGAGCGATCTAGATGATTCTGCATACTTCTGACTGATGTCTCACCAAGTTTATCGCAGAAAATCCATATCTCAGCTTGAAACCTCACGAAAATCAAGATGTCGACGGTTCTGCATATCAAACGCATTGTGGAGTCGTGAAAACAACCAGGCAACGTGTTTCTCGCATTAAATAGCTCGAAAAGAGCGATCCCGATGAATCTGCATACTTCTGACAGAAGTCCCACCAAGATTATCTTGAAAATGCATATCTCAGCTTGATACCCGACGAAAGCCAAGATGTCGCCGGTTCTGCATATCAAACGCACTGTGGAGTGGTGAAAACACCAGGTAACGTGTTTTTCGCACTATGTAGCTCGCGAAGAGCGTTCTCGAAGATTCTGCATACTTCTGACAGAAGTCTCACCAAGATTATCGTAGAAAATGCATATCTCAGCTTGTAACACGACCGAAACCAAGATATCTCCGGTTATGCATGTCAAACGTACTGTGGGGTGGTGAATACACCAGAAAACGTGTTTCTCGCATTAAATAGCTCGAAAAGAGCGATCTAGATGATTCTGCATACTTCTGACAGAAGACTCACCATGGTTATCGTAGAAAATGCATATCTCAGCTGCAAACACCACGAAAATCAAGATGTCGCCGGTTCTGCATGTCAAACGTACTGTGTGGTTTGTGAATACACCTGAAAACGTGATTCTCGCATTAAATAGCTCGAAAAGAGCGATCTAGATGATTCTGCATACTTCTGACAGAAGTCTCACCAAGATTATCGAAGAGAATGCATATCTCAGGTTGAAATCTCACGAAAATCAAGATGTCGCCGGTTCTGCATATCAAACGCACTGTGGAGTGGGGAAAACACCATATAACGTGTTTCTCGCATTAAATAGCTAGAAAAGAGGAGTCTCGATGATTCTGCATACTACTGACAGAAGACTCACCAAGAGTATCGACGAAAATGCATATCTCAGCTTGAAACCCGACGATATCCAAGATGTCGCCGGTTCTGCATATCAAATGCACTGTGGAGTGGTGAAAACACCAGATAACGTGTTTCTCGCATTAAATAGTTCGAAAAGAAGGATCTCGATGATTCTGCATACTTCTGACAGAAGACTCACCAAGATTATCGCAGAAAATGCATATCTCAGGTGGAAACACCACGAAAATCAAGATATCGCCGGTTCTGCATATAAAACGCTCTGTGGAGTGGTGAAAACACCAGAAAACTTGTTTTTTCGCATTAAATAGCTCGAAACGAGAGATCTAGATGATTCTGCATCCTTCTGACTGAAGTCTCACCAATATTATCGCAGAAAATGCATATCTCAGCGTGAACCAGGACAAAATCCAAGATGTCGCCGGTTCTGCATGTCAAACGCACTGTGGAGTGGTGAAAACAACCAGATAACGTTTTCTCGCATTAAATAGCTCGCAAAGCGCGATCCCGATGATTCTGCATACTTCTGAGAGAAGTCTCACCTAGATTATCGTAGAAAGTGCATATCTCAGCTTGAAACCCGACGAAATCCAAGATGTCGCCGGTTCTGCATATCAAACGCACTGTGGAATGTTGAAAACACCTGAAATCTCGTTTTTTCGCATTAGATAGCTCGAAACGAGCGATCTAGATGTTTCTGCATACTTCTGACTGAAATCTCACCAATATTATAGCAGAAAATGCATATCTCAGCTTGAAATCTCACGAAAATCAAGATGTCGCCGGTTCTGCATGTCAATCGTACTGTGGAGTGGTGAAAACTCCAGATAACGTGTTTCTCGCATTAAATAGCTCGACAAGAGGGGTCTCGATGATTCTGCATACTACTGACAGAAGACTCACCAAGATTATCGAAGAGAATGCATATCTCGGGTTGAAATCTCACGAAAATCAAGATGTCGCCGGTTCTGCATATCAAACGCACTGTGGAGTGGGGAAAACACCATATAACGTGTTTCTCGCATTAAATAGCTAGAAAAGAGGAGTCTCGATGATTCTGCATACTACTGACAGAAGACTCACCAAGAGTATCGACGAAAATGCATATCTCAGGTTGAAATCTCACGAAAATCAAGATGTCGCCGGTTCTGCATGTCAATCGTACTGTGGAGTGGTGAAAACACCAGATAACGTGTTTCTCGCATTAAATAGCTCGAAAAGAGGGGTCTCGATGATTCTGCATACCACTGACAGAAGACTCCACAAGATTATCGTAGAAAATGCATATCTCAGCTTGAAACCCGACGATATCCAAGATGTCGCCGGTTCTGCATATCAAATGCACTGTGGAGTGGTGAAAACACCAGATAACGTGTTTCTCGCATTAAATAGTTCGAAAAGAAGGATCTCGATGATTCTGCATACTTCTGACAGAAGACTCACCAAGATTATCGCAGAAAATGCATATCTCAGGTGGAAACACCACGAAAATCAAGATATCGCCGGTTCTGCATATAAAACGCCCTGTGGAGTGGTGAAAACACCAGAAAACTTGTTTTTTCGCATTAAATAGCTCGAAACGAGAGATCTAGATGATTCTGCATACTTCTGACTGAAGTCTCACCAATATTATCGCAGAAAATGCATATCTCAGCGTGAACCCCGACAAAATCCAAGATGTCGCCGGTTCTGCATGTCAAACGCACTGTGGAGTGGTGAAAACAACCAGATAACGTTTTCTCGCATTAAATAGCTCGCAAAGCGCGATCCCGATGATTCTGCATACTTCTGAGAGAAGTCTCACCAATATTATCGTAGAAAGTGCATATCTCAGCTTGAACCCCGCCGAAATCCAAGATGTCGCCGGTTCTGCATCTCAAACGCACTGTGGAGTGGTGAAAACACCAGATAACGTGTTTCTCGCATTAAATAGCTCGAAAAGAAGGATCTCGATGATTCTGCATACTTCTGACAGAAGACTCACCAAGATTATCGCAGAAAATGCATATCTCAGGTGGAAACACCACGAAAATCAAGATATCGCCGGTTCTGCATATAAAACGTTCTGTGGAGTGGTGAAAACACCAGAAAACTTGTTTTTTCGCATTAAATAGCTTGAAAAGAGCGATCTAGATGATTCTGCATACTTCTGACTGATGTCTCACCAAGTTTATCGCAGAAAATCCATATCTCAGCTTGAAACCTCACGAAAATCAAGATGTCGCCGGTTCTGCATATCAAGTGCACTGTGGAGTGGTGAAAACACCAGATAACGTGTTTCTCGCATTAAATAGTTCGAAAAGAAGGATCTCGATGATTCTGCATACTTCTGACAGAAGACTCACCAAGATTTTCGCAGAAAATGCATATTTCAGGTGGAAACACCACGAAAATCAAGATATCGCCGGTTCTGCATATAAAACGCTCTGTGGAGTGGTGAAAACACCAGAAAACTTGTTTTTTTCGCATTAAATAGCTCGAAACGAGAGATCTAGATAATTCTGCATACTTCTGACTGAAGTCTCACCAATATTATCGCAGAAAATGCATATCTCAGCGTGAACCAGGACCAAATCCAAGATGTCGCCGGTTCTGCATGTCAAACGCACTGTGGAGTGGTGAAAACAACCAGATAACGTTTTCTCGCATTAAATAGCTCGCAAAGCGCGATCCCGATGATTCTGCATACTTCTGAGAGAAGTCTCACCAAGATTATCGTAGGAAGTGCATATCTCAGCTTGAAACCCGACGAAATCCAAGATGTCGCCGGTTCTGCATATCAAACGCACTGTGGAATGTTGAAAACACCTGAAATCTCGTTTTTTCGCATTAGATAGCTCGAAACGAGCGATCTAGATGTTTCTGCATACTTCTGACTGAAATCTCACCAATATTATAGCAGAAAATGCATATCTCAGCTTGAAATCTCACGAAAATCAAGATGTCGCCGGTTCTGCATGTCAATCGTACTGTGGAGTGGTGAAAACACCAGATAACGTGTTTCTCGCATTAAATAGCTCGAAAAGAAGGATCTCGATGATTCTGCATACTTCTGACAGAAGACTCACCAAGATTATCGCAGAAAATGCATATCTCAGCTGGAAACACCACGAAAATCAAGATATCGCCGGTTCTGCATATAAAACGCACTGTGGAATGTTGAAAACACCCGAAAACTTGTTTTTTCGCATTAAATAGCTTGAAAAGAGCGATCTAGATGATTCTGCATACTTCTGACAGAAGTCGCACCAAGATTATCGTAGAAAATGCATATCTCAGCTTGAAACCCGACGAAATCCAAGATGTCGCCGGTTCTGCATATCAAACGCACTGTGGAGTGGTGAAAACACCAGATAACGTGTTTCTCGCATTAAATAGCTCGAAAAGAAGGATCTCGATGATTCTGCATACTTCTGACAGAAGACTCACCAAGATGATGGCAGAAAATGCATATCTCAGCTGGAAACACCACGAAAATCAAGATATCGCCGGTTCTGCATATAAAACGCACTGTGGAATGTTGAAAACACCAGAAAACTTGTTTTTTCGCATTAAATAGCTTGAAAAGAGCGATCTAGATGATTCTGCATACTTCTGACTGATGTCTCACCAAGTTTATCGCAGAAAATCCATATCTCAGCTTGAAACCTCACGAAAATCAAGATGTCGACGGTTCTGCATATCAAACGCACTGTGGAGTCGTGAAAACAACCAGGCAACGTGTTTCTCGCATTAAATAGCTCGAAAAGAGCGATCCCGATGAATCTGCATACTTCTGACAGAAGTCCCACCAAGATTATCTTGAAAATGCATATCTCAGCTTGATACCCGACGAAAGCCAAGATGTCGCCGGTTCTGCATATCAAACGCACTGTGGAGTGGTGAAAACACCAGGTAACGTGTTTTTCGCATTATGTAGCTCGCGAAGAGCGTTCTCGAAGATTCTGCATACTTCAGACAGAAGTCTCACCAAGATTATCGTAGAAAATGCATATCTCAGCTTGTAACCCGACCGAAACCAAGATATCTCCGGTTATGCATGTCAAACGTACTGTGGGGTGGTGAATACACCAGAAAACGTGTTTCTCGCATTAAATAGCTCGAAAAGAGCGATCTAGATGATTCTGCATACTTCTGACAGAAGACTCACCATGGTTATCGTAGAAAATGCATATCTCAGCTGCAAACACCACGAAAATCAAGATGTCGCCGGTTCTGCATGTCAAACGTACTGTGGGGTTTGTGAATACACCTGAAAACGTGATTCTCGCATTAAATAGCTCGAAAAGAGCGATCTAGATGATTCTGCATACTTCTGACAGAAGTCTCACCAAGATTATCGAAGAGAATGCATATCTCAGGTTGAAATCTCACGAAAATCAAGATGCCGCCGGTTCTGCATATCAAACGCACTGTGGAGTGGGGAAAACACCATATAACGTGTTTCTCGCATTAAATAGCTAGAAAAGAGGAGTCTCGATGATTCTGCATACTACTGACAGAAGACTCACCAAGAGTATCGACGAAAATGCATATCTCAGGTTGAAATCTCACGAAAATCAAGATGTCGCCGGTTCTGCATGTCAATCGTACTGTGGAGTGGTGAAAACACCAGATAACGTGTTTCTCGCATTAAATAGCTCGAAAAGAGGGGTCTCGATGAGTCTGCATACTACTGACAGAAGACTCACCAAGATTATCGTAGAAAATGCATATCTCAGCTTGAAACCCGACGATATCCAAGATGTCGCCGTTTCTGCATATCAAACGCACTGTGGAATGTTGAAAACACCTGAAATCTCGTTTTTTCGCATTAGATAGCTCGAAACGAGCGATCTAGATGTTTCTGCATACTTCTGACTGAAATCTCACCAATATTATAGCAGAAAATGCATATCTCAGCTTGAAATCTCACGAAAATCAAGATGTCGCCGGTTCTGCATGTCAATCGTACTGTGGAGTGGTGAAAACACCAGATAACGTGTTTCTCGCATTAAATAGCTCGAAAAGAGGGGTCTCGATGATTCTGCATACTACTGACAGAAGACTCACCAAGATTATCGAAGAGAATGCATATCTCGGGTTGAAATCTCACGAAAATCAAGATGTAGCCGGTTCTGCATATCAAACGCACTGTGGAGTGGGGAAAACACCATATAACGTGTTTCTCGCATTAAATAGCTAGAAAAGAGGAGTCTCGATGATTCTGCATACTACTGACAGAAGACTCACCAAGAGTATCGACGAAAATGCATATCTCAGGTTGAAATCTCACGAAAATCAAGATGTCGCCGGTTCTGCATGTCAATCGTACTGTGGAGTGGTGAAAACACCAGATAACGTGTTTCTCGCATTAAATAGCTCGAAAAGAGGGGTCTCAATGATTCTGCATACCACTGACAGAAGACTCCACAAGATTATCGTAGAAAATGCATATCTCAGCTTGAAACCCGACGATATCCAAGATGTCGCCGGTTCTGCATATCAAATGCACTGTAGAGTGGTGAAAACACCAGATAACGTGTTTCTCGCATTAAATAGTTCGAAAAGAAGGATCTCGATGATTCTGCATACTTCTGACAGAAGACTCACCAAGATTATCGCAGAAAATGCATATCTCAGGTGGAAACACCACGAAAATCAAGATATCGCCGGTTCTGCATATAAAACGCTCTGTGGAGTGGTGAAAACACCAGAAAACTTGTTTTTTCGCATTAAATAGCTCGAAACGAGAGATCTAGATGATTCTGCATACTTCTGACTGAAGTCTCACCAATATTATCGCAGAAAATGCATATCTCAGCGTGAACCCCGACAAAATCCAAGATGTCGACGGTTCTGCATGTCAAACGCACTGTGGAGTGGTGAAAACAACCAGATAACGTTTTCTCGCATTAAATAGCTCGCAAAGCGCGATCCCGATGATTCTGCATACTTCTGAGAGAAGTCTCACCAATATTATCGTAGAAAGTGCATATCTCAGCTTGAACCCCGCCGAAATCCAAGATGTCGCCGGTTCTGCATATCAAACGCACTGTGGAGTGGTGAAAACACCAGATAACGTGTTTCTCGCAATAAATAGCTCGAAAAGAAGGATCTCGATGATTCTGCATACTTCTGACAGAAGACTCACCAAGATTATCGCAGAAAATGCATATCTCAGCTGGAAACACCACGAAAATCAAGATATCGCCGGTTCTGCATATAAAACGCACTGTGGAATGTTGAAAACACCAGAAAACTTGTTTTTTCGCATTAAATAGCTTGAAAAGAGCGATCTAGATGATTCTGCATACTTCTGACTGATGTCTCACCAAGTTTATCGCAGAAAATCCATATCTCAGCTTGAAACCTCACGAAAATCAAGATGTCGCCGGTTCTGCATATCAAATGCACTGTGGAGTGGTGAAAACACCAGATAACGTGTTTCTCGCATTAAATAGTTCGAAAAGAAGGATCTCGATGATTCTGCATACTTCTGACAGAAGACTCACCAAGATTATCGCAGAAAATGCATATCTCAGGTGGAAACACCACGAAAATCAAGATATCGCCGGTTCTGCATATAAAACGCTCTGTGGAGTGGTGAAAACACCAGAAAACTTGTTTTTTCGCATTAAATAGCTTGAAAAGAGCGATCTAGATGATTCTGCATACTTCTGACTGATGTCTCACCAAGTTTATCGCAGAAAATCCATATCTCAGCTTGTAACCCGACCGAAACCAAGATATCTCCGGTTATGCATGTCAAACGTACTGTGGGGTGGTGAATACACCAGAAAACGTGTTTCTCGCATTAAATAGCTCGAAAAGAGCGATCCCGATGAATCTGTATACTTCTGACAGAAGTCCCACCAAGATTATCTTGAAAATGCATATCTCAGCTTGATACCCGACGAAAGCCAAGATGTCGCCGGTTCTGCATATCAAACGCACTGTGGAGTGGTGAAAACACCAGGTAACGTGTTTCTCGCATTAAATAGTTCGAAAAGAAGGATCTCGATGATTCTGCATACTTCTGACAGAAGACTCACCAAGATTATCGCAGAAAATGCATATCTCAGGTGGAAACACCACGAAAATCAAGATATCGCCGGTTCTGCATATAAAACGCTCTGTGGAGTGGTGAAAACACCAGAAAACTTGTTTTTTCGCATTAAATAGCTCGAAACGAGAGATCTAGATGATTCTGCATACTTCTGACTGAAGTCTCACCAATATTATCGCAAAAAATGCATATATCAGCGTGCACCCCGACAAAATCCAAGATGTCGCCGGTTCTGCATGTCAAACGCACTGTGGAGTGGTGAAAACAACCAGATAACGTTTTCTCGCATTAAATAGCTCGCAAAGCGCGATCCCGATGATTCTGCATACTTGTGAGAGAAGTCTCACCAAGATTATCGTAGAAAGTGCATATCTCAGCTTGAACCCCGCCGAAATCCAAGATGTCGCCGGTTCTGCATATCAAACGCACTGTGGAGTGGTGAAAACACCAGATAACGTGTTTCTCGCATTAAATAGCTCGAAACGAGCGATCCCGATGATTCTGCATACTTCTGACTGAAGTCTCACAAAGATTATCGTAGAAAATGCATATCTCAGCTTGAACCCCGACGAAATCCAAGATGTCGCCGGTTCTGCATGTCAAACGCACTGTGGAGTGGTGAAAACAACCAGATTACGTTTTCTCGCATTAAATAGTTCGAAAAGAGCGATCCCGAGGATTCTGCATACTTCTGACAGAAGTCTCACCAAGATTATCGTAGAAAATGCATATCTCAGCTTGAAACCCGACCGAAACCAAGATATCTCCGGTTCTGCATGTCAAACGTACTGTGGAGTGGTGAATACACCAGAAAACGTGTTTCTCGCATTAAATAGCTCGAAAAGAGCAATCTAGATGATTCTGCATACTTCTGCCAGAAGTCTCACGAAGATTATGGTAGAAAATGCATATCTCAGCTTGATACCCGACGAAAGCCAAGATGTCGCCGGTTCTGCATATCAAACGCACTGTGGAGTGGTGAAAACACCAGATAACGTGTTTCTCGCATTAAATAGCTCGAAAAGAGCGATCCCGATGATTCTGCATACTTCTGACTGAAGTCTCTCCAAGATTATCGTAGAAAATGCATATCTCAGCTTGAACCCCGACGAAATCCAAGATGTCGCCGGTTCTGCATGTCAAACGCACTGTGTAGTGGTGAAAACACCAGATAACGTGTTTCTCGCATTAAATAGCTCGAAAAGAGCGATCCCGATGATTCTGCATACTTCTGACAGAAGTCTCACCAAGATTATCGTAGAAAATGCATATCTCATCTTGAACCCCGACGAAATCCAAGATATCGCCGGTTCTGCATGTCAAACGCACTGTGGAGTGGTGAAAACACCAGATAACGTGTTTCTCGCATTTAATAGCTCGAAAAGAGCGATCCCGAGGATTCTGCGTACTTCTGACAGAAGTCTCACCAAGATTATCGTAGAAAATGCATATCTCTGCTTGAAACCCGACCGAAACCAAGATATCTCCGGTTCTGCATGTCAAACGTACTGTGGAGTGGTGAATACACCAGAAAACGTGTTTCTCGCATTAAATAGCTCGAAAAGAGCGATCTAGATGATTCTGCATACTTCTGACAGAAGTCTCACCAAGATTATCGTAGAAAATGCATATCTCATCTTGAAACCCGACGAAATCCAAGATGTCGCCGGTTCTGCATATCAAACGCACTGTGGAATGTTGAAAACACCTGAAATCTCGTTTTTTCGCATTAGATAGCTCGAAACGAGCGATCTAGATGTTTCTGCATACTTCTGACAGAAGTCTCACCAAGATTATCGTAGAAAATGCATATCTCAGCTTGAACCCCGACGAAATCCAAGATATCGCCGGTTCTGCATGTCAAACGCACTGTGGAGTGGTGAAAACACCAGATAACGTGTTTCTCGCATTTAATAGCTCGAAAAGAGCGATCCCGAGGATTCTGCGTACTTCTGACAGAGGTCCCACCAAGATTATCTTGAAAATGCATATCTCAGCTTGATACCCGACGAAAGCCAAGATATCGCCGGTTCTGCATATCAAACGCACTGTGGAGTGGTGAAAACACCAGGTAACGTGTTTTTCGCATTATGTAGCTCGAAAAGAGCGATCTAGATGATTCTGCATACTTCTGACAGAAGACTCACCATGGTTATCGTAGAAAATGCATATCTCAGCTGCAAACACCACGAAAATCAAGATGTCGCCGGTTCTGCATGTCAAACGTACTGTGGGGTTTGTGAATACACCTGAAAACGTGTTTCTCGCATTAAATAGCTCGAAAAGAGCGATCTAGATGATTCTGCATACTTCTGACAGAAGTCTCACCAAGATTATCGTAGAAAATGCATATCTCATCTTGAAACCCGACGAAATCCAAGATGTCGCCGGTTCTGCATATCAAACGCACTGTGGAAAGTTGAAAACACCTGAAATCTCGTTTTTTCGCATTAGATAGCTCGAAACGAGCGATCTAGATGTTTCTGCATACTTCTGACTGAAATCTCACCAATATTATAGCAGAAAATGCATATCTCAGCTTGAAATCTCACGAAAATCAAGATGTCGCCGGTTCTGCATGTCAATCGTACTGTGGAGTGGTGAAAACACCAGATAACGTGTTTCTCGCATTAAATAGCTCGAAAAGAGGGGTCTCGATGATTCTGCATACTACTGACAGAAGACTCACCAAGATTATCGAAGAGAATGCATATCTCAGGTTGAAATCTCACGAAAATCAAGATGTCGCCGGTTCTGCATATCAAACGCACTGTGGAGTCGTGAAAACACCAGATAACGTGTTTCTCGCATTAAGTAGCTCGAAAAGAGCGATCTCGAAGATTCTGCATACTTCTGACAGAAGTCTCACCAAGATTATCGTAGAAAATGCATATCTCAGCTTGAAACCCGACGATATCCAAGATGTCGACGGTTCTGCATATCAAATGCACTGTGGAGTGGTGAAAACACCAGATAACGTGTTTCTCGCATTAAATAGTTCGAAAAGAAGGATCTCGATGATTCTGCATACTTCTGACAGAAGACTCACCAAGATTATCGCAGAAAATGCATATCTCAGGTGGAAACACCACGAAAATCAAGATATCGCCGGTTCTGCATATAAAACGCTCTGTGGAGCGGTGAAAACACCAGAAAACTTGTTTTTTCGCATTAAATAGCTCGAAACGAGAGATCTAGATGATTCTGCATACTTCTGACTGAAGTCTCACCAATATTATCGCAGAAAATGCATATCTCAGCGTGAACCCCGACAAAATCCAAGATGTCGCCGGTTCTGCATGTCAAACGCACTGTGGAGTGGTGAAAACAACCAGATAACGTTTTCTCGCATTAAATAGCTCGCAAAGCGCGATCCCGATGATTCTGCATACTTCTGAGAGAAGTCTCACCAAGATTATCGTAGAAAGTGCATATCTCAGCTTGAACCCCGCCGAAATCCAAGATGTCGCCGGTTCTGCATATCAAACGCACTGTGGAGTGGTGAAAACACCAGATAACGCGTTTCTCGCATTAAATAGCTCGAAAAGAAGGATCTCGATGATTCTGCATACTTCTGACAGAAGACTCACCAAGATTATCGCAGAAAATGCATATCTCAGCTGGAAACACCACGAAAATCAAGATATCGCCGGTTCTGCATATGAAACGCACTGTGGAATGTTGAAAACACCAGAAAACTTGTTTTTTCGCATTAAATAGCTTGAAAAGAGCGATCTAGATGATTCTGCATACTTCTGACTGATGTCTCACCAAGTTTATCGCAGAAGATCCATATCTCAGCTTGAATCCTCACGAAAATCAAGATGTCGACGGTTCTGCATATCAAACGCACTGTGGAGTCGTGAAAACAACCAGGCAACGTGTTTCTCGCATTAAATAGCTTGAAAAGAGCGATCCCGATGAATCTGCATACTTCTGACAGAAGTCCCACCAAGATTATCTTGAAAATGCATATCTCAGCTTGATACCCGACGAAAGCCAAGATGTCGCCGGTTCTGCATATCAAACGCACTGTGGAGTGGTGAAAACACCAGGTAACGTGTTTTTCGCATCATGTAGCTAGAGAAGAGCGTTCTCGAAGATTCTGCATACTTCTGACAGAAGCCTCACCAAGATTATCGTAGAAAATGCATATCTCAGCTTGTAACCCGACCGAAACCAAGATATCTACGGTTATGCATGTCAAACGTACTGTGGGGTGGTGAATACACCAGAAAACGTGTTTCTCGCATTAAATAGTTCGAAAAGAGCGATCCCGATGAATCTGCATACTTCTGACAGAAGTCCCACCAAGATTATCTTGAAAATGCATATCTCAGCTTGATACCCTACGAAAGCCAAGATGTCGCCGGTTCTGCATATCAAACGCACTGTGGAGTGGTGAAAACAACCAGATAACGTTTTCTCGCATTAAATAGCTCGCAAAGCGCGATCCCGATGATTCTGCATACTTCTGAGAGAACTCTCACCAAGATTATCGTAGAAAGTGCATATCTCAGCTTGAACCCCGCCGAAATCCAAGATGTCGCCGGTTCTGCATATCAAACGCACTGTGGAGTGGTGAAAACACCAGATAACGTGTTTCTCGCATTAAATAGCTCGAAAAGAGCGATCCCGATGATTCTGCATACTTCTGACTGAAGTCTCTCCAAGATTATCGTAGAAAATGCATATCTCAGCTTGAACCCCGACGAAATCCAAGATGTCGCCGGTTCTGCATGTCAAACGCACTGTGTAGTGGTGAAAACACCAGATAACGTGTTTCTCGCATTAAATAGCTCGAAAAGAGCGATCCCGATGATTCTGCATACTTCTGACAGAAGTCTCACCAAGATTATCGTAGAAAATGCATATCTCAGCTTGAACCCCGACGAAATCCAAGATATCGCCGGTTCTGCATGTCAAACGCACTGTGGAGTGGTGAAAACACCAGATAACGTGTTTCTCGCATTTAATCGCTCGAAAAGAGCGATCCCGAGGATTCTGCGTACTTCTGACAGAAGTCTCACCAAGATTATCGTAGAAAATGCATATCTCAGCTTGAAACCCGACCGAAACCAAGATATCTCCGGTTCTGCATGTCAAACGTACTGTGGAGTGGTGAATACACCAGAAACCGTGTTTCTCGCATCAAATAGCTCGATAAGAGCGATCTAGATGATTCTGCATACTTCTGACAGAGGTCTCACCGAGATTATCGTAGAAAATGCATATCTCAGCGTGAACCCCGACGAAATCCAAGATGTCGCCGGTTCTGCATGTCAAACGCACTGTGGAGTGGTGAAAACACCAGAAAACTTGTTTTTTCGCATTAAATAGCTCGAAACGAGCGATCTAGATGATTCTGCATACTTCTGACAGAAGTCTCACCAAGATTATTGCAGAAAATGCATATCTCAGCTTGAAACCTCACTGATATCAAGATGTCGCCGGTTCTGCATATCAAACGCACTGTGGAGTGGTGAAAACACCAGATAACGTGTTTCTCGCATTAAATAGCTCGAAAAGAGCGATCCCGATGATTCTGCATACTTCTGACTGAAGTCTCACCAAGATTATCGTAGAAAATGCATATCACAGCTTGAACCCCGACGAAATCCAAGATGTCGCCGGTTCTGCATGTCAAACGCACTGTGCAGTGGTGAAAACACCAGATAACGTGTTTCTCGCTTTAAATAGCTCGAAAAGAGCGATCCCGATAATTCTGCATACTTCTGACAGAAGTCTCACCAAGATTATCGTAGAGAATGCATATCTCAGCTTGAACCCCGACGAAATCCAAGATATCGCAGGTTCTGCATGTCAAACGCACTGTGGAGTGGTGAAAACACCAGATAACGTGTTTCTCGCATTTAATAGCTCGAAAAGAGCGATCTCGAGGATTCTGCATAATTCTGACAGAAGACTCACCAAGATTATCGCAGAAAATGCACATCTCAGGTGGAAACACCACGAAAATCAAGATATCGCCGGTTCTGCATATAAAACGCTCTGTGGAGTGGTGAAAACACCAGAAAACTTGTTTTTTCGCATTAAATAGCTCGAAACGAGAGATCTAGATGATTCTGCATACTTCTGACTGAAGTCTCATCAATATTATCGCAGAAAATGCATATCTCAGCGTGAACCCCGACGAAATCCAAGATATCGCAGGTTCTGCATGTCAAGCGCACTGTGGAGTGGTGAAAACACCAGATAACGTGTTTCTCGCATTTAATAGCTCGAAAAGAGCAATCTAGATGATTCTGCATACTTCTGCCAGAAGTCTCACCAAGATTATGGTAGAAAATGCATATCTCAGCTTGATACCCGACGAAAGCCAAGATGTCGCCGGTTCTGCATATCAAACGCACTGTGGAGTGGTGAAATCACCAGATAACGTGTTTCTCGCATTAAATAGCTCGAGAAGAACGATCCCGATGATTCTGCATACTTCTGACTGAAGTCTCACCAAGATTATCGTAGAAAATGCATATCTCAGCTTGAACCCCGACGAAATCCAAGATGTCGCCGGTTCTGCATGTCAAACGCACTGTGTAGTGGTGAAAACACCAGATAACGTGTTTCTCGCATTAAATAGCTCGAAATTAGCGATCCCGATGATTCTGCATACTTCTGACAGAAGTCTCACCAAGATAATCGTAGAAAATGCATATCTCAGCTTGAACCCCGACGAAATCCAAGAGATCGCCGGTTCTGCATGTCAAACGCACTGTGGAGTGGTGAAAACACCAGATAACGTGTTTCTCGCATTTAATAGCTCGAAAAGAGCGATCCCGAGGATTCAGCGTACTTCTGACAGAAGTATCACCAAGATTATCGTAGAAAATGCATATCTCAGCTTGATACCCGAAGAAAGCCAAGATGTCGCCGGTTCTGCATATCAAACGCACTGTGGAGTGGTGAAAACACCAGATAACGTGTTTCTCGCATTAAATAGCTCGAAAAGAAGGATCTCGATGATTCTGCATACTTCTGACAGAAGACTCACCAAGATTATCGCAGAAAATGCATATCTCAGCTGGAAACACCACGAAAATCAAGATATCGCCGGTTCTGCATATAAAACGCACTGTGGAATGTTGAAAACACCAGAAAGCTTGTTTTTTCGCATTAAATAGCTTGAAAAGAGCGATCTAGATGATTCTGCATACTTCTGACTGATGTCTCACCAAGTTTATCGCAGAAAATCCATATCTCAGCTTGAAACCTCACGAAAATCAAGATGTCGACGCTTCTGCATATAAAACGCTCTGTGGAGTGGTGAAAACACCAGAAAACTTGTTTTTTCGCATTAAATAGCTCGAAACGAGAGATCTAGATGATTCTGCATACTTCTGACTGAAGTCTCACCAATATTATCGCAAAAAATGCATATCTCAGCGTGAACCCCGACAAAATCCAAGATGTCGCCGGTTCTGCATGTCAAACGCACTGTGGAGTGGTGAAAACAACCAGATAACGTTTTCTCGCATTAAATAGCTCGCAAAGCGCGATCCCGATGATTCTGCATACTTCTGAGAGAAGTCTCACCAAGATTATCGTAGAAAGTGCATATCTCAGCTTGAACCCCGCCGAAATCCAAGATGTCGCCGGTTCTGCATATCAAACACACTGTGGAGTGGTGAAAACACCAGATAACGTGTTTCTCGCATTAAATAGCTCGAAACGAGCGATCCCGATGATTCTGCATACTTCTGACTGAAGTCTCACAAAGATTATCGTAGAAAATGCATATCTCAGCTTGAACCCCGACGAAATCCAAGATGTCGCCGGTTCTGCATGTCAAACGCACTGTGGAGTGGTGAAAACAACCAGATAACGTTTTCTCGCATTAAATAGTTCGAAAAGAGCGATCCCGATGATTCTGCATACTTCTGACAGAAGTCTCACCAAGATTATCGTAGAAAATGCATATCTCAGCTTGAACCCCGACGAAATCCAAAATATCGCAGGTTCTGCATGTCAAACGCACTGTGGAGTGGTGAAAACACCAGATAACGTGTTTCTCGCATTTAATAACTCGAAAAGAGCGATCCCGAGGATTCTGAATACTTCTGACAGAAGTCTCACCAAGATTATCGTAGAAAATGCATATCTCAGCTTGAAACCCGACCGAAACCAAGATATCTCCGGTTCTGCATGTCAAACGTACTGTGGAGTGGTGAATACACCAGAAAACGTGTTTCTCGCATTAAATAGCTCGAAAAGAGCAATCTAGATGATTCTGCATACTTCTGCCAGAAGTCTCACGAAGATTATGGTAGAAAATGCATATTTCAGCTTGATACCCGACGAAAGCCAAGATGTCGCCGGTTCTGCATATCAAACGCACTGTGGAGTGGTGAAAACACCAGATAACGTGTTTCTCGCATTAAATAGCTCGAAAGGAGCGATCCCGATGATTCTGCATACTTCTGACTGAAGTCTCTCCAAGATTATCGTAGAAAATGCATATCTCAGCTTGAACCCCGACGAAATCCAAGATGTCGCCGGTTCTGCATGTCAAACGCACTGTGTAGTGGTGAAAACACCAGATAACGTGTTTCTCGCATTAAATAGCTCGAAAAGAGCGATCCCGATGATTCTGCATACTTCTGACAGAAGTCTCACCAAGATTATCGTAGAAAATGCACATCTCAGCTTGAACCCCGACGAAATCCAAGATATCGCCGGTTCTGCATGTCAAACGCACTGTGGAGTGGTGAAAACACCAGATAACGTGTTTCTCGCATTTAGTAGCTCGAAAAGAGCGATCCCGAGGATTCTGCGTCCTTCTGACAGAAGTCTCACCAAGATTATCGTAGAAAATGCATATCTCAGCTTGAAACCCGACCGAAACCAAGATATCTCCGGTTCTGCATGTCAAACGTACTGTGGAGTGGTGAATACACCAGAAAACGTGTTTCTCGCATCAAATAGCTCGAAAAGAGCGATCTAGATGATTCTGCATACTTCTGACAGAAGACTCACCATGGTTATCGTAGAAAATGCATATCTCAGCTGCAAACACCACGAAAATCAAGATGTCGCCGGTTCTGCATATCAAACGCACTGTGGAATGTTGAAAACACCTGAAATCTCGTTTTTTCGCATTAGATAGCTCGAAACGAGCGATCTAGATGTTTCTGCATACTTCTGACTGAAATCTCACCAATATTATAGCAGAAAATGCATATCTCAGCTTGAAATCTCACGAAAATCAAGATGTCGCCGGTTCTGCATGTCAATCGTACTGTGGAGTGGTGAAACCACCAGATAACGTGTTTCTCGCATTAAATAGCTCGAAAAGAGGGGTCTCGATGATTCTGCATACTACTGACAGAAGACTCACCAAGATTATCGTAGAGAATGCATATCTCAGCTTGAACCCCGACGAAATCCAAGATATCGCAGGTTCTGCATGTCAAACGCACTGTGGAGTGGTGAAAACACCAGATAACGTGTTTCTCGCATTTAATAGCTCGAAAAGAGCAATCTAGATGATTCTGCATAATTCTGACAGAAGACTCACCAAGATTATCGCAGAAAATGCACATCTCAGGTGGAAACACCACGAAAATCAAGATGTCGCCGGTTCTGCATATAAAACGCTCTGTGGAGTGGTGAAAACACCAGAAAACTTGTTTTTTCGCATTAAATAGCTCGAAAAGAACGATCCCGATGATTCTGCATACTTCTGACTGAAGTCTCACCAAGATTATCGTAGAAAATGCATATCTCAGCTTGAACCCCGACGAAATCCAAGATGTCGCCGGTTCTGCATGTCAAACGCACTGTGTAGTGGTGAAAACACCAGATAACGTGTTTCTCGCATTAAATAGCTCGAAATTAGCGATCCCGATGATTCTGCATACTTCTGACAGAAGTCTCACCAAGATTATCGTAGAAAATGCATATCTCAGCTTGAACCCCGACGAAATCCAAGATATCGCCGGTTCTGCATGTCAAACGCACTGTGGAGTGGTGAAAACACCAGATAACGTGTTTCTCGCATTTAATAGCTCGAAAAGAGCGATCCCGAGGATTCAGCGTACTTCTGACAGAAGTCTCACCAAGATTATCGTACAAAATGCATATCTCAGCTTGAAACCCGACCGAAACCAAGATATCTCCGGTTCTGCATGTCAAATGTACTGTGGAGTGGTGAATACACCAGAAAACGTGTTTCTCGCATCAAATAGCTCGAAAAGTTCGATCTAGATGATTCTGCATACTTCTGACAGAGGTCTCACCGAGATTATCGTAGAAAATGCATATTTCAGCGTGAACCCCGACGAAATCCAAGATGTCGCCGGTTCTGCATATCAAACGTACTGTGGAGTGGTGAATACACCAGAAAACGTGTTCCTCGCATTAAATAGCTCGAAAAGAGCGATCCCGATGATTCTGCATACTTCTGACAGAAGTCTCACCAAGATTATCGTAGAAAATGCATATCTCAGCTTGAAATCTCACGAAACTCAAGATGTCGCCGGTTCTGCATATCAAACGCACTGTGGAGTGGTGAAAACACCCAGATAACGTTTTCTCGCATTAAATAGCTCGAAAAGCGCGATCCTGATGATTCTGCATACTTCTGAGAGAAGTCTCACCAAGATTATCGTAGAAAATGCATATCTCAGCTTGATACCCGAAGAAAGCCAAGATGTCGCCGGTTCTGCATATCAAACGCACTGTGGAGTGGTGAAAACACCAGATAACGTGTTTCTCGCATTAAATAGCTCGAAAAGAGGGGTCTCGATGATTCTGCATACTACTGACAGAAGACTCACCAAGATTATCGAAGAGAATGCATATCTCAGGTTGAAATCTCACGAAAATCAAGATGTCGCCGGTTCTGCATATCAAACGCACTGTGGAGTGGGGAAAACACCATATAACGTGTTTCTCGCATTAAATAGCTAGAAAAGAGGGGTCTCGATGATTCTGCATACTACTGACAGAAGACTCACCAAGAGTATCGACGAAAATGCATATCTCAGGTTGAAATCTTACGAAAATCAAGATGGCGCCGGTTCTGCATATCAAACGCACTGTGGAGTCGTGAAAACACCAGATAACGTGTTTCTCGCATTAAGTAGCTCGAAAAGAGCGATCTCGAAGATTCTGCATACTTCTGACAGAAGTCTCACCAAGATTATCGTAGAAAATGCATATCTCAGCTTGAAACCCGACGATATCCAAGATGTCGCCGGTTCTGCATATCAAATGCACTGTGGAGTGGTGAAAACACCAGATAACGTGTTTCTCGCATTAAATAGTTCGAAAAGAAGGATCTCGATGATTCTGCATACTTCTGACAGAAGACTCACCAAGATTATCGCAGAAAATGCATATCTCAGGTGGAAACACCACGAAAATCAAGATATCGCCGGTTCTGCATATAAAACGCTCTGTGGAGTGGTGAAAACACCAGAAAACTTGTTTTTTCGCATTAAATAGCTCGAAACGAGAGATCTAGATGATTCTGCATACTTCTGACTGAAGTCTCACCAATATTATCGCAGAAAATGCATATCTGAGCGTGAACCCCGACAAAATCCAAGATGTCGCCGGTTCTGCATGTCAAACGCACTGTGGAGTGGTGAAAACAACCAGATAACGTTTTCTCGCATTAAATAGCTCGCAAAGCGCGATCCCGATGATTCTGCATACTTCTGAGAGAAGTCTCACCAAGATTATCGTAGAAAGTGCATATCTCAGCTTGAACCCCGCCGAAATCCAAGATGTCGCCGGTTCTGCATATCAAACGCACTGTGGAGTGGTGAAAACACCAGATAACGTGTTTCTCGCATTAAATAGCTCGAAAAGAAGGATCTCGATGATTCTGCATACTTCTGACAGAAGACTCACCAAGATTATCGCAGAAAATGCATATCTCAGCTGGAAACACCACGAAAATCAAGATATCGCCGGTTCTGCATATTAAACGCACTGTGGAATGTTGAAAACACCAGAAAACTTGTTTTTTCGCATTAAATAGCTTGAAAAGAGCGATCTAGATGATTCTGCATACTTCTGACAGAAGTCCCACCAAGATTATCTTGAAAATGCATATCTCAGCTTGATACCCGACGAAAGCCAAGATGTCGCCGGTTCTGCATATCAAACGCACTGTGGAGTGGTGAAAACACCAGGTAACGTGTTTTTCGCATTATGTAGCTCGAGAAGAGCGTTCTCGAAGTTTCTGCATACTTCTGACAGAAGTCTCACCAAGATTATCGTAGAAAATGCATATCTCAGCTTGTAACCCGACCGAAACCATGATATCTCCGGATATGCATGTCAAACGTACTGTGGGGTGGTGAATACACCAGAAAACGTGTTTCTCGCATTAAATAGCTCGAAAAGAGCGATCCCGATGAATCTGCATACTTCTGACAGAAGTCCCACCAAGATTATCTTGAAAATGCATATCTCAGCTTGATACCCGACGAAAGCCAAGATGTCGCCGGTTCTGCATATCAAACGCACTGTGGAGTGGTGAAAACACCAGGTAACGTGTTTCTCGCATTAAATAGTTCGAAAAGAAGGATCTCGATGATTCTGCATACTTCTGACAGAAGACTCACCAAGATTATCGCAGAAAATGCATATCTCAGCTTGAAACCTCACTGATATCAAGATGTCGCCGGTTCTGCATATCAAACGCACTGTGGAGTGGTGAAAACACCAGATAACGTGTTTCTCGCATTAAATAGCTCGAAAAGAGCGATCTAGATGATTCTGCATACTTCTGCCAGAAGTCTCACCAAGATTATGGTAGAAAATGCATATCTCAGCTTGATACCCGACGAAATCCAAGATGTCGCCGGTTCTGCATGTCAAACGCACTGTGTAGTGGTGAAAACACCAGATAACGTGTTTCTCGCATTAAATAGCTCGAAATTAGCGATCCCGATGATTCTGCATACTTCTGACAGAAGTCTCACCAAGATTATCGTAGAAAATGCATATCTCAGCTTGAACCCCGACGAAATCCAAGATATCGCCGGTTCTGCATGTCAAACGCACTGTGGAGTGGTGAAAACACCAGATAACGTGTTTCTCGCATTTAATAGCTCGAAAAGAGCGATCCCGAGGATTCAGCGTACTTCTGACAGAAGTCTCACCAAGATTATCGTACAAAATGCATATCTCAGCTTGAAACCCGACCGAAACCAAGATATCTCCGGTTCTGCATGTCAAATGTACTGTGGAGTGGTGAATACACCAGAAAACGTGTTTCTCGCATCAAATAGCTCGAAAAGTTCGATCTAGATGATTCTGCATACTTCTGACAGAGGTCTCACCGAGATTATCGTAGAAAATGCATATTTCAGCGTGAACCCCGACGAAATCCAAGATGTCGCCGGTTCTGCATATCAAACGTACTGTGGAGTGGTGAATACACCAGAAAACGTGTTCCTCGCATTAAATAGCTCGAAAAGAGCGATCCCGATGATTCTGCATACTTCTGACAGAAGTCTCACCAAGATTATCGTAGAAAATGCATATCTCAGCTTGAAATCTCACGAAACTCAAGATGTCGCCGGTTCTGCATATCAAACGCACTGTGGAGTGGTGAAAACACCCAGATAACGTTTTCTCGCATTAAATAGCTCGAAAAGCGCGATCCTGATGATTCTGCATACTTCTGAGAGAAGTCTCACCAAGATTATCGTAGAAAATGCATATCTCAGCTTGATACCCGAAGAAAGCCAAGATGTCGCCGGTTCTGCATATCAAACGCACTGTGGAGTGGTGAAAACACCAGATAACGTGTTTCTCGCATTAAATAGCTCGAAAAGAGGGGTCTCGATGATTCTGCATACTACTGACAGAAGACTCACCAAGATTATCGAAGAGAATGCATATCTCAGGTTGAAATCTCACGAAAATCAAGATGTCGCCGGTTCTGCATATCAAACGCACTGTGGAGTGGGGAAAACACCATATAACGTGTTTCTCGCATTAAATAGCTAGAAAAGAGGGGTCTCGATGATTCTGCATACTACTGACAGAAGACTCACCAAGAGTATCGACGAAAATGCATATCTCAGGTTGAAATCTTACGAAAATCAAGATGGCGCCGGTTCTGCATATCAAACGCACTGTGGAGTCGTGAAAACACCAGATAACGTGTTTCTCGCATTAAGTAGCTCGAAAAGAGCGATCTCGAAGATTCTGCATACTTCTGACAGAAGTCTCACCAAGATTATCGTAGAAAATGCATATCTCAGCTTGAAACCCGACGATATCCAAGATGTCGCCGGTTCTGCATATCAAATGCACTGTGGAGTGGTGAAAACACCAGATAACGTGTTTCTCGCATTAAATAGTTCGAAAAGAAGGATCTCGATGATTCTGCATACTTCTGACAGAAGACTCACCAAGATTATCGCAGAAAATGCATATCTCAGGTGGAAACACCACGAAAATCAAGATATCGCCGGTTCTGCATATAAAACGCTCTGTGGAGTGGTGAAAACACCAGAAAACTTGTTTTTTCGCATTAAATAGCTCGAAACGAGAGATCTAGATGATTCTGCATACTTCTGACTGAAGTCTCACCAATATTATCGCAGAAAATGCATATCTGAGCGTGAACCCCGACAAAATCCAAGATGTCGCCGGTTCTGCATGTCAAACGCACTGTGGAGTGGTGAAAACAACCAGATAACGTTTTCTCGCATTAAATAGCTCGCAAAGCGCGATCCCGATGATTCTGCATACTTCTGAGAGAAGTCTCACCAAGATTATCGTAGAAAGTGCATATCTCAGCTTGAACCCCGCCGAAATCCAAGATGTCGCCGGTTCTGCATATCAAACGCACTGTGGAGTGGTGAAAACACCAGATAACGTGTTTCTCGCATTAAATAGCTCGAAAAGAAGGATCTCGATGATTCTGCATACTTCTGACAGAAGACTCACCAAGATTATCGCAGAAAATGCATATCTCAGCTGGAAACACCACGAAAATCAAGATATCGCCGGTTCTGCATATTAAACGCACTGTGGAATGTTGAAAACACCAGAAAACTTGTTTTTTCGCATTAAATAGCTTGAAAAGAGCGATCTAGATGATTCTGCATACTTCTGACAGAAGTCCCACCAAGATTATCTTGAAAATGCATATCTCAGCTTGATACCCGACGAAAGCCAAGATGTCGCCGGTTCTGCATATCAAACGCACTGTGGAGTGGTGAAAACACCAGGTAACGTGTTTTTCGCATTATGTAGCTCGAGAAGAGCGTTCTCGAAGTTTCTGCATACTTCTGACAGAAGTCTCACCAAGATTATCGTAGAAAATGCATATCTCAGCTTGTAACCCGACCGAAACCATGATATCTCCGGATATGCATGTCAAACGTACTGTGGGGTGGTGAATACACCAGAAAACGTGTTTCTCGCATTAAATAGCTCGAAAAGAGCGATCCCGATGAATCTGCATACTTCTGACAGAAGTCCCACCAAGATTATCTTGAAAATGCATATCTCAGCTTGATACCCGACGAAAGCCAAGATGTCGCCGGTTCTGCATATCAAACGCACTGTGGAGTGGTGAAAACACCAGGTAACGTGTTTCTCGCATTAAATAGTTCGAAAAGAAGGATCTCGATGATTCTGCATACTTCTGACAGAAGACTCACCAAGATTATCGCAGAAAATGCATATCTCAGCTTGAAACCTCACTGATATCAAGATGTCGCCGGTTCTGCATATCAAACGCACTGTGGAGTGGTGAAAACACCAGATAACGTGTTTCTCGCATTAAATAGCTCGAAAAGAGCGATCTAGATGATTCTGCATACTTCTGCCAGAAGTCTCACCAAGATTATGGTAGAAAATGCATATCTCAGCTTGATACCCGACGAAAGCCAAGATGTCGCCGGTTCTGCATATCAAACGCACTGTGGAGTGGTGAAAACACCAGATAACGTGTTTCTCGCATTAAATAGCACGAAAAGAGCGATCCCGATGATTCTGCATACTTCTGACTGAAGTCTCACCAAGATTATCGTAGAAAATGCATATCTCAGCTTGAACCCCGACGAAATCCAAGATGTCGCCGGTTCTGCATGTCAAACGCACTGTGCAGTGGTGAAAACACCAGATAACGTGTTTCTCGCATTAAATAGCTCGAAAAGAGCGATCCCGATGATTCTGCATCCTTCTGACAGAAGTCTCACCAAGATTATCGTAGAGAATGCATATCTCAGCTTGAACCCCGACGAAATCCAAGATATCGCAGGTTCTGCATGTTAAACGCACTGTGGAGTGGTGAAAACACCAGATAACGTGTTTCTCGCATTTAATAGCTCGAAAAGAGCGATCTCGAGGATTCTGCATAATTCTGACAGAAGACTCACCAAGATTATCGTAGAAAATGCTCATCTCAGGTGGAAACACCACGAAAATCAAGATATCGCCGGTTCTGCATATAAAACGCTCTGTGGAGTGGTGAAAACACCAGAAAACTTGTTTTTTCGCATTAAATAGCTCGAAACGAGAGATCTAGATGATTCTGCATACTTCTGACTGAAGTCTCACCAATATTATCGCAGAAAATGCATATCTCAGCGTGAACCCCGACAAAATCCAAGATGTCGCCGGTTCTGCATGTCAAACGCACTGTGGAGTGGTGAAAACAACCAGATAACGTTTTCTCGCATTAAATATCTCGCAAAGCGCGATCCCGATGATTCTGCATACTTCTGAGAGAAGTCTCACCAAGATTATCGTAGAAAGTGCATATCTCAGCTTGAACCCCGCCGAAATCCAAGATGTCGCCGGTTCTGCATATCAAACGCACTGTGGAGTGGTGAAAACACCAGATAACGTGTTTCTCGCATTTAATAGCTCGAAAAGAGCGATCTCGAGCATTCTGCATACTTCTGACAGAAGTCTCACCAAGATTATCGTAGAAAATGCATATCTCAGCTTGAACCCCGACGAAATCCAAGATGTCGCCGGTTCTGCATGTCAAACGCACTGTGTAGTGGTGAAAACACCAGATAACGTGTTTCTCGCATTAAATAGGTCGAAATTAGCGATCCCGATGATTCTGCATACTTCTGACAGAAGTCTCACCAAGATTATCGTAGAAAATGCATATCTCAGCTTGAACCCCGACGAAATCCAAGATATCGCCGGTTCTGCATGTCAAACGCACTGTGGAGTGGTGAAAACACCAGATAACGTGTTTCTCGCATTTAATAGCTCGAAAAGAGCGATCCCGAGGATTCTGCGTACTTCTGACAGAAGTCTCACCAAGATTATCGTAGAAAATGCATATCTCAGCTTGAAACCCGACCGAAACCAAGATATCTCCGGTTCTGCATGTCAAACGTACTGTGGAGTGGTGAATACACCAGAAAACGTGTTTCTCGCATCAAATAGCTCGAAAAGAGCGATCTAGATGATTCTGCATACTTCTGACAGAGGTCTCACCGAGATTATCGTAGAAAATGCATATCTCAGCGTGAACCCCGACGAAATCCAAGATGTCGCCGGTTCTGCATATCAAACGTACTGTGGAGTGGTGAATACACCAGAAAACGTGTTCCTCGCATTAAATAGCTCGAAACGAGCGATCCCGATGATTCTGCATACTTCTGACTGAAGTCTCACCAAGATTATCGTAGAAAATGCATATCTCAGCTTGAACCCCGACGAAATCCAAGATGTCGCCGGTTCTGCATCTCAAACGCACTGTGTAGTGGTGAAAACACCAGATAACGTGTTTCTCGCATTAAATAGCTCGCAAAGCGCGATCCCGATGATTCTGCATACTTCTGAGAGAAGTCTCACCAAGATTATCGTAGAAAGTGCATATCTCAGCTTGAACCCCGCCGAAATCCAAGATGTCGCCGGTTCTGCATATCAAACGCACTGTGGAGTGGTGAAAACACCAGATAACGTGTTTCTCGCATTAAATAGCTCGAAACAAGCGATCCCGATGATTCTGCATACTTCTGACTGAAGTCTCACCAAGATTATCGTAGAAAATGCATATCTCAGCGTGAACCCCGACAAAATCCAACATGTCGCCGGTTCTGCATGTCAAACGCACTGTGGAGTGGTGAAAACAACCAGATAACGTTTTCTCGCATTAAATAGCTCGCAAAGCGCGATCCCGATGATTCTGCATACTTCTGAGAGAAGTCTCACCAAGATTATCGTAGAAAGTGCATATCTCAGCTTGAACCCCGCCGAAATCCAAGATGTCGCCGGTTCTGCATATCAAACGCACTGTGGAGTGGTGAAAACACCAGATAACGCGTTTCTCGCATTAAATAGCTCGAAAAGAGCGATCCCGATGAATCTGCATACTTCTGACAGAAGTCCCACCAAGATTATCTTGAAAATGCATATCTCAGCTTGATACCCGACGAAAGCCAAGATGTCGCCGGTTCTGCATATCAAACGCACTGTGGAGTGGTGAAAACAACCAGATAACGTTTTCTCGCATTAAATAGCTCGCAAAGCGCGATCCCGATGATTCTGCATACTTCTGAGAGAAGTCTCACCAAGATTATCGTAGAAAGTGCATATCTCAGCTTGAAACCCGCCGAAATCCAAGATGTCGCCGGTTCTGCATATCAAACGCACTGTGGAGTGGTGAAAACACCAGATAACGTGTTTCTCGCATTAAATAGCTCGAAACGAGCGATCCCGATGATTCTGCATACTTCTGACTGAAGTCTCACCAAGATTATCGTAGAAAATGCATATCTCAGCTTGAACCCAGACGAAATCCAAGATGTCGCCGGTTCTGCATTTCAAGCGCACTGTGGAGTGGTGAAAACAACCAGATAACGTTTTCTCGCATTAAATAGCTCGAAAAGAGCGATCCCGATGATTCTGCATACTTCTGCCAGAATTCTCACGAAGATTATGGTAGAAAATGCATATCTCAGCTTGATACCCGACGAAAGCCAAGATGTCGCCGGTTCTTTATATCAAACGCACTGTGGAGTGGTGAAAACTCCAGATAACGTGTTTCTCGCATTAAATAGCTCGAAAAGAGCGATCCCGATGATTCTGCATACTTCTGACTGAAGTCTCACCAAGATTATCGTAGAAAATGCATATCTCAGCTTGAACCCCGACGAAATCCAAGATGTCGCCGGTTCTGCATGTCAAACGCACTGTGGAGTGGTGAAAACACCAGATAACGTGTTTCTCGCATTTAATCGCTCGAAAAGAGCGATCCCGAGGATTCTGCGTACTTCTGACAGAAGTCTCACCAAGATTATCGTAGAAAATGCATATCTCAGCTTGAGACCCGACCGAAACCAAGATATCTCCGGTTCTGCATGTCAAACGCACTGTGGAGTGGTGAAAACACCAGAAAACTTGTTTTTTCGCATTAAATAGCTCGAAACGAGAGATCTAGATGATTCTGCATACTTCTGACAGAAGTCTCACCAAGATTATTGCAGAAAATGCATATCTCAGCTTGAAACCTCACTGATAACAAGATGTCGCCGGTTCTGCATATCAAACGCACTGTGGAGTGGTGAAAACACAAGATAACGTGTTTCTCGCATTAAATAGCTCGAAAAGAGCGATCCCGATGATTCTGCATACATCTGACTGAAGTCTCACCAAGATTATCGTAGAAAATGCATATCACAGCTTGAACCCCGACGAAATCCAAGATGTCGCCGGTTCTGCATGTCAAACGCACTGTGCAGAGGTGAAAACACCAGATAACGTGTTTCTCGCATTAAATAGCTCGAAAAGAGCGATCCCGATGATTCTGCATACTTCTGACAGAAGTCTCACCAAGATTATCGTAGAAAATGCATATCTCAGCTTGAACCCCGACGAAATCCAAGATGTCGCCGGTTCTGCATGTCAAACGCACTGTGTAGTGGTGAAAACACCAGATAACGTGTTTCTCGCATTAAATAGCTCGCAAAGCGCGATCCCGATGATTCTGCATACTTCTGAGAGAAGTCTCACCAAGATTATCGTAGAAAGTGCATATCTCAGCTTGAACCCCGCCGAAATCCAAGATGTCGCCGGTTCTGCATATCAAACGCACTGTGGAGTGGTGAAAACACCAGATAACGTGTTTCTCGCATTAAATAGCTCGAAACAAGCGATCCCGATGATTCTGCATACTTCTGACTGAAGTCTCACCAAGATTATCGTAGAAAATGCATATCTCAGCGTGAACCCCGACAAAATCCAAGATGTCGCCGGTTCTGCATGTCAAACGCACTGTGGAGTGGTGAAAACAACCAGATAACGTTTTCTCGCATTAAATAGCTCGCAAAGCGCGATCCCGATGATTCTGCATACTTCTGAGAGAAGTCTCACCAAGATTATCGTAGAAAGTGCATATCTCAGCTTGAACCCCGCCGAAATCCAAGATGTCGCCGGTTCTGCATATCAAACGCACTGTGGAGTGGTGAAAACACCAGATAACGCGTTTCTCGCATTAAATAGCTCGAAAAGAGCGATCCCGATGAATCTGCATACTTCTGACAGAAGTCCCACCAAGATTATCTTGAAAATGCATATCTCAGCTTGATACCCGACGAAAGCCAAGATGTCGCCGGTTCTGCATATCAAACGCACTGTGGAGTGGTGAAAACAACCAGATAACGTTTTCTCGCATTAAATAGCTCGCAAAGCGCGATCCCGATGATTCTGCATACTTCTGAGAGAAGTCTCACCAAGATTATCGTAGAAAGTGCATATCTCAGCTTGAACCCCGCCGAAATCCAAGATGTCGCCGGTTCTGCATATCAAACGCACTGTGGAGTGGTGAAAACACCAGATAACGTGTTTCTCGCATTAAATAGCTCGAAACGAGCGATCCCGATGATTCTGCATACTTCTGACTGAAGTCTCACCAAGATTATCGTAGAAAATGCATATCTCAGCTTGAACCCAGACGAAATCCAAGATGTCGCCGGTTCTGCATGTCAAGCGCACTGTGGAGTGGTGAAAACAACCAGATAACGTTTTCTCGCATTAAATAGCTCGAAAAGAGCGATCCCGATGATTCTGCATACTTCTGCCAGAATTCTCACGAAGATTATGGTAGAAAATGCATATCTCAGCTTGATACCCGACGAAAGCCAAGATGTCGCCGGTTCTTTATATCAAACGCACTGTGGAGTGGTGAAATCACCAGATAACGTGTTTCTCGCATTAAATAGCTCGAGAAGAACGATCCCGATGATTCTGCATACTTCTGACTGAAGTCTCACCAAGATTATCGTAGAAAATGCATATCTCAGCTTGATACCCGACGAAAGCCAAGATGTCGCCGGTTCTGCATATCAAACGCACTGTGGAGTGGTGAAATCACCAGATAACGTGTTTCTCGCATTAAATAGCTCGAGAAGAAGGATCCCGATGATTCTGCATACTTCTGACTGAAGTCTCACCAAGATTATCGTAGAAAATGCATATCTCAGCTTGAACCCCGACGAAATCCAAGATGTCGCCGGTTCTGCATGTCAAACGCACTGTGTAGTGGTGAAAACAACCAGATAACGTTTTCTCGCATTAAATAGCTCGCAAAGCGCGATCCCGATGATTCTGCATACTTCTGAGAGAAGTCTCACCAAGATTATCGTAGAAAGTGCATATCTCAGCTTGAACCCCGCCGAAATCCAAGATGTCGCCGGTTCTGCATATCAAACGCACTGTGGAGTGTTGAAAACACCAGATAACGTGTTTCTCGCATTAAATAGCTCGAAACGAGCGATCCCGATGATTCTGCATACTTCTGACTGAAGTCTCACCAAGATTATCGTAGAAAATGCATATCTCAGCGTGAACCCCGACAAAATCCAAGATGTCGCCGTTTCTGCATGTCAAACGCACTGTGGAGTGGTGAAAACAACCAGATAACGTTTTCTCGCATTAAATAGCTCGAAAAGAGCGATCCCGATGATTCTGCATACTTCTGCCAGAATTCTCACGAAGATTATGGTAGAAAATGCATATCTCAGCTTGATACCCGACGAAAGCCAAGATGTCGCCGGTTCTTTATATCAAACGCACTGTGGAGTGGTGAAAACTCCAGATAACGTGTTTCTCGCATTAAATAGCTCGAAAAGAGCGATCCCGATGATTCTGCATACTTCTGACTGAAGTCTCTCCAAGATTATCGTAGAAAATGCATATCTCAGCTTGAACCCCGACGAAATCCAAGATGTCGCCGGTTCTGCATGTCAAACGCACTGTGTAGTGGTGAAAACACCAGATAACGTGTTTCTCGCATTAAATAGCTCGAAAAGAGCGATCCCGATGATTCTGCATACTTCTGACAGAAGTCTCACCAAGATTATCGTAGAAAATGCATATCTCAGCTTGAACCCCGACGAAATCCAAGATATCGCCGGTTCTGCATGTCAAACGCACTGTGGAGTGGTGAAAACACCAGATAACGTGTTTCTCGCATTTAATCGCTCGAAAAGAGCGATCCCGAGGATTCTGCGTACTTCTGACAGAAGTCTCACCAAGATTATCGTAGAAAATGCATATCTCAGCTTGAAACCCGACCGAAACCAAGATATCTCCGGTTCTGCATGTCAAACGTACTGTGGAGTGGTGAATACACCAGAAAACGTGTTTCTCGCATCAAATAGCTCGAAAAGAGCGATCTAGATGATTCTGCATACTTCTGACAGAGGTCTCACCGAGATTATCGTAGAAAATGCATATCTCAGCGTGAACCCCGACGAAATCCAAGATGTCGCCGGTTCTGCATATCAAACGCACTGTGGAGTGGTGAAAACACCAGAAAACTTGTTTTTTCGCATTAAATAGCTCGAAACGAGCGATCTAGATGATTCTGCATACTTCTGACAGAAGTCCCACCAAGATTATTGCAGAAAATGCATATCTCAGCTTGAAACCTCACTGATATCAAGATGTCGCCGGTTCTGCATATCAAACGCACTGTGGAGTGGTGAAAACAACCAGATAACGTTTTCTCGCATTAAATACCTCGCAAAGCGCGATCCCGATGATTCTGCATACTTCTGAGAGAAGTCTCACCAAGATTATCGTAGAAAGTGCATATCTCAGCTTGAACCCCGCCGAAATCCAAGATGTCGCCGGTTCTGCATATCAAACGCACTGTGGAGTGGTGAAACCACCAGATAACGTGTTTCTCGCATTAAATAGCTCGAAACGAGCGATCCCGATGATTCTGCATACTTCTGACTGAAGTCTCACCAAGATTATCGTAGAAAATGCATATCTCAGCTTGAACCCCGACGAAATCCAAGATGTCGCCGGTTCTGCATGTCAAACGCACTGTGGAGTGGTGAAAACAACCAGATAACGTTTTCTCGCATTAAATAGCTCGAAAAGAGCGATCCCGATGATTCTGCATACTTCTGCCAGAATTCTCACGAAGATTATGGTAGAAAATGCATATCTCAGCTTGATACCCGACGAAAGCCAAGATGTCGCCGGTTCTGCATATCAAACGCACTGTGGAGTGGTGAAATCACCAGATAACGTGTTTCTCGCATTAAATAGCTCGAGAAGAACGATCCCGATGATTCTGCATACTTCTGACTGAAGTCTCACCAAGATTATCGTAGAAAATGCATATCTCAGCTTGAACCCCGACGAAATCCAAGATGTCGCCGGTTCTGCATGTCAAACGCACTGTGTAGTGGTGAAAACACCAGATAACGTGTTTCTCGCATTCAATAGCTCGAAATTAGCGATCCCGATGATTCTGCATACTTCTGACAGAAGTCTCACCAAGATAATCGTAGAAAATGCATATCTCAGCTTGAACCCCGACGAAATCCAAGATATCGCCGGTTCTGCATGTCAAACGCACTGTGGAGTGGTGAAAACACCAGATAACGTGTTTCTCGCATTTAATAGCTCGAAAAGAGCGATCCCGAGGATTCAGCGTACTTCTGACAGAAGTATCACCAAGATTATCGTAGAAAATGCATATCTCAGCTTGATACCCGAAGAAAGCCAAGATGTCGCCGGTTCTGCATATCAAACGCACTGTGGAGTGGTGAAAACACCAGATAACGTGTTTCTCGCATTAAATAGCTCGAAAAGAAGGATCTCGATGATTCTGCATACTTCTGACAGAAGACTCACCAAGATTATCGCAGAAAATGCATATCTCAGCTGGAAACACCACGAAAATCAAGATATCGCCGGTTCTGCATATAAAACGCACTGTGGAATGTTGAAAACACCAGAAAACTTGTTTTTTCGCATTAAATAGCTTGAAAAGAGCGATCTAGATGATTCTGCATACTTCTGACTGATGTCTCACCAAGTTTATCGCAGAAAATCCATATCTCATCTTGAAACCTCACGAAAATCAAGATGTCGACGGTTCTGCATATCAAACGCACTGTGGAGTCGTGAAAACAACCAGGCAACGTGTTTCTCGCATTAAATAGCTCGAAAAGAGCGATCCCGATGATTCTGCATACTTCTGACAGAAGTCTCACCAAGATTATCGTAGAGAATGCATATCTCAGCTTGAACCCCGACGAAATCCAAGATATCGCAGGTTCTGCATGTCAAACGCACTGTGGAGTGGTGAAAACACCAGATAACGTGTTTCTCGCATTTAATAGCTCGAAAAGAGCAATCTAGATGATTCTGCATAATTCTGACAGAAGGCTCACCAAGATTATCGCAGAAAATGCACATCTCAGGTGGAAACACCACGAAAATCAAGATGTCGCCGGTTCTGCATATAAAACGCTCTGTGGAGTGGTGAAAACACCAGAAAACTTGTTTTTTCGCATTAAATAGCTCGAAAAGAACGATCCCGATGATTCTGCATACTTCTGACTGAAGTCTCACCAAGATTATCGTAGAAAATGCATATCTCAGCTTGAACCCCGACGAAATCCAAGATGTCGCCGGTTCTGCATGTCAAACGCACTGAGTAGTGGTGAAAACACCAGATAACGTGTTTCTCGCATTAAATAGCTCGAAATTAGCGATCCCGATGATTCTGCATACTTCTGACAGAAGTCTCACCAAGATTATCGTAGAAAATGCATATCTCAGCTTGAACCCCGACGAAATCCAAGATATCGCCGGTTCTGCATGTCAAACGCACTGTGGAGTGGTGAAAACACCAGATAACGTGTTTCTCGCATTTAATAGCTCGAAAAGAGCGATCTCGAGGATTCTGTATACTTCTGACAGAAGTCTCACCAAGATTATCGTAGAAAATGCATATCTCAGCTTGAAACCCGACCGAAACCAAGATATCTCCGGTTCTGCATGTCAAACGTACTGTGGAGTGGTGAATACACCAGAAAACGTGTTTCTCGCATTAAATAGCTCGAAAAGAGCAATCTAGATGATTCTGCATACTTCTGCCAGAAGTCTCACCAAGATTATGGTAGAAAATGCATATCTCAGCTTGATACCCGACGAAAGCCAAGATGTCGCCGGTTCTGCATGTCAAACGCACTGTGTAGTGGTGAAAACACCAGATAACGTGTTTCTCGCATTAAATAGCTCGAAATTAGCGATCCCAATGTTTCTGCATACTTCTGACAGAAGTCTCACCAAGATTATCGTAGAAAATGCATATCTCAGCTTGAACCCCGACGAAATCCAAGATGGCGCCGGTTCTGCATGTCAAACGCACTGTGTAGTGGTGAAAACACCAGATAACGTGTTTCTCGCATTAAATAGCTCGAAAAGAGCGATCCCGATTATTCTGCATACTTCTGACAGAAGTCTCACCAAGATTATCGTAGAAAATGCATATCTCAGCTTGAAACCCGACCGAAACCAAGATATCGCAGGTTCTGCATGTCAAACGCACTGTGGAGTGGTGAAATCACCAGATAACGTGTTTCTCGCATTAAATAGCTCGAAAAGAACGATCCCGATGATTCTGCATACTTCTGACTGAAGTCTCACCAAGATTATCGTAGAAAATGCATATCTCAGCTTGAACCCCGACGAAATCCAAGATGTCGCCGGTTCTGCATGTCAAACGCACTGTGTAGTGGTAAAAACACCAAATAACGTGTTTCTCGCATTAAATAGCTCGAAATTAGCGATCCCGATGATTCTGCATACTTCTGACAGAAGTCTCACCAAGATTATCGTAGAAAATGCATATCTCAGCTTGAACCCAGACGAAATCCAAGATATCGCCGGTTCTGCATGTCAAACGCACTGTGGAGTGGTGAAAACACCAGATAACGTGTTTCTCGCATTTAATAGCTCGAAAAGAGCGATCCCGAGGATTCTGCGTACTTCTGACAGAAGTCTCACCAAGATTATCGTAGAAAATGCATATCTCAGCTTGAAACCCGACCGAAACCAAGATATCTCCGGTTCTGCATGTCAAACGTACTGTGGAGTGGTGAATACACCAGAAAACGTGTTTCTCGCATAAAATAGCTCGTAAAGAGCGATCTAGATGATTCTGCATACTTCTGACAGAGGTCTCACCGAGATTATCGTAGAAAATGCATATCTCAGCTTGAAATCTCACGAAACTCAAGATGTCGCCGGTTCTGCATATCAAACGCACTGTGGAGTGGTGAAAACAACCAGATAACGTTTTCTCGCATTAAATAGCTCGAAAAGCGCGATCCTGATGATTCTGCGTACTTCTGAGAGAAGTCTCACCAAGATTATCGTAGAAAATGCATATCTCAGCTTGATACCCGAAGAAAGCCAAGATGTCGCCGGTTCTGCATATCAAACGCACTGTGGAGTGGTGAAAACACCAGATAACGTGTTTCACGCATTAAATAGCTCGAATAGAGAGATCTAGATGATTCTGCATACTTCTGACAGAGGTCTCACCGAGATTATCGTAGAAAATGCATATCTCAGCGTGAACCCCGACGAAATCCAAGATGTCGCCGATTCTGCATATCAAACGCACTGTGGAGTGGTGAAAACAACAGAAAACGTGTTTCTCGCATTAAATAGCTCGAAAAGAGCAATCTAGATGATTCTGCATACTTCTGCCAGAAGTCTCACCAAGATTATGGTAGAAAATGCATATCTCAGCTTGATACCCGACGAAAGCCAAGATGTCGCCGGTTCTGCATGTCAAACGCACTGTGTAGTGGTGAAAACACCAGATAACGTGTTTCTCGCATTAAATAGCTCGAAATTAGCGATCCCAATGTTTCTGCATACTTCTGACAGAAGTCTCACCAAGATTATCGTAGAAAATGCATATCTCAGCTTGAAACCCGACCGAAACCAAGATATCTCCGGTTCTGCATGTCAAACGTACTGTGGAGTGGTGAATACACCAGAAAACGTGTTTCTCGCATCAAATAGCTCGAAAAGAGCGATCTAGATGATTCTGCATACTTCTGACAGAGGTCTCACCGAGATTATCGTAGAAAATGCATATCTCAGCTTGAAATCTCACGAAACTCAAGATGTCGCCGGTTCTGCATATCAAACGCACTGTGGAGTGGTGAAAACACCAGATAACGTGTTTCTCGCATTAAATAGCTCGAAAAGAGCGATCCCGATGATTCTGCATACTTCTGACTGAAGTCTCACCAAGATTATGGTAGAAAATGCATATCTCAGCTTGATACCCGACGAAAGCCAAGATGTCGCCGGTTCTGCATATCAAACGCACTGTGGAGTGGTGAAATCACCAGATAACGTGTTTCTCGCATTAAATAGCTCGAGAAGAACGATCCCGATGATTCTGCATACTTCTGACTGAAGTCTCACCAAGATTATCGTAGAAAATGCATATCTCAGCTTGAACCCCGACGAAATCCAAGATGTCGCCGGTTCTGCATATCAAACGCACTGTGGAGTGGTGAAATCACCAGATAACGTGTTTCTCGCATTAAATAGCTCGAGAAGAACGATCCCGATGATTCTGCATACTTCTGACTGAAGTCTCATCAATATTATCGCAGAAAATGCATATCTCCGCGTGAACCCCGACGAAATCCAAGATATCGCAGGTTCTGCATGTCAAGCGCACTGTGGAGTGGTGAAAACACCAGATAACGTGTTTCTCGCATTTAATAGCTCGAAAAGAGCAATCTAGATGATTCTGCATACTTCTGCCAGAAGTCTCACCAAGATTATGGTAGAAAATGCATATCTCAGCTTGATACCCGACGAAAGCCAAGATGTCGCCGGTTCTGCATATCAAACGCACTGTGGAGTGGTGAAATCACCAGATAACGTGTTTCTCGCATTAAATAGCTCGAGAAGAACGATCCCGATGATTCTGCATACTTCTGACTGAAGTCTCACCAAGATTATCGTAGAAAATGCATATCTCAGCTTGAACCCCGACGAAATCCAAGATGTCGCCGGTTCTGCATGTCAAACGCACTGTGTAGTGGTGAAAACACCAGATAACGTGTTTCTCGCATTAAATAGCTCGAAATTAGCGATCCCGATGATTCTGCATACTTCTGACAGAAGTCTCACCAAGATAATCGTAGAAAATGCATATCTCAGCTTGAACCCCGACGAAATCCAAGATATCGCCGGTTCTGCATGTCAAACGCACTGTGGAGTGGTGAAAACACCAGATAACGTGTTTCTCGCATTTAATAGCTCGAAAAGAGCGATCCCGAGGATTCAGCGTACTTCTGACAGAAGTATCACCAAGATTATCGTAGAAAATGCATATCTCAGCTTGATACCCGAAGAAAGCCAAGATGTCGCCGGTTCTGCATATCAAACGCACTGTGGAGTGGTGAAAACACCAGATAACGTGTTTCTCGCATTAAATAGCTCGAAAAGAAGGATCTCGATGATTCTGCATACTTCTGACAGAAGACTCACCAAGATTATCGCAGAAAATGCATATCTCAGCTGGAAACACCACGAAAATCAAGATATCGCCGGTTCTGCATATAAAACGCACTGTGGAATGTTGAAAACACCAGAAAACTTGTTTTTTCGCATTAAATAGCTTGAAAAGAGCGATCTAGATGATTCTGCATACTTCTGACTGATGTCTCACCAAGTTTATCGCAGAAAATCCATATCTCATCTTGAAACCTCACGAAAATCAAGATGTCGACGGTTCTGCATATCAAACGCACTGTGGAGTCGTGAAAACAACCAGGCAACGTGTTTCTCGCATTAAATAGCTCGAAAAGAGCGATCCCGATGATTCTGCATACTTCTGACTGAAGTCTCACCAAGATTATCGTAGAAAATGCATATCTCAGCTTGAACCCCGACGAAATCCAAGATGTCGCCGGTTCTGCATGTCAAACGCACTGTGGAGTGGTGAAAACACCAGATAACGTGTTTCTCGCATTTAATAGCTCGAAAAGAGCAATCTAGATGATTCTGCATAATTCTGACAGAAGACTCACCAAGATTATCGCAGAAAATGCACATCTAAGGTGGAAACACCACGAATATCAAGATGTCGCCGGTTCTGCATATGAAACGCTCTGTGGAGTGGTGAAAACACCAGAAAACTTGTTTTTTCGCATTAAATAGCTCGAAAAGAACGATCCCGATGATTCTGCATACTTCTGACTGAAGTCTCACCAAGATTATCGTAGAAAATGCATATCTCAGCTTGAACCCCGACGAAATCCAAGATGTCGCCGGTTCTGCATGTCAAACAGACTGTGTAGTGGTGAAAACACCAGATAACGTGTTTCTCGCATTAAATAGCTCGAAATTAGCGATCCCGATGATTCTGCATACTTCTGACAGAAGTCTCACCAAGATTATCGTAGAAAATGCATATCTCAGCTTGAACCCCGACGAAATCCAAGATATCGCCGGTTCTGCATGTCAAACGCACTGTGGAGTGGTGAAAACACCAGATAACGTGTTTCTCGCATTTAATAGCTCGAAAAGAGCGATCCCGAGGATTCAGCGTACTTCTGACAGAAGTCTCACCAAGATTATCGTAGAAAATGCATATCTCAGCTTGAAACCCGACCGAAACCAAGATATCTCCGGTTCTGCATGTCAAACGTACTGTGGAGTGGTGAATACACCAGAAAACGTGTTTCTCGCATCAAATAGCTCGAAACGTGCGATCTAGATGATTCTGCATACTTCTGACAGAGGTCTCACCGAGATTATCGTAGAAAATGCATATCTCAGCGTGAACACCGACGAAATCCAAGATGTCGCCGGTTCTGCACATCAAACGTACTGTGGAGTGGTGAATACACCAGAAAACGTGTTCCTCGCATTAAATAGCTCGAAAAGAGCGATCCCGATGATTCTGCATACTTCTGACAGAAGTCTCACCAAGATTATCGTAGAAAATGCATATCTCAGCTTGAAACCCGACCGAAACCAAGATATCTCCGGTTCTGCATGTCAAACGTACTGTGGAGTGGTGAATACACCAGAAAACGTGTTTCTCGCATCAAATAGCTCGAAAAGTGCGATCTAGATGATTCTGCATACTTCTGACAGAAGTCTCACCAAGATTATCGTAGAAAATGCATATCTCAGCTTGAAACCCGACCGAAACCAAGTTATCGCAGGTTCTGCATGTCAAACGCACTGTGGAGTGGTGAAATCACCAGATAACGTGTTTCTCGCATTAAATAGCTCGAAAAGAACGATCCCGATGATTCTGCATACTTCTGACTGAAGTCTCACCAAGATTATCGTAGAAAATGCATATCTCAGCTTGAACCCCGACGAAATCCAAGATGTCGCCGGTTCTGCATGTCAAAAGCACTGTGTAGTGGTGAAAACACCAGATAACGTGTTTCTCGCATTAAATAGCTCGAAATTAGCGATCCCGATGATTCTGCATACTTCTGACAGAAGTCTCACCAAGATTATCGTAGAAAATGCATATCTCAGCTTGAACCCCGACGAAATCCAAGATGTCGCCGGTTCTGCATGTCAAACGCACTGTGTAGTGGTGAAAACACCAGATAACGTGTTTCTCGCATTAAATAGCTCGAAATTAGCGATCCCGATGATTCTGCATACTTCTGACAGAAGTCTCACCAAGATTATCGTAGAAAATGCATATCTCAGCTTGAACCCCGACGAAATCCAAGATATCGCCGGTTCTGCATGTCAAACGCACTGTGGAGTGGTGAAAACACCAGATAACGTGTTTCTCGCATTTAATAGCTCGAAAAGAGCAATCTAGATGATTCTGCATAATTCTGACAGAAGACTCACCAAGATTATCGCAGAAAATGCACATCTAAGGTGGAAACACCACGAATATCAAGATGTCGCCGGTTCTGCATATGAAACGCTCTGTGGAGTGGTGAAAACACCAGAAAACTTGTTTTTTCGCATTAAATAGCTCGAAAAGAACGATCCCGATGATTCTGCATACTTCTGACTGAAGTCTCACCAAGATTATCGTAGAAAATGCATATCTCAGCTTGAACCCCGACGAAATCCAAGATGTCGCCGGTTCTGCATGTCAAACAGACTGTGTAGTGGTGAAAACACCAGATAACGTGTTTCTCGCATTAAATAGCTCGAAATTAGCGATCCCGATGATTCTGCATACTTCTGACAGAAGTCTCACCAAGATTATCGTAGAAAATGCATATCTCAGCTTGAACCCCGACGAAATCCAAGATATCGCCGGTTCTGCATGTCAAACGCACTGTGGAGTGGTGAAAACACCAGATAACGTGTTTCTCGCATTTAATAGCTCGAAAAGAGCGATCCCGAGGATTCAGCGTACTTCTGACAGAAGTCTCACCAAGATTATCGTAGAAAATGCATATCTCAGCTTGAAACCCGACCGAAACCAAGATATCTCCGGTTCTGCATGTCAAACGTACTGTGGAGTGGTGAATACACCAGAAAACGTGTTTCTCGCATCAAATAGCTCGAAACGTGCGATCTAGATGATTCTGCATACTTCTGACAGAGGTCTCACCGAGATTATCGTAGAAAATGCATATCTCAGCGTGAACACCGACGAAATCCAAGATGTCGCCGGTTCTGCATGTCAAACGCACTGTGTAGTGGTGAAAACACCAGATAACGTGTTTCTCGCATTAAATAGCTCGAAATTAGCGATCCCAATGTTTCTGCATACTTCTGACAGAAGTCTCACCAAGATTATCGTAGAAAATGCATATCTCAGCTTGAACCCCGACGAAATCCAAGATGGCGCCGGTTCTGCATGTCAAACGCACTGTGTAGTGGTGAAAACACCAGATGACGTGTTTCTCGCATTAAATAGCTCGAAAAGAGCGATCCCGATTATTCTGCATACTTCTGACAGAAGTCTCACCAAGATTATCGTAGAAAATGCATATCTCAGCTTGAAACCCGACCGAAACCAAGTTATCGCAGGTTCTGCATGTCAAACGCACTGTGGAGTGGTGAAATCACCAGATAACGTGTTTCTCGCATTAAATAGCTCGAAAAGAACGATCCCGATGATTCTGCATACTTCTGACTGAAGTCTCACCAAGATTATCGTAGAAAATGCATATCTCAGCTTGAACCCCGACGAAATCCAAGATGTCGCCGGTTCTGCATGTCAAAAGCACTGTGTAGTGGTGAAAACACCAGATAACGTGTTTCTCGCATTAAATAGCTCGAAATTAGCGATCCCGATGATTCTGCATACTTCTGACAGAAGTCTCACCAAGATTATCGTAGAAAATGCATATCTCAGCTTGAACCCAGACGAAATCCAAGATATCGCCGGTTCTGCATGTCAAACGCACTGTGGAGTGGTGAAAACACCAGATAACGTGTTTCTCGCATTTAATAGCTCGAAAAGAGCGATCCCGAGGATTCTGCGTACTTCTGACAGAAGTCTCACCAAGATTATCGTAGAAAATGCATATCTCAGCTTGAAACCCGACCGAAACCAAGATATCTCCGGTTCTGCATGTCAAACGTACTGTGGAGTGGTGAATACACCAGAAAACGTGTTTCTCGCATCAAATAGCTCGTAAAGAGCGATCTAGATGATTCTGCATACTTCTGACAGAGGTCTCACCGAGATTATCGTAGAAAATGCATATCTCAGCTTGAAATCTCACGAAACTCAAGATGTCGCCGGTTCTGCATATCAAACGCACTGTGGAGTGGTGAAAACAACCAGATAACGTTTTCTCGCATTAAATAGCTCGAAAAGCGCGATCCTGATGATTCTGCGTACTTCTGAGAGAAGTCTCACCAAGATTATCGTAGAAAATGCATATCTCAGCTTGATACCCGAAGAAAGCCAAGATGTCGCCGGTTCTGCATATCAAACGCACTGTGGAGTGGTGAAAACACCAGATAACGTGTTTCACGCATTAAATAGCTCGAAAAGAGAGATCTAGATGATTCTGCATACTTCTGACAGAGGTCTCACCGAGATTATCGTAGAAAATGCATATCTCAGCGTGAACCCCGACGAAATCCAAGATGTCGCCGGTTCTGCATATCAAACGCACTGTGGAGTGGTGAAAACAACAGAAAACGTGTTTCTCGCATTAAATAGCTCGAAAAGAGCAATCTAGATGATTCTGCATACTTCTGCCAGAAGTCTCACCAAGATTATGGTAGAAAATGCATATCTCAGCTTGATACCCGACGAAAGCCAAGATGTCGCCGGTTCTGCATGTCAAACGCACTGTGTAGTGGTGAAAACACCAGATAACGTGTTTCTCGCATTAAATAGCTCGAAATTAGCGATCCCAATGTTTCTGCATACTTCTGACAGAAGTCTCACCAAGATTATCGTAGAAAATGCATATCTCAGCTTGAAACCCGACCGAAACCAAGATATCTCCGGTTCTGCATGTCAAACGTACTGTGGAGTGGTGAATACACCAGAAAACGTGTTTCTCGCATCAAATAGCTCGAAAAGAGCGATCTAGATGATTCTGCATACTTCTGACAGAGGTCTCACCGAGATTATCGTAGAAAATGCATATCTCAGCTTGAAATCTCACGAAACTCAAGATGTCGCCGGTTCTGCATATCAAACGCACTGTGGAGTGGTGAAAACAACCAGATAACGTTTTCTCGCATTAAATAGCTCGAAAAGCGCGATCCTGATGATTCTGCGTACTTCTGAGAGAAGTCTCACCAAGATTATCGTAGAAAATGCATATCTCAGCTTGATACCCGAAGAAAGCCTAGATGTCGCCGGTTCTGCATATCAAACGCACTGTGGAGTGGTGAAAACACCAGATAACGTGTTTCTCGCATTAAATAGCTCGAAAAGAGAGATCTAGATGATTCTGCATACTTCTGACTGAAGTCTCACCAAGATTATCGTAGAAAATGCATATCTCAGCTTGAACCCCGACGAAATCCAAGATGTCGCCGGTTCTGCATGTCAAACGCACTGTGTAGTGGTGAAAACACCAGATAACGTGTTTCTCGCATTAAATAGCTCGAAAAGAGCGATCCCGATGATTCTGCATACTTCTGACAGAAGTCTCACCAAGATTATCGTAGAAAATGAATATCTCAGCTTGAACCCCGACGAAATCCAAGATATCGCAGGTTCTGCATATCAAACGCACTGTGGAGTGGTGAAAACACCACATAACGTGTTTCTCGCATTTAATAGCTCGAAAAGAGCGATCTCGAGGATTCTGCATACTTCTGACAGAAGTCTCACCAAGATTATCGTAGAAAATGCATATCTCAGCTTGAACCCAGACGAAATCCAAGATATCGCCGGTTCTGCATGTCAAACGCACTGTGGAGTGGTGAAAACACCAGATAACGTGTTTCTCGCATTTAATAGCTCGAAAAGAGCGATCCCGAGGATTCTGCGTACTTCTGACAGAGGTCTCACCGTGATTATCGTAGAAAATGCATATCTCAGCGTGAACCCCGACGAAATCCAAGATGTCGCCGGTTCTGCATATCAAACGCACTGTGGAGTGGTGAAAACACCAGATAACGTGTTTCTCGCATTAAATAGCTCGAAAAGAGAGATCTAGATGATTCTGCATACTTCTGACAGAGGTCTCACCGAGATTATCGTAGAAAATGCATATCTCAGCTTGAAACCCGACCGAAACCAAGATATCTCCGGTTCTGCATGTCAAACGTACTGTGGAGTGGTGAATACACCAGAAAACGTGTTTCTCGCATCAAATAGCTCGAAAAGAGCGATCTAGATGATTCTGCATACTTCTGACAGAGGTCTCACCGAGATTATCGTAGAAAATGCATATCTCAGCTTGAAATCTCACGAAACTCAAGATGTCGCCGGTTCTGCATATCAAACGCACTGTGGAGTGGTGAAAACAACCAGATAACGTTTTCTCGCATTAAATAGCTCGAAAAGCGCGATCCTGATGATTCTGCGTACTTCTGAGAGAAGTCTCACCAAGATTATCGTAGAAAATGCATATCTCAGCTTGAAACCCGACCGAAACCAAGATATCTCCGGTTCTGCATGTCAAACGTACTGTGGAGTGGTGAATACACCAGAAAACGTGTTTCTCGCATCAAATAGCTCGAAAAGAGCGATCTAGATGATTCTGCATACTTCTGACAGAGGTCTCACCGAGATTATCGTAGAAAATGCATATCTCAGCTTGAAATCTCACGAAACTCAAGATGTCGCCGGTTCTGCATATCAAACGCACTGTGGAGTGGTGAAAACAACCAGATAACGTTTTCTCGCATTAAACAGCTCGAAAAGCGCGATCCTGATGATTCTGCGTACTTCTGAGAGAAGTCTCACCAAGATTATCGTAGAAAATGCATATCTCAGCTTGATACCCGAAGAAAGCCAAGATGTCGCCGGTTCTGCATATCAAACGCACTGTGGAGTGGTGAAAACACCAGATAACGTGTTTCTCGCATTAAATAGCTCGAAAAGAGAGATCTAGATGATTCTGCATAATTCTGACAGAGGTCTCACCGAGATTATCGTAGAAAATGCATATCTCAGCGTGAACCCCGACGAAATCCAAGATGTCGCCGGTTCTGCATATCAAACGCACTGTGGAGTGGTGAAAACAACAGAAAACTTGTTTTTTCGCATTAAATAGCTCGAAACGAGCGATCTAGTTGATTCTGCATACTTCTGACAGAGGTCTCACCGAGATTATCGTAGAAAATGCATATCTCAGCGTGAACCCCGACGAAATCCAAGATGTCGCCGGTTCTGCATATCAAACGCACTGTGGAGTGGTGAAAACAACAGAAAACTTGTTTTTTCGCATTAAATAGCTCGAAACGAGCGATCTAGTTGATTCTGCATACTTCTGACAGAAGTCTCACCAAGATTATTGCAGAAAATGCATATCTCAGCTTGAAACCTCACTGATATCAAGCTGTCGCCGTTTCTGCATATCAAACGCACTGTGGAGTGGTGAAAACACCAGATAACGTGTTTCTTTCATTAAATAGCTCGAAAAGAGCGAACCCGATGATTCTGCATACTTCTGACAGAAGTCTCACCAAGATTATCGTAGAAAATGCATATCTCATCTTGAACCCCGACGAAATCCAAGATATCGCCGGTTCTGGATGTCAAACGCACTGTGCAGTGGAGAAAACACCAGATAACGTGTTTCTCGCATTAAATAGCTCGAAAAGAGCGATCCCGATGATTCTGCATACTTCTGACAGAAGTGTCACCAAGATTATCGCAGAAAATGCATATCTCAGCTTGATACCCGACGAAAGCCAAGATGTCGCCGGTTCTGCATATCAAACGCACTGTGCAGTGGAGAAAACACCAGATAACGTGTTTCTCGCATTAAATAGCTCGAAAAGAGCGATCCCGATGATTCTGCATACTTCTGACAGAAGTCTCACCAAGATTATCGTAGAAAATGCATATCTCAGCTTGAACCCCGACGAAATCCAAGATATCGCCGGTTCTGGATGTCAAACGCACTGTGGAGTGGTGAAAACACCAGATAACGTGTTTCTCGCATTTAATAGCTCGAAAAGAGCGATCCCGAGGATTCTGCATACTTCTGACAGAAGTCTCACCAAGATTATCGTAGAAAATGCATATCTCAGCTTGAAACCCGACCGAAACCAAGATATCTCCGGTTCTGCATGTCAAACGTACTGTGGAGTGGTGAATACACCAGAAAACGTGTTTCTCGCATTAAATAACTCGAAAAGAGCGGTCTAGATGATTCTGCATACTTCTGACAGAGGTCTCACCAAGATTATCGTAGAAAATGCAATCTCAGCGTGAACCCCGACAAAATCCAAGATGTCGCCGGTTCTGCATGTCAAACGCACTGTACAGTGGTGAAAACACCAGATAACGTGTTTCTCGCATTAAGTAGCTCGAATAGAGCGATCTCGAAGATTCTGCAACCTTCTGACAGAAGTCTCACCAAGATTATCGTAGAAAATGCATATCTCAGCTTGATACACGACGAAAGCCAAGATGTCGCCGGTTCTGCATATCAAACGCACTGTGGAGTGGTGAAAACAACCAGATAACGTTTTCTCGCATTAAATAGCCCGAAAAGATGGATGTCGATGATTCTGCATACTTCTGACAGAAGACTCACCAAGATTATCGCAGAAAATGCATATCTCAGCTGGAAACACCACGAAAATCAAGATATCGCCGGTCTTGCATATCAAACGCACTGTGGAATGTTGAAAACACCAGGAAACTTGTTTTTTTGCATTAAATAGCTCGACAAGAGCGATCTAGATGATTCTGCATACTTCGGACTGAAGTCTCACCAAGATAATCGCAGAAAATGCATATCTCAGCTTGAAACCCGACGAAATCCAAGATGTCGCCGGTTCTGCATATCAAACGCACTGTGGAGTGGTGAAAACACCCGAAATCGTGTTTCTCGCATTAAGTAGCTCGAAAAGAGCGATCTCGATGATTCTGCATACTTCTGACAGAAGTCTCACCAAGATTATCGCAGAAAATGCATATCTCAGTTGGAAACACCACGAAAATCAAGATATCGCCGGTTCTGCATATCAAACGCACTGTGGAATGTTGAAAACACCAGAAAACTTGTTTTTTCACATTAAATAGCTCGAAAAGAGCGATCTAAATGATTCTGCATACTTCTGACTGAAGTCTCACCAAGATTATCGCAGAAAATCCGTATCTCAGCTTGAAACCTCACGAAAACCAAGTTATCTCCGGTACTGCACATCAAACGTACTGTGGAGTGGTGAATACACCAGAAAACGTGTTTCTCGCTTTAAATATCTCGAAAAGTGCGAACTAGATGATTCTGCATACTTCTGACTGAAGTCTCACCAATATTATCGCAGAACATGCATATCTCAGCTTGAAACCTCACGAAAATCAAGATGTCGCCGGTTCTGCATATCAAACGCAATGTGGAGTGGTGAAAACACCAGATAACGTGTTTCTCGCATTAAACAGCTCGAAAAGAGCGATTCCGATGATTCTGCATACTTCTGACAGAAGACTCACCAAGATTATCGCAGAAAATGCATATCTCAGCTGGAAACACCACGAAAATCAAGATATCGCCGGTCTTGCATATCAAACGCACTGTGGAATGTTGAAAACACCAGGAAACTTGTTTTTTTGCATTAAATAGCTCGACAAGAGCGATCTAGACGATTCTGCATACTTCTGACTGAAGTCTCACCAAGATTATCGCAGAAAATGCATATCTCAGCTTGATACCCGACGAAAGCCAAGATGTCGCCGGTTCAGCATATCAAACGCACTGTGGAGTGGTGAAAACACCAGATAACGTGTTTCTCGCATTAAATAGCTCGAAAAGAGGGATCTAGATGATTCTGCATACTTCGGACTGAAGTCTCACCAAGATAATCGCAGAAAATGCATATCTCAGCTTGAAACCCGACGAAATCCAAGATGTCGCCGGTTCTGTATATCAATCGCACTGTGGAGTGGTGAAAACACCCGAAATCGTGTTTCTCGCATTAAGTAGCTCGAAAAGAGCGATCTCGATGATTCTGCATACTGCTGACAGAAGTCTCACCAAGATTATCGCAGAAAATGCATATCTCAGCTGGAAACACCACGAAAATCAAGATATCGCCGGTTCTGCATATCAAACGCACTGTGGAATGTTGAAAACACCAGAAAACTTGTTTTTTCACATTAAATAGCTCGACAAGAGCGATCTAAATGATTCTGCATACTTCTGACTGAAGTCTCACCAAGATTATCGCAGAAAATCCGTATCTCAGCTTGAAACCTCACGAAAACCAAGTTATCTCCGCTACTGCACATCAAACGTACTGTGGAGTGGTGAAAACACCAGATAACGTGTTTCTCGCATTAAACAGCTCGAAAAGAGCGATCCCGATGATTCTGCATACTTCTGACCGAAGTCTCACCAAGATTATCGTAGAAAATGCATATCTCAGCTTGAAACCCGACCGAAACCAAGATATCTCCGGTTCTGCATGTCAAACGTACGGTGGAGTGGCGAATACACCAGAAAACGTGTTTCTCGCATTAAGCAGCTCGAAACGAGCGATCTAGATGATTTTGCATACTTCTGACTGATGTCTCACCAATATTATCGCAAAAAATTGCATATCTCACCTTGAAACCTCACGAAAATAAAGATGACGCCGGTTCTGCACATCAAACGCACTGTGGAGTGGTGAAAACAACCAGATAACGTGTTTCTCCCATTAAATAGCTCGAAAAGAGCGATCCCGATGATTCTGCATACTTCCGACAGAAGTCTCACCTAGATTATCGCAGAAAATGCATATCTCAGCTTGATACCCGACGAATGCCAAAATGTCGCCGGTTCTGCATGTCAAACGTACTGTGGAGTGGTGAATACACCAGAAAACGTGTTTCTCGCATCAAATAGCTCGAAAAGAGCGATCTAGATGATTCTGCATACTTCTGACAGAGGTCTCACCGAGATTATCGTAGAAAATGCATATCTCAGCGTGAACCCCGACGAAATCCAAGATGTCGCCGGTTCTGCATATCAAACGTACTGTGGAGTGGTGAATACACCAGAAAACGTGTTCCTCGCATTAAATAGCTCGAAACGAGCGATCCCGATGATTCTGCATACTTCTGACTGAAGTCTCACCAAGATTATCGTAGAAAGTGCATATCTCAGCTTGAACCCCGCCGAAATCCAAGATGTCGCCGGTTCTGCATATCAAACGCACTGTGGAGTGGTGAAAACACCAGATAACGTGTTTCTCGCATTAAATAGCTCGAAACGAGCGATCCCGATGATTCTGCATACTTCTGACTGAAGTCTCACCAAGATTATCGTAGAAAATGCATATCTCAGCTTGAACCCCGACGAAATCCAAGATGTCGCCGGTTCTGCATGTCAAACGCACTGTGTAGTGGTGAAAACACCAGAAAACGTGTTTCTCGCATTAAGCAGCTCGAAACGAGCGATCTAGATGATTTTGCATACTTCTGACTGATGTCTCACCAATATTATCGCAAAAAATTGCATATCTCACCTTGAAACCTCACGAAAATAAAGATGACGCCGGTTCTGCACATCAAACGCACTGTGGAGTGGTGAAAACAACCAGATAACGTGTTTCTCCCATTAAATAGCTCGAAAAGAGCGATCCCGATGATTCTGCATACTTCCGACAGAAGTCTCACCTAGATTATCGCAGAAAATGCATATCTCAGCTTGATACCCGACGAATGCCAAAATGTCGCCGGTTCTGCATGTCAAACGTACTGTGGAGTGGTGAATACACCAGAAAACGTGTTTCTCGCATCAAATAGCTCGAAAAGAGCGATCTAGATGATTCTGCATACTTCTGACAGAGGTCTCACCGAGATTATCGTAGAAAATGCATATCTCAGCGTGAACCCCGACGAAATCCAAGATGTCGCCGGTTCTGCATATCAAACGTACTGTGGAGTGGTGAATACACCAGAAAACGTGTTCCTCGCATTAAATAGCTCGAAACGAGCGATCCCGATGGTTCTGCATACTTCTGACTGAAGTCTCACCAAGATTATCGTAGAAAGTGCATATCTCAGCTTGAACCCCGCCGAAATCCAAGATGTCGCCGGTTCTGCATATCAAACGCACTGTGGAGTGGTGAAAACACCAGATAACGTGTTTCTCGCATTAAATAGCTCGAAACGAGCGATCCCGATGATTCTGCATACTTCTGACTGAAGTCTCACCAAGATTATCGTAGAAAATGCATATCTCAGCTTGAACCCCGACGAAATCCAAGATGTCGCCGGTTCTGCATGTCAAACGCACTGTGTAGTGGTGAAAACACCAGAACACGTGTTTCTCGCATTAAATAGCTCGAAAAGAGCGATCCCGATGATTCTGCATACTTCTGACAGAAGTCTCACCAAGATTATCGTAGAAAATGCATATCTCAGCTTGAACCCCGACGAAATCCAAGATATCGCAGGTTCTGCATATCAAACGCACTGTGGAGTGGTGAAAACACCAGATAACGTGTTTCTCGCATTTAATAGCTCGAAAAGAGCGATCTCGAGGATTCTGCATACTTCTGACAGAAGTCTCACCAAGATTATCGTAGAAAATGCATATCTCAGCTTGAAACCCGACCGAAACCAAGATATCTCCGGTTCTGCATGTCAAACGTACTGTGGAGTGGTGAATACACCAGAAAACGTGTTTCTCGCATTAAATAGCTCGAAAAGAGCAATCTAGATGATTCTGCATACTTCTGCCAGAAGTCTCACCAAGATTATGGTAGAAAATGCATATCTCAGCTTGATACCCGACGAAAGCCAAGATGTCGCCGGTTCTGCATGTCAAACGCACTGTGTAGTGGTGAAAACACCAGATAACGTGTTTCTCGCATTAAATAGCTCGAAATTAGCGACCCCAATGTTTCTGCATACTTCTGACAGAAGTCTCACCAAGATTATCGTAGAAAATGCATATCTCAGCTTGAACCCCGACGAAATCCAAGATGGCGCCGGTTCTGCATGTCAAACGCACTGTGTAGTGGTGAAAACACCAGATAACGTGTTTCTCGCATTAAATAGCTCGAAAAGAGCGATCCCGATGATTCTGCATACTTCTGACAGAAGTCTCACCAAGATTATCGTAGAAAATGCATATCTCAGCTTGAAACCCGACCGAAACCAAGATATCGCAGGTTCTGCATGTCAAACGCACTGTGGAGTGGTGAAATCACCAGATAACGTGTTTCTCGCATTAAATAGCTCGAAAAGAACGATCCCGATGATTCTGCATACTTCTGACTGAAGTCTCACCAAGATTATCGTAGAAAATGCATATCTCAGCTTGAAATCTCACGAAACTCAAGATGTCGCCGGTTCTGCATATCAAACGCACTGTGGAGTGGTGAAAACAACCAGATAACGTTGTCTCGCATTAAATAGCTGGAAAAGCGCGATCCTGATGATTCTGCATACTTCTGAGAGAAGTCTCACCAAGATTATCGTAGAAAATGCATATCTCAGCTTGATACCCGAAGAAAGCCAAGATGTCGCCGGTTCTGCATATCAAACGCACTGTGGAGTGGTGAAAACACCAGATAACGTGTTTCTCGCATTAAATAGCTCGAAAAGAGAGATCTAGATGATTCTGCATACTTCTGACAGAGGTCTCACCGAGATTATCGTAGAAAATGCATATCTCCGCGTGAACCCCGACGAAATCCAAGATGTCGCCGGTTCTGCATATCAAACGCACTGTGGAGTGGTGAAAACAACAGAAAACTTGTTTTTTCGCATTAAATAGCTCGAAACGAGCGATCTAGTTGATTCTGCATACTTCTGACAGAGGTCTCACCGAGATTATCGTAGAAAATGCATATCTCAGCGTGAACCCCGACGAAATCCAAGATGTCGCCGGTTCTGCATATCAAACGCACTGTGGAGTGGTGAAAACAACAGAAAACTTGTTTTTTCGCATTAAATAGCTCGAAACGAGCGATCTAGTTGATTCTGCATACTTCTGACAGAAGTCTCACCAAGATTATTGCAGAAAATGCATATCTCAGCTTGAAACCTCACTGATATCAAGATGTCGCCGGTTCTGCATACCAAACGCACTGTGGAGTGGTGAAAACACCAGATAACGTGTTTCTCTCATTAAATAGCTCGAAAAGAGGGATCTCGATGATTCTGCATACTTCTGACAGAAGACTCACCAAGATTATCGCAGAAAATGCATATCTCAGCTGGAAACACCACGAAAATCAAGGTATCGCCGGTTCTGCATATCAAACGCACTGTGGAATGTTGAAAACACCAGGAAACTTGTTTTTTGCATTAAATCGCTCGACAAGAGCGATCTAGATGATTCTGCATACTTCTGACAGAAGTGTCACCAAGATTATCGCAGAAAATGCATATCTCAGCTTGATACCCGACGAAAGCCAAGATGTCGCCGGTTCTGCATATCAAACGCACTGTGCAGTGGAGAAAACACCAGATAACGTGTTTCTCGCATTAAATAGCTCGAAAAGAGCGATCCCGATGATTCTGCATACTTCTGACAGAAGTCTCACCAAGATTATCGTAGAAAATGCATATCTCAGCTTGAACCCCGACGAAATCCAAGATATCGCCGGTTCTGGATGTCAAACGCACTGTGGAGTGGTGAAAACACCAGATAACGTGTTTCTCGCATTTAATAGCTCGAAAAGAGCGATCCCGAGGATTCTGCATACTTCTGACAGAAGTCTCACCAAGATTATCGTAGAAAATGCATATCTCAGCTTGAAACCCGACCGAAACCAAGATATCTCCGGTTCTGCATGTCAAACGTACTGTGGAGTGGTGAATACACCAGAAAACGTGTTTCTCGCATTAAATAACTCGAAAAGAGCGGTCTAGATGATTCTGCATACTTCTGACAGAGGTCTCACCAAGATTATCGTAGAAAATGCATATCTCAGCGTGAACCCCGACAAAATCCAAGATGTCGCCGGTTCTGCCTGTCAAACGCACTGTACAGTGGTGAAAACACCAGATAACGTGTTTCTCGCATTAAGTAGCTCGAATAGAGCGATCTCGAAGATTCTGCAACCTTCTGACAGAAGTCTCACCAATATTATCGCAGAACATGCATATCTCAGCTTGAAACCTCACGAAAATCAAGATGTCGCCGGTTCTGCATATCAAACGCAATGTGGAGTGGTGAAAACACCAGATAACGTGTTTCTCGCATTAAACAGCTCGAAAAGAGCGATTCCGATGATTCTGCATACTTCTGACAGAAGACTCACCAAGATTATCGCAGAAAATGCATATCTCAGCTGGAAACACCACGAAAATCAAGATATCGCCGGTCTTGCATATCAAACGCACTGTGGAATGTTGAAAACACCAGGAAACTTGTTTTTTTGCATTAAATAGCTCGACAAGAGCGATCTAGACGATTCTGCATACTTCTGACTGAAGTCTCACCAAGATTATCGCAGAAAATGCATATCTCAGCTTGATACCCGACGAAAGCCAAGATGTCGCCGGTTCAGCATATCAAACGCACTGTGGAGTGGTGAAAACACCAGATAACGTGTTTCTCGCATTAAATAGCTCGAAAAGAGGGATCTAGATGATTCTGCATACTTCGGACTGAAGTCTCACCAAGATAATCGCAGAAAATGCATATCTCAGCTTGTAACCCGACGAAATCCAAGATGTCGCCGGTTCTGTATATCAATCGCACTGTGGAGTGGTGAAAACACCCGAAATCGTGTTTCTCGCATTAAGTAGCTCGAAAAGAGCGATCTCGATGATTCTGCATACTTCTGACAGAAGTCTCACCAAGATTATCGCAGAAAATGCATATCTCAGCTGGAAACACCACGAAAATCAATATATCGCCGGTTCTGCATATCAAACGCACTGTGGAATGTTGAAAACACCAGAAAACTTGTTTTTTCACATTAAATAGCTCGACAAGAGCGATCTAAATGATTCTGCATACTTCTGACTGAAGTCTCACCAAGATTATCGCAGAAAATCCGTATCTCAGCTTGAAACCTCACGAAAACCAAGTTATCTCCGCTACTGCACATCAAACGTACTGTGGAGTGGTGAATACACCAGAAAACGTGTTTCTCGCATTAAATAGCTCGAAAAGAGCGAACTTGATGATTCTGCATACTTCTGACTGAAGTCTCACCAATATTATCGCAGAATATGCATATCTCAGCTTGAAACCTCACGAAAATCAAGATGTCGCCGGTTCTGCATATCAAACGCAATGTGGAGTGGTGAAAACACCAGATAACGTGTTTCTCGCATTAAACAGCTCGAAAAGAGCGATCTCGAGGATTCTGCATACTTCTGACAGAAGTCTCACCAAGATTATCGTAGAAAATGCATATCTCAGCTTGAAACCCGACCGAAACCAAGATATCTCCGGTTCTGCATGTCAAACGTACTGTGGAGTGGTGAATACACCAGAAAACGTGTTTCTCGCATTAAATAGCTCGAAAAGAGCAATCTAGATGATTCTGCATACTTCTGCCAGAAGTCTCACCAAGATTATGGTAGAAAATGCATATCTCAGCTTGATACCCGACGAAAGCCAAGATGTCGCCGGTTCTGCATGTCAAACGCACTGTGTAGTGGTGAAAACACCAGATAACGTGTTTCTCGCATTAAATAGCTCGAAATTAGCGATCCCAATGTTTCTGCATACTTCTGACAGAAGTCTCACCAAGATTATCGTAGAAAATGCATATCTCAGCTTGAACCCCGACGAAATCCAAGATGGCGCCGGTTCTGCATGTCAAACGCACTGTGTAGTGGTGAAAACACCAGATAACGTGTTTCTCGCATTAAATAGCTCGAAAAGAGCGATCCCGATGATTCTGCATACTTCTGACAGAAGTCTCACCAAGATTATCGTAGAAAATGCATATCTCAGCTTGAAACCCGACCGAAACCAAGATATCGCAGGTTCTGCATGTCAAACGCACTGTGGAGTGGTGAAATCACCAGATAACGTGTTTCTCGCATTAAATAGCTCGAAAAGAACGATCCCGATGATTCTGCATACTTCTGACTGAAGTCTCACCAAGATTATCGTAGAAAATGCATATCTCAGCTTGAAATCTCACGAAACTCAAGATGTCGCCGGTTCTGCATATCAAACGCACTGTGGAGTGATGAAAACAACCAGATAACGTTGTCTCGCATTAAATAGCTGGAAAAGCGCGATCCTGATGATTCTGCATACTTCTGAGAGAAGTCTCACCAAGATTATCGTAGAAAATGCATATCTCAGCTTGATACCCGAAGAAAGCCAAGATGTCGCCGGTTCTGCATATCAAACGCACTGTGGAGTGGTGAAAACACCAGATAACGTGTTTCTCGCATTAAATAGCTCGAAAAGAGAGATCTAGATGATTCTGCATACTTCTGACAGAGGTCTCACCGAGATTATCGTAGAAAATGCATATCTCAGCGTGAACCCCGACGAAATCCAAGATGTCGCCGGTTCTGCATATCAAACGCACTGTGGAGTGGTGAAAACAATAGAAAACTTGTTTTTTCGCATTAAACAGCTCGAAACGAGCGATCTAGTTGATTCTGCATACTTCTGACAGAGGTCTCACCGAGATTATCGTAGAAAATGCATATCTCAGCGTGAACCCCGACGAAATCCAAGATGTCGCCGGTTCTGCATATCAAACGCACTGTGGAGTGGTGAAAACAACAGAAAACTTGTTTTTTCGCATTAAATAGCTCGAAACGAGCGATCTAGTTGATTCTGCATACTTCTGACAGAAGTCTCACCAAGATTATTGCAGAAAATGCATATCTCAGCTTGAAACCTCACTGATATCAAGATGTCGCCGGTTCTGCATATCAAACGCACTGTGGAGTGGTGAAAACACCAGATAACGTGTTTCTCTCATTAAATAGCTCGAAAAGAGGGATCTCGATGATTCTGCATACTTCTGACAGAAGACTCACCAAGATTATCGCAGAAAATGCATATCTCAGCTGGAAACACCACGAAAATCAAGGTATCGCCGGTTCTGCATATCAAACGCACTGTGGAATGTTGAAAACACCAGGAAACTTATTTTTTGCATTAAATCGCTCGACAAGAGCGATCTAGATGATTCTGCATACTTCTGACAGAAGTGTCACCAAGATTATCGCAGAAAATGCATATCTCAGCTTGATACCCGACGAAAGCCAAGATGTCGCCGGTTCTGCATATCAAACGCACTGTGCAGTGGAGAAAACACCAGATAACGTGTTTCTCGCATTAAATAGCTCGAAAAGAGCGATCCCGATGATTCTGCATACTTCTGACAGAAGTCTCACCAAGATTATCGTAGAAAATGCATATCTCAGCTTGAACCCCGACGAAATCCAAGATATCGCCGGTTCTGGATGTCAAACGCACTGTGGAGTGGTGAAAACACCAGATAACGTGTTTCTCGCATTTAATAGCTCGAAAAGAGCGATCCCGAGGATTCTGCATACTTCTGACAGAAGTCTCACCAAGATTATCGTAGAAAATGCATATCTCAGCTTGAAACCCGACCGAAACCAAGATATCTCCGGTTCTGCATGTCAAACGTACTGTGGAGTGGTGAATACACCAGAAAACGTGTTTCTCGCATTAAATAACTCGAAAAGAGCGGTCTAGATGATTCTGCATACTTCTGACAGAGGTCTCACCAAGATTATCGTAGAAAATGCATATCTCAGCGTGAACCCCGACAAAATCCAAGATGTCGCCGGTTCTGCATGTCAAACGCACTGTACAGTGGTGAAAACACCAGATAACGTGTTTCTCGCATTAAGTAGCTCGAATAGAGCGATCTCGAAGATTCTGCAACCTTCTGACAGAAGTCTCACCAAGATTATCGTAGAAAATGCATATCTCAGCTTGATACCCGACGAAAGCCAAGATGTCGCCGGTTCTGCATATCAAATGCACTGTGGAGTGGTGAAAACAACCAGATAACGTTTTCTCGCATTAAATAGCCCGAAAAGATGGATGTCGATGATTCTGCATACTTCTGACAGAAGACTCACCAAGATTATCGCAGAAAATGCATATCTCAGCTGGAAACACCACGAAAATCAAGATATCGCCGGTCTTGCATATCAAACGCACTGTGGAATGCTGAAAACACCAGGAAACTTGTTTTTTTGCATTAAATAGCTCGACAAGAGCGATCTAGACGATTCTGCATACTTCTGACTGAAGTCTCACCAAGATTATCGCAGAAAATGCATATCACAGCTTGATACCCGACGAAAGCCAAGTGGTGAAAACACCAGATAACGTGTTTCTCGCATTAAATAGCTCGAAAAGAGGGATCTGGATGTTTCTGCATACTTCGGACTGAAGTCTCACCAAGATAATCGCAGAAAATGCATATCTCAGCTTGAAACCCGACGAAATCCAAGATGTCGCCGGTTCTGCATATCAAACGCACTGTGGAGTGGTGAAAACACCCGAAATCCTGTTTCTCGCATTAAGTAGCTCGAAAAGAGCGATCTCGATGATTCTGCATACTTCTGACAGAAGTCTCACCAAGATTATCGCAGAAAATGCATATCTCAGCTGGAAACACCACGAAAATCAAGATATCGCCGGTTCTGCATATCAAACGCACTGTGGAATGTTGAAAACACCAGAAAACTTGTTTTTTCACATTAAATAGCTCGACAAGAGCGATCTAAATGATTCTGCATACTTCTGACAGAAGACTCACCAAGATTATCGCAGAAAATGCATATCTCAGCTGGAAACACCACGAAAATCAAGATATCGCCGGTCTTGCATATCAAACGCACTGTGGAATGTTGAAAACACCAGGAAACTTGTTTTTTTGCATTAAATAGCTCGACAAGTGCGATCTAGACGATTCTGCATACTTCTGACTGAAGTCTCACCAAGATTATCGCAGAAAATGCATATCTCAGCTTGATACCCGACGAAAGCCAAGATGTCGCCGGTTCAGCATATCAAACACACTGTGGAGTGGTGAAAACACCAGATAACGTGTTTCTCGCATTAAATAGCTCGAAAAGAGGGATCTAGATGATTCTGCATACTTCGGACTGAAGTCTCACCAAGATAATCGCAGAAAATGCATATCTCAGCTTGAAACCCGACGAAATCCAAGATGTCGCCGGTTCTGTATATCAATCGCACTGTGGAGAGGTGAAAACACCCGAAATCGTGTTTCACGCATTAAGTAGCTCGAAAAGAGCGATCTCGATGATTCTGCATACTTCTGACAGAAGTCTCACCATGATTATCGCAGAAAATGCATATCTCAGCTGGAAACACCACGAATATCAAGATATCGCCGGTTCTGCATATCAAACGCACTGTGGAATGTTGAAAACACCAGAAAACTTGTTTTTTCACATTAAATAGCTCGACAAGAGCGATCTAAATGATTCTGCATACTTCTGACTGAAGTCTCACCAAGATTATCGCAGAAAATCCGTATCTCAGCTTGAAACCTGACGAAAACCAAGTTATCTCCGCTACTGCACATCAAACGTACTGTGGAGTGGTGAATACACCAGAAAACGTGTTTCTCGCATTAAATAGCTCGAAAAGAGCGAACTTGATGATTCTGCATACTTCTGACTGAAGTCTCACCAATATGATCGCAGAACATGCATATCTCAGCTTGAAACCTCACGAAAATCAAGATGTCGCCGGTTCAGCATATCAAACGCAATGTGGAGTGGTGAAAACACCAGATAACGTGTTTCTCGCATTAAACAGCTCGAAAAGAGCGATCCCGATGATTCTGCATACTTCTGACAGAAGTCTCACCAAGATTATCGTAGAAAATGCATATCTCAGCTTGAAACCCGACCGAAACCAAGATATCTCCGGTTCTGCATGTCAAACGTACGGTGGAGTGGCGAATACACCAGAAAACGTGTTTCTCGCATTAAAGAGTTCGAAACGAGCGATCTAGATGATACTGCATACTTCTGACTGAAGTCTCACCAAAATTATCGCAAAAAATTGCATATCTCACCTTGAAACCTCACGAAAATAAAGATGACGCCGGTTCTGCACATCAAACGCACTGTGGAGTGGTGAAAACAACCAGATAACGTGTTTCTCGCATTAAATAGCTCGAAAAGAGCGATCCCGATGATTCTGCATACTTCCGACAGAAGTCTCACCAAGATTATCGTAGAAAATGCATATCTCTGCTTGAACCACAACGAAACCCAAGATGTCGCCGGTTCTGCATATCAAACGCACTGTGGAGTGGTGAAAACACCAGAAAACGTGTTTCTCGCATTAAGCAGCTCGAAACGAGCGATCTAGATGATTTTGCATACTTCTGACTGATGTCTCACCAATATTATCGCAAAAAATTGCATATCTCACCTTGAAACCTCACGAAAATAAAGATGACGCCGGTTCTGCACATCAAACGCACTGTGGAGTGGTGAGAACAACCAGATAACGTGTTTCTCGCATTAAATAGCTCGAAAAGAGCGATCCCGATGATTCTGCATACTTCCGACAGAAGTCTCACCAAGATTATCGTAGAAAATGCATATCTCTGCTTGAACCCCAACGAAACCCAAGATGTCGCCGGTTCTGCATATCAAACGCACTGTGGAGTGGTGAAAACACCAGAAAACGTGTTTCTCGCATTAAGCAGCTCGAAACGAGCGATCTAGATGATTCTGCATACTTCTGACTGTTGTCTCACAAAGATTATCGCAGAAAATGCATATCTCAGCTTGAACCCCGACGAAAGCCAAGATGTCGCCGGTTCTGCATATCAAACGCACTGTGGAGTGGCGAAAACACCAAATAACGTGTTTCTCGTATTAAATAGCTCGAAAAAAGGGATCTCGATGATTCTGCATACTTCTGACAGAAGACTCACCAAGATTATCGCAGAAAAGCATATCTCAGCTTGAAACCCGACCGAAACCAAGATATCTCCGGTTCTGCATGTCAAACGTACTGTGAAATGTTGAATACACCAGATAACGTGTTACTCGCATTAAATAGCCCGACAAGAGCGATCTACATGATTCTGCATACTTCTGACTGAAGTCTCACCTAGATTATCGCAGAAAATGCATATCTCAGCTTGATACCCGACGAAAGCCAAGATGTCGCCGGTTCTGCAAATAAAACGTTCTGTGGAGTGGTGAAAACACCAGAAAACGTGTTTCTCGCATTAAGTAGCTCGAAAAGGGCGATCTAGATGATACTGCATCCTTCTGACTGAAGTCTCACCAATATTATCGCAAAAAATTGCATATCTCACATTGAAACCTCACGAAAATAAAGATGACGCCGGTTCTGCACATCAAACGCACTGTGGAGTGGTGAAAACAACCAGATAACGTGTTTCTCGCATTAAATAGCTCGAAAAGAGCGATCCCGATGATTCTGCATACTTCCGACAGAAGTCTCACCAAGCTTATCGTAGAAAATGCATATCTCAGCTTGAACCCCGACGAAACCCAAGATGTCGCCGGTTCTGCATATCAAACGCACTGTGGAGTGGTGAAAACACCAGAAAACGTGTTTCTCGCATTAAGTAGCTCGACAAGAGCGATCTCGAAGATTCTGCATACTTCTGACAGAAGTCTCACCAAGATAATCGTAGAAAAGCATATCTCTGCTTGAAACCTCACGAAAATCAAGATGTCGTCGGTTCTGCATATGAAACGCACTCTGCAGTGGTGAAAACAACCAGAGAACGTGTTTCTCGCATTAAATAGCTCGAATAGAGCGTTCCCGATGATTTTGCATACTTCTGTCAGAATTCTCACCAAGATTGACGTAGAAAATGCATATCTCAGCTTGATACCCTACGACAGCCAAGATGTCGCCGGTTTTGCATATCAAACGCACTGTGGAGTGGTGAGAACAACCAGATAACGTGTTTCTCGCATTAAATAGCTCGAAAAGAGCGATCCCGATGATTCTGCATACTTCCGACAGAAGTCTCACCAAGATTATCGTAGAAAATGCATATCTCTGCTTGAACCCCAACGAAACCCAAGATGTCGCCGGTTCTGCATATCAAACGCACTGTGGAGTGGTGAAAACACCAGAAAACGTGTTTCTCGCATTAAGCAGCTCGAAACGAGCGATCTAGATGATTCTGCATACTTCTGACTGTTGTCTCACAAAGATTATCGCAGAAAATGCATATCTCAGCTTGAACCCCGACGAAAGCCAAGATGTCGCCGGTTCTGCATATCAAACGCACTGTGGAGTGGCGAAAACACCAAATAACGTGTTTCTCGTATTAAATAGCTCGATAAAAGGGATCTCGATGATTCTGCATACTTCTGACAGAAGACTCACCAAGATTATCGCAGAAAAGCATATCTCAGCTTGAAACCCGACCGAAACCAAGATATCTCCGGTTCTGCATGTCAAACGTACTGTGAAATGTTGAAAACACCAGATAACGTGTTACTCGCATTAAATAGCCCGACAAGAGCGATCTAGATGATTCTGCATACTTCTGACTGAAGTCTCACCTAGATTATCGCAGAAAATGCATATCTCAGCTTGATACCCGACGAAAGCCAAGATGTCGCCGGTTCTGCAAATAAAACGTTCTGTGGAGTGGTGAAAACACCAGAAAACGTGTTTCTCGCATTAAGTAGCTCGAAAAGTGCGATCTAGATGATACTGCATACTTCTGACTGAAGTCTCACCAATATTATCGCAAAAAATTGCATATCTCACCTTGAAACCTCACGAAAATAAAGATGACGTCGGTTCTGCACATCAAACGCACTGTGGAGTGGTGAGAACAACCAGATAACGTGTTTCTCGCATTGAATAGCTCGAAAAGAGCGATCCCGATGATTCTGCATACTTCCGACAGAAGTCTCACCAAGATTATCGTAGAAAATGCATATCTCTGCTTGAACCCCAACGAAACCCAAGATGTCGCCGGTTCTGCATATCAAACGCACTGTGGAGTGGTGAAAACACCAGAAAACGTGTTTCTCGCATTAAGCAGCTCGAAACGAGCGATCTAGATGATTCTGCATACTTCTGACTGATGTCTCACCAAGATTATCGCAGAAAATGCATATCTCAGCTAGAACCCCGACGAAATCCAAGATGTCGCCGGTTCTGCATATCAAACGCACTGTGGAGTGGTGAAAACACCAGAAAACGTGTTTCTCGCATTAAGCAGCTCGAAACGAGCGATCTAGATGATTCTGCATACTTCTGACTGATGTCTCACCAAGATTATCGCAGAAAATGCATATCTCAGCTAGAACCCCGACGAAATCCAAGATGTCGCCGGTTCTGCATATCGAACGCTCTGTGGAGTGGTGAAAACACCCGAAATCGTGTTTCTCGCATTAAGTAGCTCGACAAGAGCGATCTCGAAGATTCTGCATACTTCTGACAGAAGTCTCACCAAGATAATCGTAGAAAAGCATATCTCTGCTTGAAACCTCACGAAAATCAAGATGTCGTCGGTTCTGCATATGAAACGCACTCTGCAGTGGTGAAAACAACCAGAGAACGTGTTTCTCGCATTAAATAGCTCGAATAGAGCGTTCCCGATGATTTTGCATACTTCTGTCTGAATTCTCACCAAGATTGACGTAGAAAATGCATATCTCAGCTTGATACCCTACGACAGCCAAGATGTCGCCGGTTTTGCATATCAAACGCACTGTGGAGTGGTGAATACACCAGAAAACGTGTTTCTCGCATTAAATAGCTCGAAAAGAGCGATCCCGAAGATTCTGCATACTTCTGACAGAAGTCTCACCAAGATTATCGTAGAAAATGCATATCTCAGCTTGAAATCTAACGAAACTCAACATGTCGGCGGTTCTGCATATCAAACGCACTGTGGAGTGGTGAAAACACCAGAAAACGTGTTTCTCGCATTAAGTAGCTCGAAACGAGCGATCTAGATGATACTGCATACTTCTGACTGAAGTCTCACCAATATTATCGCAAAGAATGCATATCTCACCTTGAAACCTCACGAAAATAAAGATGACGCCGGTTCTGCATATCAAACGCACTGTGGAGTGGTGAAAACACCAGAAAACGTGTTTCTCGCATTAAGCAGCTCGAAACGAGCGATCTAGATGATTCTGCATACTTCTGACAGAAGTCTCACCAAGATTATCGTAGAAAAGCATATCTCAGCTTGAAACCCGACCGAAACCAAGATATCTCCGGTTCTGCATGTCAAACGTACTGTGGAATGTTGAAAACACCAGAAAACGTGTTTCTCGCATTAAGTAGCTCGAAAAGATCGATCTCGAAGATTCTGCATACTTCTGACAGAAGTCTCACCAAGATTAATGTAGAAAATGCATATCTCAGCTTCAAACCCGACGAAAGCCAAGATGTCGCCGGTTCTGCATATCAAACGCACTGTGGAGTGGTGAAAACACCAGATAACGTGTTACTCGCATTAAATAGCCCGACAAGAGCGATCTGGATGATTCTGCATACTTCTGAATGAAGTCTCACCTAGATTATCGCAGAAAATGCATATCTCAGCTTGATACCCGACGAAAGCCAAGATGTCGCCGGTTCTGCACATAAAACGTTCTGTGGAGTGGTGAAAACACCAGAAAACGTGTTTCTCGCATTAAGTAGCTCGAAACGAGCGATTTAGATGATACTGCATACTTCTGACTGAAGTCTCACCAATATTATCGCAAAAAATTGCATATCTCACCTTGAAACCTCACGAAAATAAAGATGACGCCGGTTCTGCACATCAAACGCACTGTGGAGTGGTGAAAACAACCAGATAACGTGTTTCTCCCATTAAATAGCTCGAAAAGAGCGATCCCGATGATTCTGCATACTTCCGACAGAAGTCTCACCTAGATTATCGCAGAAAATGCATATCTCAGCTTGATACCCGACGAATGCCAAAATGTCGCCGGTTCTGCACATAAAACGTTCTGTGGAGTGGTGAAAACACCAGAAAACGTGTTTCTCGCATTAAGTAGCTCGAAACGAGCGATCTAGATGATTCTGCATACTTCTGACTGAAGTCTCACCAAGATTATTGCAGAAAATCCGTATCTCAGCTTGAAACCTCACGAAAACCAAGTTATCTCCGCTACTGCACATCAAACGTACTGTGGAGTGGTGAATACACCAGAAAACGTGTTTCTCGCATTAAATAGCTCGAAAAGAGCGAACTTGATGATTCTGCATACTTCTGACTGAAGTCTCACCAATATTATCGCAGAACATGCATATCTCAGCTTGAAACCTCACGAAAATCAAGATGTCGCCGGTTCTGCATATCAAACGCAATGTGGAGTGGTGAAAACACCAGATAACGTGTTTCTCGCATTAAACAGCTCGAAAAGAGCGATCCCGATGATTCTGCATACTTCTGACAGAAGTCTCACCAAGATTATCGTAGAAAATGCATATCTCAGCTTGAAACCCGACCGAAACCAAAATATCTCCGGTTCTGCATGTCAAACGTACGGTGGAGTGGCGAATACACCAGAAAACGTGTTTCTCGCATTAAGTAGCTCGAAACGAGCGATTTAGCTGATACTGCATACTTCTGACTGAAGTCTCACCAATATTATCGCAAAAAATTGCATATCTCACCTTGAAACCTCACGAAAATAAAGATGACGCCGGTTCTGCACATCAAACGCACTGTGGAGTGGTGAAAACAACCAGATAACGTGTTTCTCCCATTAAATAGCTCGAAAAGAGCGATCCCGATGATTCTGCATACTTCCGACAGAAGTCTCACCTAGATTATCGCAGAAAATGCATATCTCAGCTTGATACCCGACGAATGCCAAAATGTCGCCGGTTCTGCACATAAAACGTTCTGTGGAGTGGTGAAAACACTAGAAAACGTGTTTCTCGCATTAAGTAGCTCGAAACGAGCGATCTAGATGATACTGCATACTTCTGACTGAAGTCTCACCAATATTATCGCAAAAAATTGCATATCTCACCTTGAAACCTCACGAAAATAAAGATGACGCCGGTTCTGCACATCAAACGCACTGTGGAGTGGTGAGAACAACCAGATAACGTGTTTCTCGCATTAAATAGCTCGAAAAGAGCGATCCCGATGATTCTGCATACTTCCGACAGAAGTCTCACCAAGATTATCGTAGAAAATGCATATCTCTGCTTGAACCCCAACGAAACCCAAGATGTCGCCGGTTCTGCATATCAAACGCACTGTGGAGTGGTGAAAACACCAGAAAACGTGTTTCTCGCATTAAGCAGCTCGAAACGAGCGATCTAGATGATTCTGCATACTTCTGACTGTTGTCTCACAAAGATTATCGCAGAAAATGCATATCTCAGCTTGAACCCCGACGAAAGCCAAGATGTCGCCGGTTCTGCATATCAAACGCACTGTGGAGTGGCGAAAACACCAAATAACGTGTTTCTCGTATTAAATAGCTCGAAAAAAGGGATCTCGATGATTCTGCATACTTCTGACAGAAGACTCACCAAGATTATCGCAGAAAAGCATATCTCAGCTTGAAACCCGACCGAAACCAAGATATCTCCGGTTCTGCATGTCAAACGTACTGTGAAATGTTGAATACACCAGATAACGTGTTACTCGCATTAAATAGCCCGACAAGAGCGATCTACATGATTCTGCATACTTCTGACTGAAGTCTCACCTAGATTATCGCAGAAAATGCATATCTCAGCTTGATACCCGACGAAAGCCAAGATGTCGCCGGTTCTGCAAATAAAACGTTCTGTGGAGTGGTGAAAACACCAGAAAACGTGTTTCTCGCATTAAGTAGCTCGAAAAGTGCGATCTAGATGATACTGCATCCTTCTGACTGAAGTCTCACCAATATTATCGCAAAAAATTGCATATCTCACATTGAAACCTCACGAAAATAAAGATGACGCCGGTTCTGCACATCAAACGCACTGTGGAGTGGTGAAAACAACCAGATAACGTGTTTCTCGCATTAAATAGCTCGAAAAGAGCGATCCCGATGATTCTGCATACTTCCGACAGAAGTCTCACCAAGCTTATCGTAGAAAATGCATATCTCAGCTTGAACCCCGACGAAACCCAAGATGTCGCCGGTTCTGCATATCAAACGCACTGTGGAGTGGTGAAAACACCAGAAAACGTGTTTCTCGCATTAAGTAGCTCGACAAGAGCGATCTCGAAGATTCTGCATACTTCTGACAGAAGTCTCACCAAGATTATTGCAGAAAATCCGTATCTCAGCTTGAAACCTCACGAAAACCAAGTTATCTCCGCTACTGCACATCAAACGTACTGTGGAGTGGTGAATACACCAGAAAACGTGTTTCTCGCATTAAATAGCTCGAAAAGAGCGAACTTGATGATTCTGCATACTTCTGACTGAAGTCTCACCAATATTATCGCAGAACATGCATATCTCAGCTTGAAACCTCACGAAAATCAAGATGTCGCCGGTTCTGCATATCAAACGCAATGTGGAGTGGTGAAAACACCAGATAACGTGTTTCTCGCATTAAACAGCTCGAAAAGAGCGATCCCGATGATTCTGCATACTTCTGACAGAAGTCTCACCAAGATTATCGTAGAAAATGCATATCTCAGCTTGAAACCCGACCGAAACCAAAATATCTCCGGTTCTGCATGTCAAACGTACGGTGGAGTGGCGAATACACCAGAAAACGTGTTTCTCGCATTAAGTAGCTCGAAACGAGCGATTTAGCTGATACTGCATACTTCTGACTGAAGTCTCACCAATATTATCGCAAAAAATTGCATATCTCACCTTGAAACCTCACGAAAATAAAGATGACGCCGGTTCTGCACATCAAACGCACTGTGGAGTGGTGAAAACAACCAGATAACGTGTTTCTCCCATTAAATAGCTCGAAAAGAGCGATCCCGATGATTCTGCATACTTCCGACAGAAGTCTCACCTAGATTATCGCAGAAAATGCATATCTCAGCTTGATACCCGACGAATGCCAAAATGTCGCCGGTTCTGCACATAAAACGTTCTGTGGAGTGGTGAAAACACTAGAAAACGTGTTTCTCGCATTAAGTAGCTCGAAACGAGCGATCTAGATGATACTGCATACTTCTGACTGAAGTCTCACCAATATTATCGCAAAAAATTGCATATCTCACCTTGAAACCTCACGAAAATAAAGATGACGCCGGTTCTGCACATCAAACGCACTGTGGAGTGGTGAGAACAACCAGATAACGTGTTTCTCGCATTAAATAGCTCGAAAAGAGCGATCCCGATGATTCTGCATACTTCCGACAGAAGTCTCACCAAGATTATCGTAGAAAATGCATATCTCTGCTTGAACCCCAACGAAACCCAAGATGTCGCCGGTTCTGCATATCAAACGCACTGTGGAGTGGTGAAAACACCAGAAAACGTGTTTCTCGCATTAAGCAGCTCGAAACGAGCGATCTAGATGATTCTGCATACTTCTGACTGTTGTCTCACAAAGATTATCGCAGAAAATGCATATCTCAGCTTGAACCCCGACGAAAGCCAAGATGTCGCCGGTTCTGCATATCAAACGCACTGTGGAGTGGCGAAAACACCAAATAACGTGTTTCTCGTATTAAATAGCTCGAAAAAAGGGATCTCGATGATTCTGCATACTTCTGACAGAAGACTCACCAAGATTATCGCAGAAAAGCATATCTCAGCTTGAAACCCGACCGAAACCAAGATATCTCCGGTTCTGCATGTCAAACGTACTGTGAAATGTTGAATACACCAGATAACGTGTTACTCGCATTAAATAGCCCGACAAGAGCGATCTACATGATTCTGCATACTTCTGACTGAAGTCTCACCTAGATTATCGCAGAAAATGCATATCTCAGCTTGATACCCGACGAAAGCCAAGATGTCGCCGGTTCTGCAAATAAAACGTTCTGTGGAGTGGTGAAAACACCAGAAAACGTGTTTCTCGCATTAAGTAGCTCGAAAAGTGCGATCTAGATGATACTGCATCCTTCTGACTGAAGTCTCACCAATATTATCGCAAAAAATTGCATATCTCACATTGAAACCTCACGAAAATAAAGATGACGCCGGTTCTGCACATCAAACGCACTGTGGAGTGGTGAAAACAACCAGATAACGTGTTTCTCGCATTAAATAGCTCGAAAAGAGCGATCCCGATGATTCTGCATACTTCCGACAGAAGTCTCACCAAGCTTATCGTAGAAAATGCATATCTCAGCTTGAACCCCGACGAAACCCAAGATGTCGCCGGTTCTGCATATCAAACGCACTGTGGAGTGGTGAAAACACCAGAAAACGTGTTTCTCGCATTAAGTAGCTCGACAAGAGCGATCTCGAAGATTCTGCATACTTCTGACAGAAGTCTCACCAAGATAATCGTAGAAAAGCATATCTCTGCTTGAAACCTCACGAAAATCAAGATGTCGTCGGTTCTGCATATGAAACGCACTCTGCAGTGGTGAAAACAACCAGAGAACGTGTTTCTCGCATTAAATAGCTCGAATAGAGCGTTCCCGATGATTTTGCATACTTCTGTCAGAATTCTCACCAAGATTGACGTAGAAAATGCATATCTCAGCTTGATACCCTACGACAGCCAAGATGTCGCCGGTTTTGCATATCAAACGCACTGTGGAGTGGTGAGAACAACCAGATAACGTGTTTCTCGCATTAAATAGCTCGAAAAGAGCGATCCCGATGATTCTGCATACTTCCGACAGAAGTCTCACCAAGATTATCGTAGAAAATGCATATCTCTGCTTGAACCCCAACGAAACCCAAGATGTCGCCGGTTCTGCATATCAAACGCACTGTGGAGTGGTGAAAACACCAGAAAACGTGTTTCTCGCATTAAGCAGCTCGAAACGAGCGATCTAGATGATTCTGCATACTTCTGACTGTTGTCTCACAAAGATTATCGCAGAAAATGCATATCTCAGCTTGAACCCCGACGAAAGCCAAGATGTCGCCGGTTCTGCATATCAAACGCACTGTGGAGTGGCGAAAACACCAAATATCGTGTTTCTCGTATTAAATAGCTCGATAAAAGGGATCTCGATGATTCTGCATACTTCTGACAGAAGACTCACCAAGATTATCGCAGAAAAGCATATCTCAGCTTGAAACCCGACCGAAACCAAGATATCTCCGGTTCTGCATGTCAAACGTACTGTGAAATGTTGAAAACACCAGATAACGTGTTACTCGCATTAAATAGCCCGACAAGAGCGATCTAGATGATTCTGCATACTTCTGACTGAAGTCTCACCTAGATAATCGTAGAAAAGCATATCTCTGCTTGAAACCTCACGAAAATCAAGATGTCGTCGGTTCTGCATATGAAACGCACTCTGCAGTGGTGAAAACAACCAGAGAACGTGTTTCTCGCATTAAATAGCTCGAATAGAGCGTTCCCGATGATTTTGCATACTTCTGTCTGAATTCTCACCAAGATTGACGTAGAAAATGCATATCTCAGCTTGATACCCTACGACAGCCAAGATGTCGCCGGTTTTGCATATCAAACGCACTGTGGAGTGGTGAATACACCAGAAAACGTGTTTCTCGCATTAAATAGCTCGAAAAGAGCGATCCCGAAGATTCTGCATACTTCTGACAGAAGTCTCACCAAGATTATCGTAGAAAATGCATATCTCAGCTTGAAATCTAACGAAACTCAACATGTCGGCGGTTCTGCATATCAAACGCACTGTGGAGTGGTGAAAACACCAGAAAACGTGTTTCTCGCATTAAGCAGCTCGAAACGAGCGATCTAGATGATTCTGCATACTTCTGACAGAAGTCTCACCAAGATTATCGTAGAAAAGCATATCTCAGCTTGAAACCCGACCGAAACCAAGATATCTCCGGTTCTGCATGTCAAACGTACTGTGGAATGTTGAAAACACCAGAAAACGTGTTTCTCGCATTAAGTAGCTCGAAAAGATCGATCTCGAAGATTCTGCATACTTCTGACAGAAGTCTCACCAAGATAATCGTAGAAAAGCATATCTCTGCTTGAAACCTCACGAAAATCAAGATGTCGTCGGTTCTGCATATGAAACGCACTCTGCAGTGGTGAAAACAACCAGAGAACGTGTTTCTCGCATTAAATAGCTCGAATAGAGCGTTCCCGATGATTTTGCATACTTCTGTCTGAATTCTCACCAAGATTGACGTAGAAAATGCATATCTCAGCTTGATACCCTACGACAGCCAAGATGTCGCCGGTTTTGCATATGAAACGCACTGTGGAGTGGTGAATACACCAGAAAACGTGTTTCTCGCATTAAGTAGCTCGAAACGAGCGATTTAGATGATACTGCATACTTCTGACTGAAGTCTCACCAATATTATCGCAAAAAATTGCATATCTCACCTTGAAACCTCACGAAAATAAAGATGACGCCGGTTCTGCACATCAAACGCACTGTGGAGTGGTGAATACACCAGAAAACGTGTTTCTCGCATTAAATAGCTCGAAAAGAGCGAACTTGATGATTCTGCATACTTCTGACTGAAGTCTCACCAATATTATCGCAGAACATGCATATCTCAGCTTGAAACCTCACGAAAATCAAGATGTCGCCGGTTCTGCATATCAAACGCAATGTGGAGTGGTGAAAACACCAGATAACGTGTTTCTCGCATTAAACAGCTCGAAAAGAGCGATCCCGATGATTCTGCATACTTCTGACAGAAGTCTCAACAAGATTATCGTAGAAAATGCATATCTCAGCTTGAAACCCGACCGAAACCAAAATATCTCCGGTTCTGCATGTCAAACGTACGGTGGAGTGGCGAATACACCAGAAAACGTGTTTCTCGCATTAAGTAGCTCGAAACGAGCGATTTAGCTGATACTGCATACTTCTGACTGAAGTCTCACCAATATTATCGCAAAAAATTGCATATCTCACCTTGAAACCTCACGAAAATAAAGATGACGCCGGTTCTGCACATCAAACGCACTGTGGAGTGGTGAAAACAACCAGATAACGTGTTTCTCCCATTAAATAGCTCGAAAAGAGCGATCCCGATGATTCTGCATACTTCCGACAGAAGTCTCACCTAGATTATCGCAGAAAATGCATATCTCAGCTTGATACCCGACGAATGCCAAAATGTCGCCGGTTCTGCACATAAAACGTTCTGTGGAGTGGTGAAAACACTAGAAAACGTGTTTCTCGCATTAAGTAGCTCGAAACGAGCGATCTAGATGATACTGCATACTTCTGACTGAAGTCTCACCAATATTATCGCAAAAAATTGCATATCTCACCTTGAAACCTCACGAAAATAAAGATGACGCCGGTTCTGCACATCAAACGCACTGTGGAGTGGTGAGAACAACCAGATAACGTGTTTCTCGCATTAAATAGCTCGAAAAGAGCGATCCCGATGATTCTGCATACTTCCGACAGAAGTCTCACCAAGATTATCGTAGAAAATGCATATCTCTGCTTGAACCCCAACGAAACCCAAGATGTCGCCGGTTCTGCATATCAAACGCACTGTGGAGTGGTGAAAACACCAGAAAACGTGTTTCTCGCATTAAGCAGCTCGAAACGAGCGATCTAGATGATTCTGCATACTTCTGACTGTTGTCTCACAAAGATTATCGCAGAAAATGCATATCTCAGCTTGAACCCCGACGAAAGCCAAGATGTCGCCGGTTCTGCATATCAAACGCACTGTGGAGTGGCGAAAACACCAAATAACGTGTTTCTCGTATTAAATAGCTCGAAAAAAGGGATCTCGATGATTCTGCATACTTCTGACAGAAGACTCACCAAGATTATCGCAGAAAAGCATATCTCAGCTTGAAACCCGACCGAAACCAAGATATCTCCGGTTCTGCATGTCAAACGTACTGTGAAATGTTGAAAACACCAGATAACGTGTTACTCGCATTAAATAGCCCGACAAGAGCGATCTAGATGATTCTGCATACTTCTGACTGAAGTCTCACCTAGATTATCGCAGAAAATGCATATCTCAGCTTGATACCCGACGAAAGCCAAGATGTCGCCGGTTCTGCAAATAAAACGTTCTGTGGAGTGGTGAAAACACCAGAAAACGTGTTTCTCGCATTAAGTAGCTCGAAAAGTGCGATCTAGATGATACTGCATACTTCTGACTGAAGTCTCACCAATATTATCGCAAAAAATTGCATATCTCACCTTGAAACCTCACGAAAATAAAGATGACGCCGGTTCTGCACATCAAACGCACTGTGGAGTGGTGAAAACAACCAGATAACGTGTTTCTCGCATTAAATAGCTCGAAAAGAGCGATCCCGATGATTCTGTATACTTCCGACAGAAGTCTCACCAAGCTTATCGTAGAAAATGCATATCTCAGCTTGATCCCCGACGAAACCCAAGATGTCGCCGGTTCTGCATATCAAACGCACTGTGGAGTGGTGAAAACACCAGAAAACGTGTTTCTCGCATTAAGTAGCTCGACAAGAGCGATCTCGAAGATTCTGCATACTTCTGACAGAAGTCTCACCAAGATAATCGTAGAAAAGCATATCTCTGCTTGAAACCTCACGAAAATCAAGATGTCGTCGGTTCTGCATATGAAACGCACTCTGCAGTGGTGAAAACAACCAGAGAACGTGTTTCTCGCATTAAATAGCTCGAATAGAGCGTTCCCGATGATTTTGCATACTTCTGTCAGAATTCTCACCAAGATTGACGTAGAAAATGCATATCTCAGCTTGATACCCTACGACAGCCAAGATGTCGCCGGTTTTGCATATCAAACGCACTGTGGAGTGGTGAGAACAACCAGATAACGTGTTTCTCGCATTAAATAGCTCGAAAAGAGCGATCCCGATGATTCTGCATACTTCCGACAGAAGTCTCACCAAGATTATCGTAGAAAATGCATATCTCTGCTTGAACCCCAACGAAACCCAAGATGTCGCCGGTTCTGCATATCAAACGCACTGTGGAGTGGTGAAAACACCAGAAAACGTGTTTCTCGCATTAAGCAGCTCGAAACGAGCGATCTAGATGATTCTGCATACTTCTGACTGTTGTCTCACAAAGATTATCGCAGAAAATGCATATCTCAGCTTGAACCCCGACGAAAGCCAAGATGTCGCCGGTTCTGCATATCAAACGCACTGTGGAGTGGCGAAAACACCAAATAACGTGTTTCTCGTATTAAATAGCTCGAAAAAAGGGATCTCGATGATTCTGCATACTTCTGACAGAAGACTCACCAAGATTATCGCAGAAAAGCATATCTCAGCTTGAAACCCGACCGAAACCAAGATATCTCCGGTTCTGCATGTCAAACGTACTGTGAAATGTTGAAAACACCAGATAACGTGTTACTCGCATTAAATAGCCCGACAAGAGCGATCTAGATGATTCTGCATACTTCTGACTGAAGTCTCACCTAGATTATCGCAGAAAATGCATATCTCAGCTTGATACCCGACGAAAGCCAAGATGTCGCCGGTTCTGCAAATAAAACGTTCTGCGGAGTGGTGAAAACACCAGAAAACGTGTTTCTCGCATTAAGTAGCTCGAAAAGTGCGATCTAGATGATACTGCATACTTCTGACTGAAGTCTCACCAATATTATCGCAAAAAATTGCATATCTCACCTTGAAACCTCACGAAAATAAAGATGACGCCGGTTCTGCACATCAAACGCACTGTGGAGTGGTGAAAACAACCAGATAACGTGTTTCTCGCATTAAATAGCTCGAAAAGAGCGATCCCGATGATTCTGCATACTTCCGACAGAAGTCTCACCAAGCTTATCGTAGAAAATGCATATCTCAGCTTGAACCCCGACGAAACCCAAGATGTCGCCGGTTCTGCATATCAAACGCACTGTGGAGTGGTGAAAACACCAGAAAACGTGTTTCTCGCATTAAGTAGCTCGACAAGAGCGATCTCGAAGATTCTGCATACTTCTGACAGAAGTCTCACCAAGATAATCGTAGAAAAGCATATCTCTGCTTGAAACCTCACGAAAATCAAGATGTCGTCGGTTCTGCATATGAAACGCACTCTGCAGTGGTGAAAACAACCAGAGAACGTGTTTCTCGCATTAAATAGCTCGAATAGAGCGTTCCCGATGATTTTGCATACTTCTGTCAGAATTCTCACCAAGATTGACGTAGAAAATGCATATCTCAGCTTGATACCCTACGACAGCCAAGATGTCGCCGGTTTTGCATATCAAACGCACTGTGGAGTGGTGAATACACCAGAAAACGTGTTTCTCGCATTAAATAGTTCGAAAAGAGCGATCCCGAAGATTCTGCATACTTCTGACAGAAGTCTCACCAAGATTATCGTAGAAAATGCATATCTCAGCTTGAAATCTCACGAAACTCAACATGTCGGCGGTTCTGCATATCAAACGCACTGTGGAGTGGTGAAAACACCAGAAAACGTGTTTCTCGCATTAAGCAGCTCGAAACGAGCGATCTAGATGATTCTGCATACTTCTGACTGATGTCTCACCAAGATTATCGCAGAAAATGCATATCTCAGCTAGAACCCCGACGAAATCCAAGATGTCGCCGGTTCTGCATATCAAACGCACTGTGGAGTGGTGAAAACACCAGAAAACGTGTTTCTCGCATTAAGCAGCTCGAAACGAGCGATCTAGATGATTCTGCATACTTCTGACTGATGTCTCACCAAGATTATCGCAGAAAATGCATATCTCAGCTAGAACCCCGACGAAATCCAAGATGTCGCCGGTTCTGCTTATCAAACGCTCTGTGGAGTGGTGAAAACACCCGAAATCGTGTTTCTCGCATTAAGTAGCTCGACAAGAGCGATCTCGAAGATTCTGCATACTTCTGACAGAAGTCTCACCAAGATAATCGTAGAAAAGCATATCTCTGCTTGATACCCTACGACAGCCAAGATGTCGCCGGTTTTGCATATCGAACGCACTGTGGAGTGGTGAATACACCAGAAAACGTGTTTCTCGCATTAAGTAGCTCGAAAAGATCGATCTCGAAGATTCTGCATACTTCTGACAGAAGTCTCACCAAGATTATCGTAGAAAAGCATATCTCAGCTTGAAACCCGACCGAAACCAAGATATCTCCGGTTCTGCATGTCAAACGTACTGTGGAATGTTGAAAACACCAGAAAACGTGTTTCTCGCATTAAGTAGCTCGAAAAGATCGATCTCGAAGATTCTGCATACTTCTGACAGAAGTCTCACCAAGGTTAATGTAGAAAATGCATATCTCAGCTTCAAACCCGACCGAAACCAAGATATCTCCGGTTCTGCATGTCAAACGTACTGTGGAATGTTGAAAACACCAGAAAACGTGTTTCTCGCATTAAGTAGCTCGAAAAGATCGATCTCGAAGATTCTGCATACTTCTGACTGAAGTCTCACCTAGATTATCGCAGAAAATGCATATCTCAGCTTGAACCCCGACGAAAGCCAAGATGTCGCCGGTTCTGCATATCAAACGCACTGTGGAGTGGCGAAAACACCAAATAACGTGTTTCTCGTATTAAATAGCTCGAAAAAAGGGATCTCGATGATTCTGCATACTTCTGACAGAAGACTCACCAAGATTATCGCAGAAAAGCATATCTCAGCTTGAAACCCGACCGAAACCAAGATATCTCCGGTTCTGCATGTCAAACGTACTGTGAAATGTTGAAAACACCAGATAACGTGTTACTCGCATTAAATAGCCCGGACAAGAGCGATCTAGATGATTCTGCATACTTCTGACTGAAGTCTCACCTAGATTATCGCAGAAAATGCATATCTCAGCTTGATACCCGACGAAAGCCAAGATGTCGCCGGTTCTGCAAATAAAACGTTCTGTGGAGTGGTGAAAACACCAGAAAACGTGTTTCTCGCATTAAGTAGCTCGAAAAGTGCGATCTAGATGATACTGCATACTTCTGACTGAAGTCTCACCAATATTATCGCAAAAAATTGCATATCTCACCTTGAAACCTCACGAAAATAAAGATGACGCCGGTTCTGCACATCAAACGCACTGTGGAGTGGTGAAAACAACCAGATAACGTGTTTCTCGCATTAAATAGCTCGAAAAGAGCGATCCCGATGATTCTGCATACTTCCGACAGAAGTCTCACCAAGCTTATCGTAGAAAATGCATATCTCAGCTTGAACCCCGACGAAACCCAAGATGTCGCCGGTTCTGCATATCAAACGCACTGTGGAGTGGTGAAAACACCAGAAAACGTGTTTCTCGCATTAAGTAGCTCGACAAGAGCGATCTCGAAGATTCTGCATACTTCTGACAGAAGTCTCACCAAGATAATCGTAGAAAAGCATATCTCTGCTTGAAACCTCACGAAAATCAAGATGTCGTCGGTTCTGCATATGAAACGCACTCTGCAGTGGTGAAAACAACCAGAGAACGTGTTTCTCGCATTAAATATCTCGAATAGAGCGTTCCCGATGATTTTGCATACTTCTGTCAGAATTCTCACCAAGATTGACGTAGAAAATGCATATCTCAGCTTGATACCCTACGACAGCCAAGATGTCGCCGGTTTTGCATATCAAACGCACTGTGGAGTGGTGAATACACCAGAAAACGTGTTTCTCGCATTAAATAGCTCGAAAAGAGCGATCCCGAAGATTCTGCATACTTCTGACAGAAGTCTCACCAAGATTATCGTAGAAAATGCATATCTCAGCTTGAAATCTCACGAAACTCAACATGTCGGCGGTTCTGCATATCAAACGCACTGTGGAGTGGTGAAAACACCAGAAAACGTGTTTCTCGCATTAAGTAGCTCGAAACGAGCGATCTAGATGATACTGCATAGTTCTGACTGAAGTCTCACCAATATTATCGCAAAAAATGCATATCTCACCTTGAAACCTCACGAAAATAAAGATGACGCTGGTTCTGCATATCAAACGCACTGTGGAGTGGTGAAAACACCAGAAAACGTGTTTCTCGCATTAAGCAGCTCGATACGAGCGATCTAGATGATTCTGCATACTTCTGACAGAAGTCTCACCAAGATTATCGTAGAAAAGCATATCTCAGCTTGAAACCCGACCGAAACCAAGATATCTCCGGTTCTGCATGTCAAACGTACTGTGGAATGTTGAAAACACCAGAAAACGTGTTTCTCGCATTAAGTAGCTCGAAAAGATCGATCTCGAAGATTCTGCATACTTCTGACAGAAGTCTCACCAAGATTATCGTAGAAAAGCATATCTCAGCTTGAAAACCGACCGAAACCAAGATATCTCCGGTTCTGCATGTCAAACGTACTGTGGAATGTTGAAAACACCAGAAAACGTGTTTCTCGCATTAAGTAGCTCGAAAAGATCGATCTCGAAGATTCTGCATACTTCTGACAGAAGTCTCACCAAGATTAATGTAGAAAATGCATATCTCAGCTTCAAACCCGACGAAAGCCAAGATGTTGCCGGTTCTGCATATCAAACGCACTGAGGAGTGGTGAAAACACCAGATAACGTGTATCTCGCATTAAATAGCTCGAAAAGAGCGATCCCGATGATTCTGCATACTTCTGACAGAATTCTCACCAAGATTGACATAGAAAATGCATATCTCAGCTTGAAACCCGACGAAACCCAAGATGTCGCCGGTTCTGCATATCAAACGCACTGTGGAGTGGTGAAAACAACCAGATAACGTGTTTCTCGCATTAAATTGCTCGAAAAGAGCGATCCCGATGATTCTGCATACTTCTGACAGAAGTCTCACCAAGATTATCGTAGAAAAGCATATCTCAGCGTGAAACCCGACCGAAACCAAGATATCTCCGGTTCTGCATGTCAAACGTACTGTGGAATGTTGAAAACACCAGAATACGTGTTTCTCGCATTAAGTAGCTCGAAAAGATCGATCTCGAAGATTCTGCATACTTCTGACAGAAGTCTCACCAAGATTATCGTAGAAAATGCATATCTCAGCTTCAAACCCGACGAAAGCCAAGATGTCGCCGGTTCTGCATATCAAACGCACTGAGGAGTGGTGAAAACACCAGATAACGTGTATCTCGCATTAAATAGCTCGAAAAGAGCGATCCCGATGATTCTGCATACTTCTGACAGAATTCTCACCAAGATTGACATTGAAAATGCATATCTCATCTTGAAACCCGACGAAACCCAAGATGTCGCCGGTTCTGCATATCAAACGCACTGTGGAGTGGTGAAAACTACCAGATAACGTGTTTCTCGCATTAAATTGCTCGAAAAGAGCGATCCCGATGATTCTGCATACTTCTGACAGAAGTCTCACCAAGATTGACGTAGAAAATGCATATCTCAGCTTGAAACCCGACGATATCCAAGATGTCGCCGGTTCTGCATATCAAACGCACTGTGGAGTGGTGAAAACATCCAGATAACGTGTTTCTCGCATTAAATTGCTCGAAAAGAGCGATCCCGATGATTCTGCATACTTCTGACAGAAGACTCACCAAGATTATCGCAGAAAATGCATATCTCAGCTTGAACCCCGACGAAATCCAAGATGTCGCCGGTTCTGCATATCAAACGCACTGTGGAGTGGTGAAAACACCAGATAACGTGTTTCTCGCATTAAGTAGCTCGAAAAGAGCGATCCCGATGATTCTGCATACTTCTGACAGAATTCTCACCAAGATTGACGTAGAAAATGCATATCTCAGCTTGATACCCTACGACAGCCAAGATGTCGCCGGTTTTGCATTTCAAACGCACTGTGGAGTGGTGAATACACCAGAAAACGTGTTTCTCGCATTAAATAGATCGAAAAGAGCGATCTCGAAGATTCTGCATACTTCTGACAGAAGTCTCGCCAAGATTATCGTAGAAAATGCATATCTCAGCTTGAAATCTCACGAAACTCAACATGTCGGCGATTCTGCATATCAAACGCACTGTGGAGTGGTGAAAACAACCAGATAACGTGTTGCTCGCATTAAATTGCTCGAAAAGAGCGATCCCGATGATTCTGCATACTTCTGACAGAATTCTCACCAAGATTGACATAGAAAATGCATATCTCAGCTTGAAACCCGACGAAACCCAAGATGTCGCCGGTTCTGCATATCAAACGCACTGTTGAGTGGTAAAAACAACCAGATAACGTGTTTCTCGCATTAAATTGCTCGAAAAGAGCGATCCCGATGATTCTGCATACTTCTGACAGAAGTCTCACCAAGATTGACATAGAAAATGCATATCTCAGCTTGAAACCCGACGAAACCCAAGATGTCGCCGGTTCTGCATATCAAACATACTGTGGAGTGGTGATAACAACCAGATAACGTGTTTCTCGCATTATATTGCTCGAAAAGAGCGATCCCGATGATTCTGCATACTTCTGACAGAATTCTCACCAAGATTGACATAGAAAATGCATATCTCAGCTTGAAACCCGACGAAACCCAAGATGTCGCCGGTTCTGCTTATCAAACGCACTGTGGAGTGGTGAAAACAACCAGATAACGTGTTTCTCGCATTAAATTGTTCGAAAAGAGCGATCCCGATGATTCTGCATACTTCTGGCAGAAGTCTCACCAAGATAATCGCAGAAAATGCATATCTCAGCTTGAACCCCGACGAAATCCAAGATGTCGCCGGTTCTGCATATCAAACGCACTGTGGAGTGGTGAAAACACCATATAACGTGTTTCTCGCATTAAGTAGCTCGAAAAGAGCGATCCCGATGATTCTGCATACTTCTGACAGAATTCTCACCAAGATTGACGTAGAAAATGCATATCTCAGCTTGATACCCTACGACAGCCAAGATGTCGCCGGTTTTGCATTTCAAACGCACTGTGGAGTGGTGAATACACCAGAAAACGTGTTTCTCGCATTAAATAGATCGAAAAGAGCGATCTCGAAGATTCTGCATACTTCTGACAGAATTCTCACCATGATTGACATAGAAAATGCATATCTCAGCTTGAAACCCGACGAAACCCAAGATGTCGCCGGTTCTGCATATCAAACGCACTGTGGAGTGGTAAAAACAACCAGATAACGTGTTTCTCGCATTAAATTGCTCGAAAACAGCGATCCCGATGATTCTGCATACTTCTGACAGAAGTCTCACCAAGATTGACATAGAAAATGCATATCTCAGCTTGAAACCCGACGAAACCCAAGATGTCGCCGGTTCTGCATATCAAACGCACTGTGGAGTGGTGAAAACAACCAGATAACGTGTTTCTCTCATTAAATTGCTCGAAAAGAGCGATCCCGATGATTCTGCATACTTCTGACAGAATTCTCACCAAGATTGACATAGAAAATGCATATCTCAGCTTGAAACCCGGCGAAACCCAAGATGTCGCCGGTTCTGCATATCAAACGCACTGTGGAGTGGTGAAAACAACCAGATAACGTGTTTCTCGCATTAAATTGTTCGAAAAGAGCGATCCCGATGATTCTGCATACTTCTGGCAGAAGTCTCACCAAGATAATCGCAGAAAATGCATATCTCAGCTTGAACCCCGACGAAATCCAAGATGTCGCCGGTTCTGCATATCAAACGCACTGTGAAGTGGTGAAAACACCAGATAACGTGTTTCTCGCATTAAATAGATCAAAAAGAGCGATCTCGAAGATTCTGCATACTTCTGACAGAAGTCTCACCAAGATTATCGTAGAAAATGCATATCTCAGCTTGAAATCTCACGAAACTCAACATGTCGGCGATTCTGCATATCAAACGCACTGTGGAGTTGTGAAAACAACCAGATAACGTTTTCTCGCATTAAATAGCTCGAGAAGCGCGATCCCGATGATTCTGCATACTTCTGAGAGAAGTATCACCAAGATTATCGTAGAAAATGCATATCTCAGCTTGATACCCGAAGAAAGCCAAGATGTCGCCGGTTCTGCATATCAAACGCACTGTGGAGTGGTGAAAACAACAGAAAACGTCTTTCTTGCATTAAGTAGCTCGAAAAGAGCGTTCTCGAAGATTCTTCATACTTCTGACTGAAGACTCACCAAGATTATCGCAGAAAATGCATATCTCAGCTGGAAACATTAAGAAAATTAGGATATCGCCGGTTCTTCATATCAAACGCACTGTGGAATGTTGAAAACACCAGAAAACCTGTTTTTTCGCATTAAATAGCTCGAAAAGAGCGATCTAGATGATTCTGCATACTTCTGACTGAAGTGTCACCAATATTATCGCAGAAAATGCATATCTCAGCTTGAAACCTCACGAAAATCAAGATGTCGCCGGTTCTGCATATGAAACGCACTCTGCAGTGGTGAAAACAACCAGAGAACGTGTTTCTCGCATTAAATAGCTCGAAAAGAGCGTTCCCGATGATTCTGCATACTTCTGACAGAATTCTCACCAAGATTGACGTAGAAAATGCATATCTCAGCTTGATACCCTACGACAGCCAAGATGTCGCCGGTTCTGCATATCAAACACACTGTGGAGTGGTGAAAACACCAGAAAACGTGTTTCTCGCATTAAGCAGCTCGAAACGAGCGATCTAGATGATTCTGCATACTTCTGACTGATGTCTCACCAAGATTATCGTAGAAAAGCATATCTCAGCTTGAAACCCGACCGAAACCAAGATATCTCCGGTTCTGCATGTCAAACGTACTGTGGAATGTTGAAAACACCAGAAAACTTGTTTCTCGCATTAAGTAGCTCGAAAAGATCGATCTCGAAGATTCTGCATACTTCTGACAGAAGTTTCACCAAGATTATCGTAGAAAATGCATATCTCAGCTTCAAACCCGACGAAAGCCAAGATGTCGCCGGTTCTGCATATCAAACGCACTGAGGAGTGGTGAAAACACCAGATAACGTGTTTCTCGCATTAAGTTGCTCGAAAAGAGCGATCCCGATGATTCTGCATACTTCTGACAGAATTCTCACCAAGATTAACATAGATAATGCATATCTCAGCTTGAAACCCGACGAAACCCAAGATGTCGCCGGTTCTGCATATCAAACGCACTGTGGAGTGGTGAAAACAACCAGATAACGTGTTTCTCGCATTAAATTGCTCGAAAAGAGCGATCCCGATGATTCTGCATACTTCGGACAGAAGTCTCACCAAGATAATCGCAGAAAATGCATATCTCAGCTTGAACCCCGACGAAATCCAAGATGTCGCCGGTTCTTCATATCAAACGCACTGTGGAGTGGTGAAAACACCAGATAACGTGTTTCTCGCATTAAGTAGCTCGAAAAGAGCGATCCCGATGATTCTGCATACTTCTGACAGAATTCTCACCAAGATTGACGTAGAAAATGCATATCTCAGCTAGATACCCTACGACAGCAAAGATGTCGCCGGTTTTGCATTTCAAACGCACTGTGGAGAGGTGAATACACCAGAAAACGTGTTTCTCGCATTAAATAGATCAAAAAGAGCGATCTCGAAGATTCTGCATACTTCTGACAGAAGTCTCACCAAGATTATCGTAGAAAATGCATATCTCAGCTTGAAATCTCACGAAACTCAACATGTCGGCGATTCTGCATATCAAACGCACTGTGGAGTTGTGAAAACAACCAGATAACGTTTTCTCGCATTAAATAGCTCGAGAAGCGCGATCCCGATGATTCTGCATACTTCTGAGAGAAGTATCACCAAGATTATCGTAGAAAATGCATATCTCAGCTTGATACCCGAAGAAAGCCAAGATGTCGCCGGTTCTGCATAACAAACGCACTGTGGAGTGGTGAAAACAACAGAAAACGTCTTTCTCGCATTAAGTAGCTCGAAAAGTGCGTTCTCGAAGATTCTGCATACTTCTGACAGAAGTCTCACCAAGATTATCGTAGAAAATGCATATCTCAGCTTGAAATCTCACGAAACTCAACATGTCGGCGATTCTGCATATCAAACGCACTGTGGAGTTGTGAAAACAACCAGATAACGTTTTCTCGCATTAAATAGCTCGAGAAGCGCGATCCCGATGATTCTGCATACTTCTGAGAGAAGTATCACCAAGATTATCGTAGAAAATGCATATCTCAGCTTGATACCCGAAGAAAGCCAAGATGTCGCCGGTTCTGCATATCAAACGCACTGTGGAGTGGTGAAAACAACAGATAACGTGTTTCTCGCATTAAGTAGCTCGAAAAGAGCGATCCCGATGATTCTGCATACTTCTGACAGAATTCTCACCAAGATTGACGTAGAAAATGCATATCTCAGCTAGATACCCTACGACAGCAAAGATGTCGCCGGTTTTGCATTTCAAACGCACTGTGGAGAGGTGAATACACCAGAAAACGTGTTTCTCGCATTAAATAGATCAAAAAGAGCGATCTCGAAGATTCTGCATACTTCTGACAGAAGTCTCACCAAGATTATCGTAGAAAATGCATATCTCAGCTTGAAATCTCACGAAACTCAACATGTCGGCGATTCTGCATATCAAACGCACTGTGGAGTTGTGAAAACAACCAGATAACGTTTTCTCGCATTAAATAGCTCGAGAAGCGCGATCCCGATGATTCTGCATACTTCTGAGAGAAGTATCACCAAGATTATCGTAGAAAATGCATATCTCAGCTTGATACCCGAAGAAAGCCAAGATGTCGCCGGTTCTGCATATCAAACGCACTGTGGAGTGGTGAAAACAACAGAAAACGTCTTTCTCGCATTAAGTAGCTCGAAAAGTGCGTTCTCGAAGATTCTGCATACTTCTGACTGAAGACTCACCAAGATTATCGCAGAAAATGCATATCTCAGCTGGAAACATTACGAAAATTAAGATATCGCCGGTTCTTCATATCAAATGCACTGTGGAATGTTGAAAACACCAGAAAACCTGTTTTTTCGCATTAAATTGCTCGAAAAGAGCGATCCCGATGATTCTGCATACTTCTGACAGAAGACTCACCAAGATTATCGCAAAAAATGCATATCTCACCTTGAAACCTCACGAAAATAAAGATGACGCCGGTTCTGCATATCAAACGCACTGTGGTGTGGTGAAAACAACCAGATAACGTGTTTCTCCCATTAAATAGCTCGAAAAGAGCGATCCCGATGATTCTGCATACTTCCGACAGAAGTCTCACCAAGATTATCGTAGAAAATGCATATCTCAGCTTGATACCCGAAGAAAGCCAAGATGTCGCCGGTTCTGCATATCAAACGCACTGTGGAGTGGTGAAAACAACAGAAAACATGTTTCTCGCATTAAGCATATCGAAACGAGCGATCTAGATGATTCTGCATACTTCTGACTGATGTCTCACCAAGATAATCGCAGAAAATGCATATCTCAGCTTGAACCCCGACGAAATCCAAGATGTCGCCAGTTCTGCATATCAAACGCACTGTGGAGTGGTGAAAACACCAGATAACGTGTTTCTCGCATTAAGTAGCTCGAAAAGAGCGATCCCGATGGTTCTGCATACTTCTGACAGAATTCTCACCAAGATTGACGTAGAAAATGCATATCTCAGCTAGATACCCTACGACAGCAAAGATGTCGCCGGTTTTGCATTTCGAACGCACTGTGGAGTGGTGAATACACCAGAAAACCTGTTTTTTCGCAAAAAATAGCTCGAAAAGAGCGATCTAGATGATTCTGCATACTTCTGACTGAAGTCTCACCAATATTATCGTAGAAAATGCATATCTCAGCTTGAAATCTCACGAAACTCAACATGTCGGCGATTCTGCATATCAAACGCACTGTGGAGTTGTGAAAACAACCAGATAACGTTTTCTCGCATTAAATAGCTCGAGAAGCGCGATCCCGATGATTCTGCATACTTCTGAGAGAAGTATCACCAAGATTATCGTAGAAAATGCATATCTCAGCTTGATACCCGAAGAAAGCCAAGATGTCGCCGGTTCTGCATATCAAACGCACTGTGGAGTGGTGAAAACAACAGAAAACGTCTTTCTCGCATTAAGTAGCTCGAAAAGAGCATTCTCGAAGATTCTGCATACTTCTGACTGAAGACTCACCAAGATTATGGCAGAAAATGCATATCTCAGCTGGAAACATTACGAAAATCAAGATATCGCCGGTTCTTCATATCAAACGCACTGTGGAATGTTGAAAACACCAGAAAACCTGTTTTTTCGCATTAAATAGCTCGAAAAGAGCGATCTAGATGATTCTGCATACTTCTGACTGAAGTCTCACCAATATTATCGCAGAAAATGCATATCTCAGCTTGAAACCTCACGAAAATCAAGATGTCGCCGGTTCTGCATATGAAACGCACTCTGCAGTGGTAAAAACAACCAAAGAACGTGTTTCTCGCATTAAATAGCTCGAAAAGGGCGTTCCCGATGATTCTGCATACTTCTGACAGAATTCTCACCAAGATTGACGTAGAAAATGCATATCTCAGCTTGATACCCTACGACAGCCAAGATGTCGCCGGTTTTGCATATCAAACGCACTGTGGAGTGGTGAATACACCAGAAAACGTGTTTGTCGCATTAAATAGCTCGAAAAGAGCGATCTCGAATATTCTGCATACTTCTGACAGAAGTCTCACCAAGATTATCGTAGAAAATGCATATCTCAGCTTGAAATCTCACGAAACTCAACATTTCGGCGATTCTGCATATCATACGCACTGTGGAGTTGTGAAAACAACCAGATAACGTTTTCTCGCATTAAATAGCTCGAGAAGCGCGATCCCGATGATTCTTCATACTTCTGAGAGAAGTATCACCAAGATTATCGTAGAAAATGCATATCTCAGCTTGATACCCGAAGAAAGCCAAGATGTCGCCGGTTCTGCATATCAAACGCACTGTGGAGTGGTGAAAACAACAGAAAACGTCTTTCTCGAATTAAGTAGCTCGAAAAGAGCGTTATCGAAGATTCTGCATACTTCTGACTGAAGACTCACCAAGATTATCGCAGAAAATGCATATCTCAGCTGGAAACATTACGAAAATCAAGATATCGCCGGTTCTTCATAACAAACGCACTGTGGAATGTTGAAAACACCAGGAAACCTGTTTTTTCGCATTAAATAGCTCGAAAAGAGCGATCTAGATGATTCTGCATACTTCTGACAGAAGTATCACCAAGATTATCGTAGAAAATGCATATCTCAGCTTGAACGCCGCCGAAATCCAAGATGTGGCCGGGTCTGCATATCAAAAGCACTGTGGAGTGGTGAAAACACCAGATAACTTGTTTCTCGCATTAAATAGCCCCGAAAAGAGCGAAATCGATGATTCTGCATACTTCGGACAGAAGTCTCACCAAGATTATCGCAGAAATTGCATATCTCAGCTTGAAACCCCACGAAAACCAAGATATCGCCGGTTCTGCACATCCAACGAACTGTGGTGTGGTGAAAACCCCAGAAAACGTGTTTCTCGCATTAAATAGCTCGAAAAGTGCGCTCTTGATGTTTCTGCATACTTCGGACAGATGTTTCACCAAGATTATCGTAGAAAATGCATATCTCAACTAGAAACCCGACGAAAACCAAACATCGCCGGTTCTGCATATCAAACCAACTGTGGAGTGGTGAAAACACCAGACAATGTGTTTCTCGCATTAAATAGATCGTAAAGTGCGATCTCGATGATTCTGCATACTTCTAACAGAAGTCTCACCATGATTATCGCAGAAAATGCATATCTCTGCTAGAAACCGCACGAAAACCAAGATATCTCCTGTTCTGCGTATCCAACGAACTGTGGAGTGGTGAAAACCCCAGAAAACGTGTTTCTCTCATTAAATAGCTCGAAAAGTGCGATCTCGATGATTCTGCATAATTCGGACAGAAGTCTCACCAAGATTGTCGCAGAAAATGCATATCTGAGCTTGAAACCCCACGAAAACCATGATATCGCTGGTTCTGCATATCAAACGCACTGTGGAGTGGTGAAAACACGAGATAACTTGTTTCTCGCATTAAATAGCTCGAAAAGAGCGATCTCGGTGATTCTGCATACTTCGGACAGAAGTCTCACCAAGATTATCGAAGGAAATGCATATCTCAGCTTGAAACCCCACGAAAACTAAGATATCTCTGGTTATGCATATCCAACGAACTGTGGAGTGGTGAAAACCCCACAAAACGAGTTTCTCGCATTAAATAGCTCGAAAAGAGCGCTCTCGATGTTTCTGCATACTTCGGACAGATGTCTCACCAAGCTTATCGTAGAAAATGCATATCTCAGCTTGAAACCCCACGAAAACCAAAATATCTCCGGTTCTGCGTATCCAACGCACTGTGGAGTGGTGAAAACACCAGGTAACGTGGTTCTCGCATTAAATAGCTCGAAAAGAGCGATCTAGATGATTCAGCATACTTCGGACAGAAGTCTCACCAAGATTATCGCAGAAAATGCATATCTCAGCTTGAAACCACACGAAATCCAAGATATCGCTGGTACTGCATATCAAACGCTCTGTGGAGTGGTGAAAACATCAGATAACGTGTTTCTCGCATGAAATAGCTCGAAAAGAGCGATCTCGATGATTCTGCATACTTCGGACAGAAGTCTCACCAAGATTATCGCAGAAAATGCATATCTCAGCTTGAAACCCCTCGAAAACCAAGATATCACCTGTTCTGCATATCCAACGAACTGTGGTGTGGTGAAAACCCCAGAAAACGTGTTTCTCGCATTAAATAGCTCGAAAAGAGCGATCTCGATGACTCTGCACACTTCGGACAGGAGTCTCACCAAGTTTGTCGCAGACAATGCATATCTCAGCTTGAAACCCCACGAAAACCAAGATATCGCTGGTTCTGCATATCAAACGCACTGTGGAGTGGTGAAAACACCAGATGACGTGTTTCTCGCATTAAATAGGTCGAAAAGAGCGATCTCGATGTTTCTGCATACTTCGGACAGAGGTCTCACCAAGATTATCGCAGAAAATGCATATCTCAGCTTGAAACCTCACGAAAATCAAGATGTCGCCGGTTCTGCATATGAAACGCACTGTGCAGTGGTGAAAACAACCAGAGAACGTGTTTCTCGCATTAAATAGCTCGAAAAGGGCGTTCCCGATGATTCTGCTTACTTCTGACAGAATTCTCACCAAGATTGACGTAGAAAATGCATATCTCAGCTTGATACCCTACGACAGCCAAGATGTCGCCGGTTCTGCATATCAAACGCACTGTGGAGTGGTGAAAACAACCAGATAACGTGTTTCTCGCATTAAATTGCTCGAAAAGAGCGATCCCGATGATTCTGCATACTTCTGACAGAAGACTCACCAAGATTATCGCAAAAAATGCATATCTCACCTTGAAACCTCACGAAAATAAAGATAACGCCGGTTCTGCATATCAAACGCACTGTGGAGTGGTGAAAACAACCAGATAACGTGTTTCTCGCATTAAATTGCTCGAAAAGAGCGATCCCGATGATTCTGCATACTTCTGACAGAAGACTCACCAAGATTATCGCAAAAAATGCATATCTCACCTTGAAACCTCACGAAAATAAAGATGACGCCGGTTCTGCATATCAAACGCACTGTGGAGTGGTGAAAACAACCAGATAACGTGTTTCTCCCATTAAATAGCTCGAAAAGAGCGATCCCGATGATTCTGCATACTTCCGACAGAAGTCTCACCAAGATTATCGTAGAAAATGCATATCTCAGCTGGAACCCCGACGAAACCCAAGATGTCGCCGGTTCTGCATATCAAACGCACTGTGGAGTGGTGAAAACACCAGAAAACGTGTTTCTCGCATTAAGCAGCTCGAAACGAGCGATCTAGATGATTCTGCATACTTCTGACTGATGTCTCACCAAGATTATCGCAGAAAATGCATATCTCAGCTTGAACCCCGACGAAATCCAAGATGTCGCCGGTTCTGCATATCAAACGCACTGTGGAGTGGTGAAAACACCCGAAATCGTGTTTCTCGAATTAAGTAGCTCGAAAAGAGCGATCTCGAAGATTCTGCATACTTCTGACAGAAGTCTCACCAAGATTATCGTAGAAAAGCATATCTCAGCTTGAAACCCGACCGAAACCAAGATATCTCCGGTTCTGCATGTCAAACGTACTGTGGAATGTTGAAAACACCAGAAAACGTGTTTCTCGCATTAAGTAGCTCGAAAAGATCGACCTCGAAGATTCTGCATACTTCTGACAGAAGTTTCACCATGATTATCGTAGAAAATGCATATCTCAGCTTCAAACCCGACGAAATCCAAGATGTCGCCGGTTCTGCTTATCAAACGCACTGTGGAGTGGTGAAAACAACCAGATAACGTGTTTCTCGCATTAAATTGCTCGAAAAGAGCGATCCCGATGATTCTGCATACTTCCGACAGAATTCTCACCAAGATTGACATAGAAAATGCATATCTCAGCTTGAAACCCGACGAAACCCAAGATGCCGCCGGTACTGCATATCAAACGCACTGTGGAGTGGTGAAAACAACCAGATAACGTGTTTCTCGCATTAAATTGCTCGAAAAGAGCGATCCCGATGATTCTGCATACCTCTGACAGAAGTCTCACCAAGATTAACGTAGAAAATGCATATCTCAGCTTGAAACCCGACGAAATCCAAGATGTCGCCGGTTCTGCATATCAAACGCACTGTGGAGTGGTGAAAACACCAGAAAACATGTTTCTCGCATTAAGCATATCGAAACGAGCGATCTAGATGATTCTGCATACTTCGGACTGAAGACTCACCAAGATTATCGCAGAAAATGCATATCTCAGCTTGATACACGACGACAGCGAAGATGTCGCCGGATCTGCATATCAAACGCACTGTGGAGTGGTGGAAACACCAGATAACGTGTTTCTCGCATTAAATAGCTCGAAACGAGCGATCTAGATGATTCTGCTTACTTCTGACTGAAGTCTCACCAATATTATCGCAGAAAATGCATATCTCAGCTTGAATCCCAACGAAATCCAAGATGTCGCCGGTTCTGCATATCAAACGCACTGTGGAGTGGTGAAAACACCAGAAAACATGTTTCTCGCATTAAGCATATCGAAACGAGCGATCTAGATGATTCTGCATACTTCTGACTGATGTCTCACCAAGATAATCGCAGAAAATGCATATCTCAGCTTGAACCCCGACGAAATCCAAGATGTCGCCAGTTCTGCATATCAAACGCACTGTGGAGTGGTGAAAACACCAGATAACGTGTTTCTCGCATTAAGTAGCTCGAAAAGAGCGATCCCGATGGTTCTGCATACTTCTGACAGAATTCTCACCAAGATTGACGTAGAAAATGCATATCTCAGCTAGATACCCTACGACAGCAAAGATGTCGCCGGTTTTGCATTTCAAACGCACTGTGGAGTGGTGAATACACCAGAAAACGTGTTTCGCGCATTAAATAGATCGAAAAGAGCGATCTAGATGATTCTGCATACTTCTGACTGAAGTCTCACCAATATTATCGCAGAAAATGCATATCTCAGCTTGAAACCTCACGAAAATCAAGATGTCGCCGGTTCTGCATATGAAACGCACTCTGCAGTGGTGAAAACAACCAAAGAACGTGTTTCTCGCATTAAATAGCTCGAAAAGAGCGTTCCCGATGATTCTGCATACTTCTGACAGAATTCTCACCAAGATTGACGTAGAAAATGCATATCTCAGCTAGATACCCTACGACAGCCAAGATGTCGCCGGTTTTGCATATCAAATGCACTGTGGAGTGCTGAAAACACCAGATAACGTGTTTCTCGCATTAAATAGCTCGAATAGAGCGATCCCGATGATTAAGCATACTTCGAACAGAAGTCTCACCAAGATTATCGTAAAAAATGAGTATCTCAGCTTGAAACCCCACAAAAACCAAGATATCGCCAGTTCTGCATATCAAACGCACTGTGGAGTGGTGAAAACACCAGATAACTTGTTTCTCGCATTAAATAGCCCCGAAAAGAGCGAAATCGATGATTCTGCATACTTCGGACAGAAGTCTCACCAAGATTATCGCAGAAATTGCATATCTCAGCTTGAAACCCCACGAAAACCAAGATATCGCCGGTTCTGCACATCCAACGAACTGTGGTGTGGTGAAAACCCCAGAAAACGTGTTTCTCGCATTAAATAGCTCGAAAAGTGCGCTCTTGATGTTTCTGCATACTTCGGACAGATGTTTCACCAAGATTATCGTAGAAAATGCATATCTCAACTAGAAACCCGACGAAAACCAAACATCGCCGGTTCTGCATATCAAACCAACTGTGGAGTGGGGAAAACACCAGACAACGTGTTTCTCGCATTAAATAGATCGTAAAGTGCGATCTCGATGATTCTGCATACTTCTAACAGAAGTCTCACCATGATTATCGCAGAAAATGCATATCTCTGCTAGAAACCGCACGAAAACCAAGATATCTCCTGTTCTGCGTATCCAACGAACTGTGGAGTGGTGAAAACCCCAGAAAACGTGTTTCTCGCATTAAATAGCTCGAAAAGTGCGATCTCGATGATTCTGCATAATTCGGACAGAAGTCTCACCAAGATTGTCGCAGAAAATGCATATCTGAGCTTGAAACCCCACGAAAACCATGATATCGCTGGTTCTGCATATCAAACGCACTGTGGAGTGGTGAAAACACCAGATAACTTGTTTCTCGCATTAAATAGCTCGAAAAGAGCGATCTCGGTGATTCTGCATACTTCGGACAGAAGTCTCACCAAGATTATCGAAGAAAATGCATATCTCAGCTTGAAACCCCACGAAAACCAAGATATCTCTGGTTATGCATATCCAACGAACTGTGGAGTGGTGAAAACCCCACAAAACGAGTTTCTAGCATTAAATAGCTCGAAAAGAGCGCTCTCGATGTTTCTGCATACTTCGGACAGATGTCTCACCAAGCTTATCGTAGAAAATGCATATCTCAGCTTGAAACCCCACGAAAACCAAAATATCTCCGGTTCTGCGTATCCAACGCACTGTGGAGTGGTGAAAACACCAGGTAACGTGGTTCTCGCATTAAATAGCTCGAAAAGAGCGATCTAGATGATTCAGCATACTTCGGACAGAAGTCTCACCAAGATTATCGCAGAAAATGCATATCTCAGCTTGAAACCACACGAAATCCAAGATATCGCTGGTACTGCATATCAAACGCTCTGTGGAGTGGTGAAAACATCAGATAACGTGTTTCTCGCATGAAATAGCTCGAAAAGAGCGATCTCGATGATTCTGCATACTTCGGACAGAAGTCTCACCAAGATTGTCGCAGAAAATGCATATCTGAGCTTGAAACCCCACGAAAACCATGATATCGCTGGTTCTGCATATCAAACGCACTGTGGAGTGGTGAAAACACCAGATAACTTGTTTCTCGCATTAAATAGCTCGAAAAGAGCGACCTCGGTGATTCTGCATACTTCGGACAGAAGTCTCACCAAGATTATCGAAGAAAATGCATATCTCAGCTTGAAACCCCACGAAAACCAAGATATCTCTGGTTATGCATATCCAACGAACTGTGGAGTGGTGAAAACCCCACAAAACGAGTTTCTCGCATTAAATAGCTCGAAAAGAGCGCTCTCGATGTTTCTGCATACTTCGGACAGATGTCTCACCAAGCTGATCGTAGAAAATGCATATCTCAGCTTGAAACCCCACGAAAACCAAAATATCTCCGGTTCTGCGTATCCAACGCACTGTGGAGTGGTGAAAGCACCAGGTAACGTGGTTCTCGCATTAAATAGCTCGAAAAGAGCGATCTAGATGATTCAGCATACTTCGGACAGAAGTCTCACCAAGATTATCGCAGAAAATGCATATCTCAGCTTGAAACCACACGAAATCCAAGATATCGCTGGTACTGCATATCAAACGCTCTGTGGAGTGGTGAAAACATCAGATAACGTGTTTCTCGCATGAAATAGCTCGAAAAGAGCGATCTCGATGATTCTGCATACTTCGGACAGAAGTCTCACCAAGATTATCGCAGAAAATGCATATCTCAGCTTGAAACTCCTCGAAAACCAAGATATCACCTGTTCTGCATATCCAACGAACTGTGGTGTGGTGAAAACACCAGATAACGTGTTTCTCGCATTAAATAGGTCGAAAAGAGCGATCTCGATGTTTCTGCATACTTCGGACAGAGGTCTCACCAAGATTATCGCAGAAAATGCATACCTCAGCTTGAAACCACACGAAAACTCAGATATCGCCTGTTCTGCATATCAAACCAACTGTGGAGTGGTGAAAACACCAGACAACGTGTTTCTCGCATTAAATAGATCGAAAAGTGCGATCTTGATGATTCTGCATACTTCTAACAGAAGTCTCACCATGATTATCGCTGAAAATGCATATCTCTGCTAGAAACCCCACGAAAACCAAGATATCTCCTGTTCTGCATATCCAACGAACTGTGGAGTGGTGAAAACCCCAGAAAACGTGTTTCTCGCATTAAATAGCTCGAAAAGTACGTTCTCGATGATTCTGCATACTTCGGACAGAAGTCTCACCAAGATTATCGAAGAAAATGCATATCTCAGCTTGAAACCCCACGAAAACCAAGATATCTCTGGTTCTGCATATCCAACGAACTGTGGAGTGGTGAAAACCCCAAAAAAGAGTTTCTCGCATTAAATAGCTCGAAAAGAGGGATCTCGATGACTCTGCATACCTCTGACAGAAGACTCACCAAGATTATCGCAGACAATGCATATCTCAGCTTGAAACCCCACGAAAACCAAGATATCGCTGGTTCTGCATATCAAACGCACTGTGGAGTGGTGAAAACGCCAGATAACGTGTTTCTCGCATTAAATAGGTCGAAAAGAGCGATCTCGATGTTTCTGCATACTTCGGACAGAGGTCTCACCAAGATTATCGCAGAAAATGCATATCTCAGGTTGAACCCCGACGAAATCCAAGATGTCGCCGGTTCTGCATATCAAACGCACTGCGGAGTGGTGAAAACCCCAGAAAACGAGTTTCTCGCATTAAATAGCTCGAAAAGAGCGCTCTCGATGTTTCTGCATACTTCGGACAGATGTCTCACCAAGCTTATCGTAGAAAATGCATATCTCAGCTTGAAACCCCACGAAAACCAAAATATCTCCGGTTCTGCATATCCAACGCACTGTGGAATGTTGAAAACATCAGGAAACTTGTTTTTTTGCATTAAATAGCTCGACAAGAGCGATCTAGTTGATTCTGCATACTTCTGACTGACGTCTCACCAAGATTATCGCAGAAAATGCACATCTCAGCTTGAAACCTCACGATAACCAAGTTATCTCCGGTTCGGCACATCAAACGTACTGTGGAATGTTGAAAACACCAGATAACGCGTTTCTCGCATTTAATAGCTCGAAAAGAGGGATCTCGATGATTCTGCATACTTCTGACTGAAGTCTCACCAAGATTATCGCAGAAAATGCATATCTCAGCTTTAAACCCGACCGAAACCAAGATATTTTCAGTTCTGCATGTCAAACGTACTGTGGAGTGGTGAATACACCAGAAAACGTGTTTCTCGCATTAAGTAGCTCGAAAAGAGCGATCTCGATGATTGTGCATACTTCTGACTGAAGTCTCACCAAGATTATCGCAGAAAATGCAGATCTCACCTGGAAACCTCACGAAAATCAAGATGTCGCCGGTTCTGCATATAAAACGCACTGTGGAGTGGTGAAAACACCAGATAACGTGTTTCTCGCATTAAATAGCTCGAAAAGAGGGTTCTCGATGATTCTGCATACTTCTGACTGATGTCTCACCAAGATTATCGTAGAAAATTCATATCTCATCTTGAATCCCGACCGTAACCAAGATATCTCCGGTTCTGCATGTCAAACGCACTGTGGAGTGGCGAAAACCCCAGATAACGTGTTTCTCGCATTAAGTAGCTCGAAAAGAGCGATCTCGATGATTGTGCATACTTCTGACTGAAGTCTCACCAAGATTATCGCAGAAAATGCATATCTCAGCTTTAAACCCGACCGAAACCAAGATATTTTCAGTTCTGCATGTCAAACGTACTGTGGAGTGGTGAATACACCAGAAAACGTGTTTCTCGCATTAAGTAGCTCGAAAAGAGCGATCTCGATGATTCTGCATACTTCTGGGAGAAGACTCACCAAGATTATCGCAGAAAATGCAGATCTCACCTGGAAACCTCACGAAAATCAAGATGTCGCCGGTTCTGCATATAAAACGCACTGTGGAGTGGTGAAAACACCAGATAACGTGTTTCTCGCATTAAATAGCTCGAAAAGAGGGTTCTCGATGATTCTGCATACTTCTGACTGATGTCTCACCAAGATTATCGTAGAAAATTCATATCTCATCTTGAATCCCGACCGTAACCAAGATATCTCCGGTTCTGCATGTCAAACGCACTGTGGAGTGGCGAAAACCCCAGATAACGTGTTTCTCGCATTAAGTAGCTCGAAAAGAGCGATCTAGATGATTGTGCATACTTCTGACTGAAGTCTCACCAAGATTATCGCAGAAAATGCATATCTCAGCTTGAACCCCGACGAAATCCAAGATTTTGCCGGTTCTGCATATCAAACGCACTGTGGAGTGGGGAAAACCCCAGTTAACGTGTTTCCCGCATTGAATAGCTCGAGAAGAGGGATCTCGATGATTCTGCATACTTCTGTCAGAAGACTCACAAAGATTATCGCAGAAAATGCATATCTCAGCTTGAAACCCGACCGAAACCAGGATATCTTCGGTTCTGCATGTCAAACATACTGTGGAGTGGTGAATACACCAGAAAACGTGTTTCTCGCATTAAGTAGCTCGAAAAGAGCGTTCTCGAAGATTCTGCATACTTCTGACAGAAGTATCACCAAGATTATCGTAGAAAATGCATATCTCAGCTTGAATCCCGACCGTAACCAAGATATCTCCGGTTCTGCATGTCAAACGCACTGTGGAGTGGCGAAAACCCCAGATAACGTGTTTCTCGCATTAAGTAGCTCGAAAAGAGCGATCTCGATGATTGTGCATACTTCTGACTGAAGTCTCACCAAGATTATCGCAGAAAATGCATATCTCAGCTTGAAACCCGACCGAAACCAAGATATCTCCGGTTCTGCATGTCAAACGTACTGTGGAGTGGTGAATACACCAGAAAACGTGTTCCTCGCATTAAATAGCTGGACAAGAGCGATCTAGATGATTCTGCATACTTCTGACTGAAGTCTCACCAAGAATATCGCAGAAAATGCATATCTCAGCTTGAAACCCGACCGAAACCAAGATATCTCCGGTTCTGCATGTCAAACGTACTGTGGAGTGGTGAATACACCAGAAAACGTGTTTCTCGCATTAAATAGCTGGACAAGAGCGATCTAGATGATTCTGCATACTTCTGACTGAAGTCTCACCAAGAATATCGTAGAAAATGCATATCTCAGCTTGAATCCCGACCGTAACCAAGATATCTCCGGTTCTGCATATCAAACGCACTGTGGAGTGGTGAAAACACCAGATAACGTGTTTCTCGCATTAAATAGCTCGAAACGAGCGATCTAGATGATTCTGCATACTTCTGACTGAAGTCTCACCAAGAATATCGTAGAAAATGCATATCTCAGCTTGAATCCCGACCGTAACCAAGTTATCTCCGGTTCTGCATATCAAACGCACTGTGGAGTGGTGAAAACACCAGATAACGTGTTTCTCGCATTAAATAGCTCGAAACGAGCGATCTAGATGATTCTGCATACTTCTGACAGAAGACTCACCAAGATTATCGCAGAAAATGCATATCTCAGCTACAAACCCCACCAAAACCAAGATATCGCCGGTTCTGCACTTCAGACGCACTGTGGAGTGGTGAAAAAACCAGAAAACGGGTTTCTGGCATTAAGTAGCTCGAAAAGAGCGTTCTCGATGATTCTGCATACTTCTCATAGAGGAAACACCAAGATTATAGCAGAAAATGCATATATCAGCTGGAAACCACACGAAAACCAAGTTATCGGCTGCTCTACATATCAATCGCACTGTGGAGTGGTCAAAACACCAGATAACGTGTTTCCCGCATTAAATAGCTCGAAAAGAGCGATCTCGATGATTCTGCACACTTCGGACAGATTTCTAACCAAGATTGCCGCAGAAAATGCATACCCCAGCTTGAAACCCGTCGAAATCCAAGATATTTCCGGTTCTGCATGTCAAACGAACTGTGGAGTTGTGAAAACACCAGATAACGTGTTTCTTGCATTAAATAGCTCGAAAAGAGGGATCTCGATGATTCTGCATACTTCTCACAGAAGACTCACCAAGATTATCGCAGAAAATGTATATCTCAGCTGGAAACACCACGAAAATCAAGATATCGCCGGTTCTGCATATCAAACGCACTGTGGAATGTTGAAAACACCAGGAACCTTCTTTTTTGCATTAAATAGCTCGACAAGAGCGATCTAGATGATTCTGCATACTTCTGACTGAAGTCTCACCAAGATTATCGCAGAAAATGCATATCTCAGCTTGAAACCTCACGATAACCAAGTTATCTCCGGTTCGGCACATCAAACGTACTGTGGAGTGGTGAAAACACCAGAAAACGTGTTTCTCGCATGAAATAGTTCGAAAAGAGCGATCCCGACGATTCTCCATACTTCTGACAGAAGTCTCACCAAGATTATCGTAGAAAATGCATATCTCAGCTGGAAACCTCACGAAAATCAAGATGTCGCCGGTTCTGCATATCAAACGCACTGTGGAGTGGTGCAAACACCAGATAACGTGTTTCTCGAATTAAATAGCTCGAAAAGAGCGATCTAGATGATTCTGCATACTTCTGGGAGAAGACTCACCAAGATTATCGCAGAAAATGCATTTCTCAGCTGGAAACCTCACGAAAATCAAGATGTCGCCGGTTCTGCATATCAAGCGCACTGTGGAGTGGTGAAAACACCAGATAACGTGTTTCTCGCATTAAATAGCTCGAAAAGAGGGTTCTCGATGATTCTGCATGCTTCTGACTGATGTCTCACCAAGATAATCGCAGAAAATGCATATCTCTGCTTGGACCCCGACGAAAGCCAAGATGTCGCCGGTTCTGCATATCAAACGCACTGTGGAATGTTGGAAACACCAGATAACGTGTTTCACGCATTAAGTAGCTCGAAACGAGCGATCTAGATGATTCTGCATACTTCTGACTGAAGTCTAACCAAGATTATCGCAGAAAATGCATATCTCAGCTTGAACACCGACGAAAGCCAAGATGTCGCCGGTTGTGCACATCAAACGCACTGTGGAATGTTGAAAACACCAGATAACGAGTTTCTCGCATTAAGTAGCTCGAAAAGAGCGATCCCGATGATTCTGCATACTTCTGACTGGAGTCTCACCAAGATTATCGCCGAAAATGCATATCTCAGCTTGAAACCCGACCGAAACCAAGATATTTCCGGTTCTGCATGTCAAACGAACTGTGGAGTAGTGAAAACACCAGATAACGTGTTTGTTGCATTAAATAGCTCGAAAAGAGGGATCTCGATGATTCTGCATACTTCTCACAGAAGAATCACCAAGATTATCGGAGAAAATGCATATCTCAGCTGGAAACACCACGAAAATCAAGATATCGCCGGTTCTGCATATCAAACGCACTGTGGAATGTTGAAAACACCAGGAAACTTGTGTTTTTGCATTAAATAGCTCGACAAGAGCGATCTAGATGATTCTGCATACGTCTGACTGATGTCTCACCAAGATTATCGCAGAAAATGCATTTGTCAGCTTGAAACCTCACGATAACCAAGTTATCTCCGGTTGGGCACATCAAACGTACTGTGGAGTGGTGAAAACACCAGAAAACGTGTTTCTCGCATTAAATAGTTCGAAAAGAGCGATCCCGATGATTCTGCACACTTCTGACAGAAGTCTCACCAAGATTATCGTAGAAAATGCATATGTCAGCTTGAACCCCGACGAAAGCCAAGATGTCGCCGGTTCTGCATATCAAACGCACTGTGGAGTGGTGAAAACACCAGATAACGTGTTTCTCGCATTAAATAGCTCGAAAAGAGGGTTCTCGATGATTCTGCATACTTCTGACTGATGTCTCACCAAGATTATCGCAGAAAATGCATATCTCATCTTGAACCCCGACGAAAGCCAAGATGTCGCCGGTTCTGCATATCAAACGCACTGTGGAGTGGTGAAAACACCAGATAACGTGTTTCTCGCATTAAATAGCTCGAAAAGAGCGATCCCGATGATTCTGCATGCTTCTGACAGAAGTCTCACCAAGATTATCGTAGAAAATGCATATCTCAGCTTGAACCCCGACGAAAGCCAAGATGTCACCGGTTCTGCATATCAAACGTACTGTGGAGTGGTGAAAACACCAGATAACGTGTTTCTCGCATTAAATCGCTCGAAAAGAGGGTTCTCGATGATTGTGCATACTTCTGACTGATGCCTCACCAAGATTATCGCAGAAAATGCATATCTCAGCTTGAACCCCGACGAAAGCCAAGATGTCGCCGGTTCTGCACATCAAACGCACTGTGGAATGTTGAAAACACCAGATAACGAGTTTCTCGCATTAAGTAGCTCGAAACGAGCGATCTAGATGATTCTGCATACTTCTGACTGAAGTCTCACCAAGATTATCGCAGAAAATGAATATCTCAGCTTGATACCCGACGAAAGCCAAGATGTCGCCGGTTCAGCATATCAAACGCACTGTGGAGTGGTGAAAACACCAGATAACGTGTTTCTCGCATTAAATAGCTCGGAAAGAGGGTTCTCGATGATTCTGCATACTTCTGACTGATGTCTCACCAAGATTATCGTAGAAAATGCATATCTCACCTTGAACCCCGACGAAAGCCAGATGTCGCCGGTTCTGCATATCAAATGCACTGTGGAGTGGTGAAAACACCAGATAACGTGTTTTTCGCATTAAATAGTTCGAAAAGAGCGATCCCGATGATTCTGCATACTTCTGACAGAAGTCTCACCAAGATTATCGTAGAAAATGCATATATCAGCTTGAACCCCAACGAAATCAAAGATGTCGCCGGTTCTGCATATCAAACGCACTGTGGAGTGGCGAAAACACCAGAAAACGTGTTTCTCGCATTAAGTGGCTCGAAACGAGCGATCTAGATGATTCTGCATACTTCTGACTGAAGTCTCACCAAGATTATCGCAGAAAATGCATATCTCAGCTTGAAACCCGACCGAAACCAAGATATTTCCGGTTCTGCATGTCAAACGTACTGTGGAGTGGTGAATACACCAGAAAACGTGTTTCTCGCATTAAAAAGCCCGAAAAGAGCGATCTAGATGATTCTGCATACTTCTGAGCGAAGACTCACCAAGATTATCGCAGAAAATGCATATCTCAGCTGGAAACCTCACGAAAATCAAGATGTCGCCGGTTCGGCATATCAAACGCACTGTGGAGTGGTGAAAACACCAGATAACGTATTTCTCGCATTAAAAAGCTCGCAATGAGGGTTCTCGATGATTCTGCATACTTCTGACTGAAGTCTCACCAAGATTATCGCCGAAAATGCATATCTCAGCTTGAAACCCGACCGAAACAAAGATATTTCCGGTTCTGCATGTCAAACGAACTGTGGAGTTGTGAAAACACCAGATAACGTGTTTCTCGCATTAAATAGCTCGAAAAGGGGGATCTCGATGATTCTGCATACTTCTCACAGAAGACTCAGCAAGATCATCGCAGAAAATGCATATCTCAGCTGGAAAGACCACGAAAATCAAGATATCGCCGGTTCTGCATATCAAACGGACTGTGGAATGTTGAAAACTACAGGAAACTTGTTTTTTTGCATTAAATAGCTCGACAAGAGCGATCTAGATGATTCTGCATACATCTGACTGTAGTCTCACCAAGATTATCGAAGAAAAAGCATATCTCAGCTTGAAACCTCACGATAACCAAGTTATCTCCGGTTCCGCACATCAAACGTACTGTGGAGTGGTGAAAACACCAGAAAACGTGTTTCTCGCATTAAATAGTTCGAAAAGAGCAATCCCGATGATTCTGCATACTTCTGACAGAAGTCTCACCAAGATTATCGTAGAAAATGCATATGTCAGCTTGAACCCCGACGAAATCAAAGATGTCGCCGGTTCTGCATATCAAACGCAATGTGGAGTGGCGAAAACACCAGAAAACGTGTTTCTCGCATTAAGTGGCTCGAAACGAGAGATCTAGATGATTCTGCATACTTCTGACTGAAGTCTCACCAAGATTATCGCAGAAAATGCATATCTCAGCTTGAAACCCGACCGAAACCAAGATATTTTCGGTTCTGCATGTCAAACGTACTGTGGAGTGGTGAATACACCAGAAAACGTGTTTCTCGCTGTAAAAAGCTCGAAAAGAGCGATCTAGATGATTCTGCATACTTCTGAGAGAAGACTCACCAAGATTATCGCAGAAAATGCATATCTCAGCTGGAAACCTCACGAAAATCAAGATAACGCCGGTTCTGCATATCAAACGCACTGTGGAGTGGTGAAAACACCAGATAACGTGTATCTCGCATTAAATAGCTCGAAAAGAGCGATATCGATGATTCAGCATACTTCGGACAGAAGTCTCACCAAGATTATCGTAAAAAGTGCATATCTCAGCTTGAAACCCCACGAAAGCCAAGATATCGCTGGTTCTGCATATCAAACGCACTGTGGAGTGGTGAAAACACCGGATAAGGTTTTTCTCGCATTAACTAGCTCGAAAAGAGCGATCTCGATGTTTCAGCATACTTCGGACAGAAGTCTCACCAAGATTATCGCAGAAAATGCATATCTCAGCTTGAAACCCCACGAAAACCAAGATATCGCCGGTTCTGCATATCAAACGCACTGTGGAATGGTGAAAACACCAGATAACGTGTTTCTCGCAATAAATAGCTCGAAAAGAGCGATCTCGATGATTCTGCATACTTCGGACAGAAGTCTCACCAAGACTATCGCAGAAAATGCATATCTCAGCTTGAAACCCCACGAAAACCAAGATGTCGCCGGTTCTGCATATCACACGCACTGTGGAGTGGTGAAAACACCAGAAAACGTGTTTCGCGCATTAAGTAGCTCGAAACGAGCGATCTCGATGATTCTGCATACTTCGGACAGAAGTCTCAACAAGATTATCGCAGAAAATGCATATCTCAGCTTGAAACCACCCGAAAACCAAGATGTCGCCGGTTCTACATATCAAACGCAGTGTGGAGTGGTGAAAACACCAGAAAACGTGTTTCGCGCATTAAGCAGCTCGAAACGAGCGATCTCGATGATTCTGCATACTTCGGACAGAAGTCTCAACAAGATTATCGCAGAAAATGCATATCTCAGCTTGAAACCCCACGAAAACCAAGATATCTACTGTTCAGCATATCAAACGCACTGTGGAGTGGTGAAAACACCAGATAACGTGTTTCTCGCACTAACTAGCTCGAAAAGAGCGATCTCGATGATTCAGCATACTTCGGACAGAAGTCTCAACAAGATTATCGCAGAAAATGCATATCTCAGCTTGAAACCCCACGAAAACCAAGATATCGCCGATTCTGCATATCAAGCGCACTGTGGAGTGGTGAAAACACCAAATAACGTGTTTCTCGCACTAACTAGCTCGAAAAGAGCGATCTCGATGATTTAGCATACTTCGGACAGATGTCTCACCAAGATTATCGCAGAAAATGCATATCTCAGCTTGAAACCCCACGAAAACCAAGATATCGCCGGTTCTGCATATCAAACGCACTGTGGAGTGGTGAAAACACCAGATAACGTGTTTCTCGCATTAAATAGCTCGAAAAGAGCGATCTCGATGTTTCAGCATACTTCGGACAGAAGTCCACCAAGATTATCGCAGAAAATGCATATCTCAGCTTGAAACCCCACGAAAACAAAGATATCGCCGGTTCTGCATATCAAACCAACTCTGGAGTGGTGAAAACACCAGATAACGTGTTTCTCGCATTAAATAGCTCGAAAAGAGCGATCTAGATGATTCAGCATACTTCGGACAGAAGTCTCAACAAGATTATCGCAGAAAATGCATATCTCAGCTTGAAACCACACGAAAGCCAAGATATCGCTGGTTCTGCATATCAAACGCACTGTGGAGTGGTGAAAACACCAGATAACGTGTTTCTCGCACTAACTAGCTCGAAAAGAGCGATCTCGATGATTCAGCATACTTCGGACAGAAGTCTCAACAAGATTATCGCAGAAAATGCATATCTCATCTTGATACCCCACGAAAACCAAGATATGTACTGTTCTGCATATCAAACGCACTGTGGAGTGGTGAAAACACCAGATAACGTGTTTCTCGCATTAGGTAGCTCGAAACGAGCGATCTCGATGATTCTGCATACTTCGGACAGAAGTCTCACCAAGATTATCGCAGGAAATGCATATCTCAGCTTGAAACCCCACGAAAACCAAAATATCTGCTGTTCTGCATATCCAACGCACTGTGGAGTGGTGAAAACCCCAGAAAACGTGTTTCTCGCATTAAATAGCTCGAATAGAGCGATCTCGATGATTCTTCATACTTCGGACAGAAGTCTCAACAAGATTATCGTAAAAAATGCATATCTCAGCTTGAAACCCCAGGAAAGCCAAGATATCGCTGGTTCTGCATATCAAACGCACTGTGGAGTGGTAAAAACACCAGATAACGTGTTTCTCGCATTAAGTAGCTCGAAACGAGCGTTCCCGATGTTTCGGCATACTTCGGACAGATGTTTCACCAAGCTTATCGTAGAAAATGCATATCTCAGCTTGGAATGCCACGAAAACCAAGATATCGCTGGTTCTGCATATCCAACGAACTGTGGAGTGGTGAAAACCCCAGAAAACGTGTTTCTCGCATTAAATAGCTCGAAAAGAGCGCTCTAGACGTTTCTGCATACTTCTGACAGAAGTCTCACCAGGATTATCGTAGAAAGTGCATATCTCAGCAGGAAACCCGACCGAAACCAAGATATCTCCGGTTCTGCATATCAAACGCACTGTGGAGTGGTGAAAACACCTGAAAACGTGTTTCTCGCATTAAATAGCTCGAAAAGAGCGATCTAGATGATTCTGCATACTTCTGACAGAAGACTCACCAAATTATCGCAGAAAATGCATATCTCAGCTGGAAACCCTACGAAAACCAAGATATCGCCGGTTCTACATAACAGACGCACTGTGGAGTGGTGAAAACACCAGATAACGTGTTTTTCGCGTTAACTAGCTCGAAAAGAGCGTCCTCGATGATTCTGCATACTTCTCATAGATGAAGCACCAAGATTATCGCAGAAAATGCATATCTCAGCTTGAAACCCCACGAAAACAAAGATATCGCCGGTTCTGCATATCAAACCAACTCTGGAGTGGTGAAAACACCAGATAACGTGTTTCTCGCATTAAATAGCTCGAAAAGAGCGATCTAGATGATTCTGCATACTTCGGACAGAAGTCTCACCAATATTATCGCAGAAAATGCATATCTCAGCTTGAAACCTCACGAAAATCAAGATGACGCCGGTTCTGCATATCAAACGCACTGTGGAGTGGTGAAAACAACCAGATAACGTGTTTCTCGCATTAAATAGCGCGAAACGAGCGATTTAGGTGATTCTGCATACTTCTGACTGAAGTCTCACCAATATTATCGCAGAAAATGCATATCTCAGCTTGAAACCCGACGATAACCAAGATATCGTCGGTTCTGCATATCAGACGCACTGTGGAATGTTGAAAACACCAGAAAACGAGTTTCTCGCATTAACTATCTCGAAAAGAGCCTTCTCGATGATACTGCATACTTTGGACAGATGTTTCGCCAAGCTTATCGTAGAAAATGCATACCTCAGCTTGAAACCCGACGAAAACCAAAATATCTCCGGTTCTGCATATCCAACGCACTGTGGAGTGGTGAAAACACCAGATAACGTGTTTCTCGCATTAAGTAGCTCGAAACTAGCGATCTCGATGATTCTGCATACTTCGCACAGAAGCCTCAAAAAGATTATCGCAGAAAATGCATATCTCAGCTTGAAACCTCACGAAAATCAAGATGACGCCGGTTCTGCATATCAAACGCACTGTGGAGTGGTGAAAACAACCAGATAACGTGTTTCTCGCATTAAATAGCTCGAAACGAGCGATCTAGGTGATTCTGCATACTTCTGACTGAAGTCTCACCAATATTTTCGCAGAAAATGCATATCTCAGCTTGAAACCCGACGTAAAAACCAAAATATCTCCGGTTGTGCATATCCAACGCACTGTGGAGTGGTGAAAACACCAGATAACGTGTTTCTCGCATTAAGTAGCTCGAAACTAGCGATCTCGATGATTCTGCATACTTCGGACAGAAGGCTCAACAAGATTATCGTAAAAAATGCATATCTCAGCTAGAAAACCCCACGAAAGCCAAGATATCGCTGGTTCTGCATGTCAAACGCACTGTGGAGTGGTGAAAACAACCAGAGAACGTGTTTCTCGCATTAAATAGCTCGCAAAGAGCGCTCTCGATGTTTCTGCATACTTCGGACAGAAGTCTCACCAGGGTTATCGTAGAAAATGCATATCTCAGCCAAAAACCCGACCGAAACCAAGATATCTCCGGTTCTGCATTTCAAACGTACTGTGGAGTGGTGAAAACACCAGAAAACCTGTTTCGTGCATTAAGTAGCTCGAAAAGAGCGATCAAGATGATTCTGCATCCTTCTGACAAAAGACACACCAAGATTATCGCAGAAAATGCATATCTCAGTTGGAAACACCACGAAAATCAGGATATAGCCTGTTCTGCATATCAAACGCACTGCGGAGTGGTGAAAACAACCAGAGAACGTGTTTCTCGCATTAAATAGCTCGCAAAGAGCGCTCTCGATGTTTCTGCATACTTCGGACAGATGTTTCACCAAGATTATCGTAGAAAATGCATATCTCAGCTTGAAACCCGACGAAAACCAAAATATCGCCGGTTCTGCATATCAAACCAACTGTGGAGTGGTGAAAACACCAGATAACGTGTTTCTCGCATTAAATAGCTCGAAAAGTGCGATCTCGATGATTCTGCATACTTCAAACAGAAGTCTCACCAAGATTATCGCAGAAAATGCATATCTCTGCTTGAAACCCCACGAAAACCAAGATATCTACTGTTCTGCATATCCAACGAACTGTGGAGTGGTGAAAACCCCAGAAAACGTGTTTCTAGCATTAAATAGCTCGAAAAGAGCGCTCTCGACATTTCTGCATACTTCGGACAGAAGTCTCCACAAGATTATCGCAGAAAATGCATATCTCAGCTTGAAACCCCACGAAAACCAAGATATGTACTGTTCTGCATATCAAACGCACTGTGGAGTGTTGAAAACACCAGATAACGTGTTTCTCGCACTAACTAGCTCGAAACGAGCGATGTCGATGATTCTGCATACTTCGGACAGAAGTCTCAACAAGATTATCGTAGAAAATGCATATCTCAGCTTGAAACCCGACGAAATCCAAGATGTCGCCGGTTCTGCATATCAAACGCTTTGTGGAATGTTGAAAACACTAGAAAACTTGTTTTTTCGCATTAAATAGCTTGAAAAGAGCGATCTAGATGATTCTGCATACCTCTGACTGAAGTCTCACCAAGATTATCGCAGAAAATCCATATCTCAGCTTGAAACATCACGAAAATTAAGATGTCGCCGGTTCTGCATATCAAACGCACTGTGGAGTCGTGAAAACACCAGATAACGTGTTTCTCGCATTATGTAGCTCGAAAACAGCGTTCTCGAAGATTCTGCATACTTCTGACAGAAGTATCACCATGATTATCGCAGAAAAAGCATATCTCAGCTTGAAAACCCACGAAAAGCAAGATTTCGCCGGTTCTGCATGTCAAACGTACTGTGTAGTGGTGAATACACCAGATATCGTGTTTCTCGCATTAAGTAGCTCGAAAAGAGCGATCTCGAAGATTCTGCATACTTCTGACGGAAGACTCACCAAGATTATCGCAGAAAATGCATATCTCAGCTGGAAACACCACGAAAATCAAGATATCGCAGGTTCTGCATATCAAACGCACTGTGGAGTGGTGAAAACACCAGATATCGTGTTTCTCGCATTAAGTAGCTCGAAAAGAGCGATCTCGAAGATTCTGCATACTTCTGACAGAAGTCTCACCAAGATTATCGTAGAAAATGCATATCTCAGCTTGAAACCCGACGAAATCCAAGATGTCGCCGGTTCTGCATATCAAACGCTTTGTGGAATGTTGAAAACACTAGAAAACTTGTTTTTTCGCATTAAATAGCTTGAAAAGAGCGATCTAGATGATTCTGCATACCTCTGACTGAAGTCTCACCAAGATTATCGCAGAAAATCCATATCTCAGCTTGAAACATCACGAAAATTAAGATGTCGCCGGTTCTGCATATCAAACGCACTGTGGAGTCGTGAAAACAACCAGACAACGTGTTTCTCGCATTAAATAGCTCGAAAAGAGCGATCCCGATGATTCTGCATACTTCTGACAGAAGTCTCACCAAGATTATCGTTGAAAATGCATATCTCAGCTTGATACCCGACGAAAGCCAAGATGTCGCTGGTTCTGCATATCAAACGCACTGTGGAGTGGTGAAAACACCAGATAACGTGTTTCTCGCATTATGTAGCTCGAAAAGAGCAATCTCCAAGATTCTGCATACTTCTGACAGAAGTCTCACCAAGATAATCGCAGAAAATGCATATCTCAGGTTGAAATCTCACGAAATTCAAGATGTCGCCTGTTCTGGATATCAAACGCACTGTGGTGTCGTGAAAACACCAGATAACGTGTTTCTCGCATTAAATAGCTCGAAAAGAGCGATCTCGAAGATTCTGCATACTTCTGACGGAAGTCTCACCAAGATTATCGTAGAAAATGCATATCTCAGGTTGAAATCTCACGAAAATCAAGATGTCGCCGGTTCTGCATATCAAACGCACTGAGGAGTGGCGAAAACAACAGATAACGTGTTTCTCGCATTAAATAGCTCGAAAAGAGGGGTCCCGATGATTCTGCATACTACTGACAGAAGACTCACCAAGATTATCGACGAAAATGCATATCTCAGGTTGAAATCTCACGAAAATCTAGATGTCGCCGGTTCTGGATATCAAACGCACTGTGGTGTCGTGAAAACACTAGAAAACTTGTTTATTCGCATTAAATAGCTTGAAAAGAGCGATCTAGATGATTCTGCATACTTCTGACTGAAGTCTCACCAAGATTATCGCAGAAAATCCATATCTCAGCTTGAAACATCACGAAAATTAAGATGTCGCCGGTTCTGCAAATCAAACGCACTGTGGAGTGGTGAAAACAACCAGATAACGTGTTTCTCGCATTAAATAGCTCGAGAAGTGCGATCCCGATGATTATGCATACTTCTGACAGAAGTCTCACCAAGATAATCGCAGAAAATGCTTATCTCAGCTTGAAACCTCACGAAAACCAAGTTATCTCCGGTTCTGCATATCAGACGCACTGTGGAATGTTGAAAACACCAGAAAACGTGTTTCTCGCATTAACTAACTCGAAAAGAGCGTTCCCGATCATTCTGCATACTTCTCATAGATGAAACACCAAGATCATCGCAGAAAATGCATATTTCAGCTGGAAACCCCGCGAAGACCAAGTTATCGGCGGCTCTACATATCATACGCACTGTGGAGTGGTCAAAACAACAGAAAACTTGTTTTTTCGCATTAAATAGCTCGAAACGAGCGATCTAGATGATTCTGCATACTTCTGACAGAAGACTCACCAAGATTATCGCAGAAAATGCATATCTCAGCTGGAAACACCACGAAAATCAAGATATCGCCGGTTCTGCATATCAAACGCACTGTGGAGTGGTGAAAACACCAGATATCGTGATTCTCGCATTAAGTAGCTCGAAAAGAGCGATCTCGAAGATTCTGCATACTTCTGACAGAAGTCTCACAAAGATTATCGTAGAAAATGCATATCTCAGCTTGAAACCCGACGAAATCCAAGATGTCGCCGGTTCTGCATATCAAACGCACTGTGGAATGTTGAAAACACTAGAAAACTTGTTTTTTCGCATTAAATAGCTTGAAAAGAGCGATCTAGATGATTCTGCATACCTCTGACTGAAGTCTCACCAAGATTATCGCAGAAAATCCATATCTCAGCTTGAAACATCACGAAAATTAAGATGTCGCCGGTTCTGCATATCAAACGCACTGTGGAGTCGTGAAAACGACCAGACAACGTGTTTCTCGCATTAAATAGCTCGAAAAGAGCGATCCCGATGATTCTGCATACTTCTGACAGAAGTCTCACCAAGATTATCGCAGAAAATGCATATCTCAGCTTGATACCCGACGAAAGTCAAGATGTCGCTGGTTCTGCATATCAAACGCACTGTGGAGTGGCGAAAACACCAGATAACGTGTTTCTCGCATTATGTAGCTCGAAAAGAGCGTTCTCGAAGATTCTGCATACTTCTGACAGAAGTCTCACCAAGATTATCGACGAAAATGCATATCTCAGGTTGAAATCTCACGAAATTCAAGATGTCGCCTGTTCTGGATATCAAACGCACTGTGGTGTCGTGGAAACACCAGATAACGTGTTTCTCGCATTAAATAGCTCGAAAAGAGCGATCTCGAAGATTCTGCATACTTCTGACGGAAGTCTCACCAAGATTATCGTAGAAAATGCATATCTCAGGTTGAAATCTCACGAAAATCAAGATGTCGCCGGTTCTGCATATCAAACGCACTGCGGAATGTTGAAAACACCAGAAAACTTGTTTTTCGCATTAAATAGCTCGAAACGAGCGATCTAGATGATTTTGCATACTTCTGACTGAAATCTCACCATGATTATCGTTGAAAATGCATATTTCAGCTGGAAACCCCACGAAAACCAAGATGTCGCCGGTTCTGCATATCAAACGCACTGGGGAGTGGTCAATACACCAGATAACGTGGTTCGCGCATTAAGTAGCTCGAAAAGAGTGATCTAGATGATTCTGCATACTGCTGACAGAAGACCCACCAAGATTACCGCAGAAAATGCATATCTCAGCTGGAAACACCACGAAAACCACGATATCGTCGGTTCTGCATATCAGACGCACTGTGGAATGTTGAAAACACCAGAAAACGTGTTTCTCGCATTAAATAGCTTGAAAAGAGCGATCTAGATGATTCTGCATACCTCTGACTGAAGTCTCACCAGGATTATCGCAGAAAATCCATATCTCAGCTTGAAACATCACGAAAATTAAGATGTCGCCGGTTCTGCATATCAAACGCACTGTGGAGTCGTGAAAACAACCAGACAACGTGTTTCTCGCATTAAATAGCTCGAAAAGTGCGATCCCGATGATTCTGCATACTTCTGACAGAAATCGCACCAAGATTATCGTTGAAAATGCATATCTCAGCTGGAAACCCCACGAAAACCAAGATATCGCCGGTTCTGCATATCAAACGCCCTGTGGAGTGATGAAAACACCAGATAACATGTTTCTCGCATTAAATAGCTCGAAACGAGCGATCTAGAAGATTCTGCATACTTCTGACTAAAGTCTCACCAAGATTATCGTAGAAAATGCATATCTCAGCTGGAAACCCCACGAAAACCAAGATGTCGCCGGTTCTGCATATCAAACGCACTGTGGAATGTTGAAAACACTAGAAAACTTGTTTTTTCGCATTAAATAGCTTGAAAAGAGCGATCTAGATGATTCTGCATACCTCTGACTGAAGTCTCACCAAGATTATCGCAGAAAATCCATATCTCAGCTTGAAACATCACGAAAATTAAGATGTCGCCGGTTCTGCATATCAAACGCACTGTGGAGTCGAGAAAACAACCAGACAACGTGTTTCTCGCATTAAATAGCTCGAAAAGTGCGATCCCGATGATTCTGCATACTTCTGACAGAAATCTCACCAAGATTATCGTTGAAAATGCATATCTCAGCTGGAAACCCCACGAAAACCAAGATATCGCCGGTTCTGCATATCAAACGCCCTGTGGAGTGATGAAAACACCAGATAACATGTTTCTCGCATTAAATAGCTCGAAAAGAGCGATCTCGAAGATTCTGCATACTTCTGACAGAAGTCTCACCAAGCTTATCGTAGAAAATGCATATCTCAGCTTGAAACCCGACGAAATCCAAGATGTCGCCGGTTCTGCATATCAAACGCACTGTGGAGTGGTGAAAACACCAGATAACGTGTTTCTCGCATTAAATAGCTCGAAAAGAGCGATCTCGAAGATTCTGCATACTTCTGACGGAAGTCTCACCAAGATTATCGTAGAAAATGCATATCTCAGGTTGAAATCTCACGAAAATCAAGATGTCGCCGGTTCTGCATATCAAACGCACTGCGGAGTGGTGAAAACACCAGATAACGTGTTTCTCGCATTAAATAGCTCGAAAAGAGGGGTCCCGATGATTCTGCATACTACTGACAGAAGACTCACCAAGATTATCGACGAAAATGCATATCTCAGGTTGAAATCTCACGAAAATCAAGATGTCGCCGGTTCTGCATATCAAACGCACTGCGGAGTGGTCAATACACCAGATAACGTGGTTCTCGCATTAACTAGCTCGAAAAGAGCGTTCACGATGATTCTGCATACTTCTCATAGATGAAACACCAAGATTATCGCAGAAAATGAATATCTCAGCTTGATACCCGACGAAAGTCAAGATGTCGTCGGTTCTGCATATCAAACGCACTGTGGAGTGGTGAAATCACCACATAAGGTGTTTCTCGCATTAAATAGCTCGAAAAGAGCGATCTAGAAGATTCTGTATACTTCTGACTGAAATCTCACCAAGATTATCGTTGAAAATGCATATTTCAGCTGGAAACCCCACGAAAACCAATATGTCGCCGGTTCTGCATATCAAACGCACTGGGGAGTGGTCAATACACCAGATAACGTGGTTCTCGCATTAAGTAGCTCGAAAAGAGTGATCTAGATGATTCTGCATACTGCTGACAGAAGACCCACCAAGATTATCGCAGAGAATGCATATCTCAGCTGGAAACACCACGAAAACCACGATATCGTCGGTTCTGCATATCAGACGCACTGTGGAATGTTGAAAACACCAGAAAACGTGTTTCTCTCATTAACTAACTCGAAAAGAGCGTTCTCGATCATTCTGCATACTTCTTATAGATGAAACACCAAGATTATCGCAGAAAATGCATATCTCAGCTGGAAACACCACGAAAATCAAGATATCGCCGGTTCTGCATATCAAACGCACTGTGGAGTGGTGAAAACATCAGAAAACTTGTTTTTTCGCATTAAATAGCTCGAAACGAGCGATCTAGATGATTCTGCATACTTCTGACTAAAGTCTCACCAAGATTATCGTTGAAAATGCATATCTCAGCTTGATACCCGACGAAAGCCAAGATGTCGCTGTTTCTGCATATCAAACGCACTGTGGAGTGGTGAAAACACCAGATAACGTGTTTCTCGCATTATGTAGCTCGAAAAGAGCGTTCTCGAAGATTCTGCATACTTCTGACAGTAGTCTCACCAAGATTATCGACGAAAATGCATATCTCAGGTTGAAATCTCACGAAATTCAAGATGTCGCCTGTTCTGGATATCAAACGCACTGTGGTGTCGTGAAAACACCAGATAACGTGTTTCTCGCATTAAATATCTCTAAAGAGCGATCTCGAAGATTCTGCATACTTCTGACGGAAGTCTCACCAAGATTATCGTAGAAAATGCATATCTCAGGTAGAAATCTCACGAAAATCAAGATGTCGCCGGTTCTGCATATCAAACGCACTGCGGATTGGTGAAAACAACAGATAACGTGTTTCTCGCATTAAATAGCTCGAAAAGAGGGGTCCCGATGATTCTGCATACTACTGACAGAAGACTCACCAAGATTATCGACGAAAATGCATATCTCAGGTTGAAATCTCACGAAAATCTAGATGTCGCCGGTTCTGGATATCAAACGCACTGTGGTGTCGTGAAAACACTAGAAAACTTGTTTTTTCGCAGTAAATAGCTTGAAAAGAGCGATCTAGATGATTCTGCATACTTCTGACTGAAGTCTCACCAAGATTATCGCAGAAAATCCATATCTCAGCTTGAAACATCACGAAAATTAAGATGTCGCCGGTTCTGCATATCAGACGCACTGTGGAGTGGTGAAAACACCAGAAAACGTGTTTCTCCCATTAACTAGCTCGAAAACAGCGTTCACGATGATTCTGCATACTTCTCATAGATGAAACACCAAGATTATCGCAGAAAATGCATATCTCAGCTTGATACCCGACGAAAGTCAAGATGCCGTCGGTTCTGCATATCAAACGCACTGTGGAGTGGTGAAATCACCACATAAGGTGTTTCTCGCATTAAATAGCTCGAAAAGAGCGATCTAGAAGATTCTGTATACTTCTGACTGAAATCTCACCAAGATTATCGTTGAAAATGCATATTTCAGCAGGAAACCCCACGAAAACCAAGATGTCGCCGGTTCTGCATATCAAACGCACTGGGGAGTGGTCAATACACCAGATAACGTGGTTCTCGCATTAAGTAGCTCGAAAAGAGTGATCTAGATGATTCTGCATACTGCTGACAGAAGACCCACCAAGATTATCGCAGAAAATGCATATCTCAGCTGGAAACACCACGAAAACCACGATATCGTCGGTTCTGCATATCAGACGCACTGTGGAATGTTGAAAACACCAGAAAACGTGTTTCTCGCATTAACTAACTCGAAAAGGGCGTTCTCGATCATTCTGCATACTTCTCATAGATGAAACACCAAGATCATCGTAAACAATGCATATCTCAGCTTGAAACCCCACGAAAACCAAGATATCGCTGTTTCTGCATATCAAACGCACTGTGGAGTGGTGAAAACACCAGATAACTTGTTTCTCGCATTAAATAGCTCGAAACGAGCGATCTCGATGATTAAGCATACTTCGGACAGAAGTCTCACCTAGATTATCGCAGAAAATGCATATCTCTGCTAGAAACCCCACGAAAACCAAGATATCTCCTGTTCTGCATATCCAACGAACTGTGGAGTGGTGAAAACCACAGAAAACGTGTTTCTCGCATTGAATAGCTCGAAAAGTACGATCTCGATGACTCTGCATACTTCGGACAGAAGTCTCACCAAGATTATCGCAGAAAATGCATATCTGAGCTTGAAACCCCACGAAAACCAAGATATCGCTGGTTCTGCATATCAAACGCACTGCGGAGTGGTGAAAACACCAGATAACGTGTTTCTCGCATTCAATAGGTCGAAAAGAGCGATCTCCATGTTTCTGCATACTTCGGACAGAGGTCTCACCAAGATTAGCGCAGAAAATGCATATCTCTGCTAGAAACCCCACGAAAACCAAGATATCTGCTGTTCTGCATATCCAACGAACTGTGGAGTGGTGAAAACCCCACAAAACGTGTTTGTCGCATTAAATAGCTCGAAAAGTACGATCTCGATGACTCTGTATACTTCGGACAGAAGTCTCACCAAGATTATCGCAGAAAATGCATATCTGAGCTTGAAACCCCACGAAAACCAAGATATCGCTGGTTCTGCATATCAAACGCACTGCGGAGTGGTGAAAACACCAGATAACGTGTTTCTCGCATTAAATATCTCGAATAGAGCGATCTCGATGATTAAGCATACTTCGGACAGAAGTCTCACCAAGATTATCGTAAAAAAATGCATATCTCAGCTTGAAACCCCACGAAAACCAAGATTTCGCTGGTTCTGCATATCAAACGCACTGTGGAGTGCTGAAAACACCAGATAACGTGTTTGTCGCATTAAATAGCTCGAAAAGTGCGATCTCGATGATTCTGCATACTTCGGACAGAAGTCTCACCAAGATTATCGCAGAAAATGCATATCTGAGCTTGAAACCCCACGAAAACCAAGATATCTGCTGTTCTGCATATCCAACGAACTGTGGAGTGGTGAAAACCCCACAAAACGTGTTTGTCGCATTAAATAGCTCGAAAAGTACGATCTCGATGACTCTGTATACTTCGGACAGAAGTCTCACCAAGATTATCGCAGAAAATGCATATCTGAGCTTGAAACCCCACGAAAACCAAGATATCGTCGGTTCTGCATATCATACGCACTGCGGAGTGGTGAAAACACCAGATAACGTGTTTCTCGCATTCAATAGGTCGAAAAGAGCGATCTCGATGATTAAGCATACTTCGGACAGAAGTCTCACCAAGATTATCGTAAAAAAATGCATATCTCAGCTTGAAACCCCACGAAAACCAAGATTTCGCTGGTTCTGCATATCAAACGCACTGTGGAGTGCTGAAAACACCAGATAACGTGTTTGTCGCATTAAATAGCTCGAAAAGTGCGATCTCGATGATTCTGCATACTTCGGACAGAAGTCTCACCATGATTATCGTAAAACATGCATATCTCAGCTTGAAACCCCACGAAAACCAAGATATCGCTGTTTCTGCATATCAAACGCACTGTGGAGTGGTGAAAACACCAGATAACTTGTTTCTCGCATTAAATAGCTCGAAACGAGCGATCTCGATGATTAAGCATACTTCGGACAGAAGTCTCACCTAGATTATCGCAGAAAATGCATATCTCTGCTAGAAACCCCACGAAAACCAAGATATCTCCTGTTCTGCATATCCAACGAACTGTGGAGTGGTGAAGACCCCAGAAAACGTGTTTCTCGCATTGAATAGCTCGAAAAGTACGATCTCGATGACTCTGCATACTTCGGACAGAAGTCTCACCAAGATTATCGCAGAAAATGCATATCTGAGCTTGAAACCCCACGAAAATCAAGATATCGCTGGTTCTGCATATCAAACGCACTGCGGAGTGGTGAAAACACCAGATAACTTGTTTCTCGCATTAAATAGCTCGAAAAGAGCGATCTCGATGACTCTGCATACTTCGGACAGAAGTCTCACCAAGATTATCGCAGAAAATGCATATCTGAGCTTGAAACCCCACGAAAACCAAGATATCGTCGGTTCTGCATATCATACGCACTGCGGAGTGGTGAAAACACCAGATAACGTGTTTCTCGCATTCAATAGGTCGAAAAGAGCGATCTCCATGTTTCTGCATACTTCGGACAGAGGTCTCACCAAGATTAGCGCAGAAAATGCATATCTCTGCTAGAAACCCCACGAAAACCAAGATATCTCCTGTTCTGCATATCCAACGAACTGTGGAGTGGTGAAAACCCCAGAAAACGTGTTTGTCGCATTAAATAGCTCGAAAAGTACGATCTCGATGACTCTGTATACTTCGGACAGAAGTCTCACCAAGATTATCGCTGAAAATGCATATCTGAGCTTGAAACCCCACGAAAACCGAGATATCGCTGGTTCTGCATATCAAACGCACTGCGGAGTGGTGAAAACACCAGATAACGTGTTTCTCGCATTAAATATCTCGAATAGAGCGATCTCGATGATTAAGCATACTTCGGACAGAAGTCTCACCAAGATTATCGTAAAAAAATGCATATCTCAGCTTGAAACCCCACGAAAACCAAGATTTCGCTGGTTCTGCATATCAAACGCACTGTGGAGTGCTGAAAACACCAGATAACGTGTTTGTCGCATTAAATAGCTCGAAAAGTGCGATCTCGATGATTCTGCATACTTCGGACAGAAGTCTCACCATGATTATCGTAAAACATGCATATCTCAGCTTGAAACCCCACGAAAACCAAGATATCGCTGTTTCTGCATATCAAACGCACTGTGGAGTGGTGAAAACACCAGATAACTTGTTTCTCGCATTAAATAGCTCGAAACGAGCGATCTCGATGATTAAGCATACTTCGGACAGAAGTCTCACCTAGATTATCGCAGAAAATTCATATCTCTGCTAGAAACCCCACGAAAACCAAGATATCTCCTGTTCTGCATATCCAACGAACTGTGGAGTGGTGAAGACCCCAGAAAACGTGTTTCTCGCATTGAATAGCTCGAAAAGTACGATCTCGATGACTCTGCATACTTCGGACAGAAGTCTCACCAAGATTATCGCAGAAAATGCATATCTGAGCTTGAAACCCCACGAAAATCAAGATATCGCTGGTTCTGCATATCAAACGCACTGCGGAGTGGTGAAAACACCAGATAACTTGTTTCTCGCATTAAATAGCTCGAAAAGAGCTATCTCGATGACTCTGCATACTTCGGACAGAAGTCTCACCAAGATTATCGCAGAAAATGCATATCTGAGCTTGAAAACCCACGAAACCCAAGATATCGTCGGTTCTGCATATCATACGCACTGTGGAGTGGTGAAAACACCAGATAACGTGTTTCTCGCATTCAATAGGTCGAAAAGAGCGATCTCCATGTTTCTGCATACTTCGGACAGAGGTCTCAACAAGATTATCGCAGAAAATGCATATCTCTGCTAGAAACCCCACGAAAACCAAGATATCTCCTGTTCTGCATATCCAACGAACTGTGGAGTGGTGAAAACCCCAGAAAACGTGTTTGTCGCATTAAATAGCTCGAAAAGTACGATCTCGATGACTCTGCATACTTCGGACAGAAGTCTCACCAAGATTATCGCAGAAAATGCATATCTGAGCTTGAAACCCCACGAAAACCAAGATATCGCTGTTTCTGCATATCAAACGCACTGTGGAGTGGTGAAAACACCAGATAACTTGTTTCTCGCATTAAATAGCTGGAAACGAGCGATCTCGATGATTAAGCATACTTCGGACAGAAGTCTCACCAAGATTATCGTAAAAAAATGCATATCTCAGCTTGAAACCCCACGAAAACCAAGATTTCGCTGGTTCTGCATATCAAACGCACTGTGGAGTGGTGAAAACACCAGATAACGTGTTTTTCGCATTAAATAGCTCGAATAGTACGATCTCGATGATTCTGCATACTTCGGACTGAAGTCTCACCAAGATTATCGCAGAAAATGCATATCTGAGCTTGAAACCCCACGTAAACCAAGATATCGGTGGTTCTGCATATCAAACGCACTGTGGAGTGGTGAAAACACCAGATAACTTGTTTCTCGCATTAAATAGCATGAAAAGTGCGATCTCGATGATTCCGCATACTTCGGACAGAAGTCTCACCATGATTATCGTAAAAAATGCATATCTCAGCTTGAAACCCCACGAAAACCAAGATATCGCTGTTTCTGCATATCAAACGCACTGTGGAGTGGTGAAAACACCAGATAACTTGTTTCTCGCATTAAATAGCTCGAAACGAGCGATCTCGATGATTAAGCATACTTCGGACAGAAGTCTCACCAAGATTATCGTAAAAAAATGCATATCTCAGCTTGAAACCCCACGAAAACCAAGATTTCGCTGGTTCTGCATATCAAACGCACTGTGGAGTGCTGAAAACACCAGATAACGTGTTTGTCGCATTAAATAGCTCGAAAAGTGCGATCTCGATGTTTCTGCATACTTCGGACAGAAGTCTCATCAAGATTATCGTAAAAAATGCATATCTCAGCTTGAAACCCCACGAAAACCCAGATATCGCTGGTTCTGCATATCGAACGCACTGTGGAGTGCTGAAAACACCAGATAACGTGTTTGTCGCATTAAATAGCTCGAAAAGTGCGATCTCGATGATTCTGCATACTTCGGACAGAAGTCTCACCATGATTATCGTAAAAAATGCATATCTCAGCTTGAAACCCAACGAAAACCAAGATTTCGCTTGTTCTGCATATCAAACGCACTGTGGAGTGGTGAAAACACCAGATAACTTGTTTCTCGCATTAAATAGCTCGAAAAGAGCGATCTCGATGACTCTGCATACTTCGGACAGAAGTCTCACCAAGATTATCGCAGAAAATGCATATCTCTGCTAGAAACCCCACGAAAACCAAGATATCTCCTGTTCTGCATATCCAACGAACTGTGGAGTGGTGAAAACCCCAGAAAACGTGTTTGTCGCATTAAATATCTCGAAAAGTACGATCTCGATGACTCTGCATACTTCGGACAGAAGTCTCACCAAGATTATCGCAGAAAATGCATATCTGAGCTTGAAACCCCACGAAAACCAAGATATCGTCGGTTCTGCATATCATACGCACTGTGGAGTGGTGAAAACACCAGATAACGTGTTTTTCGCATTAAATAGCTCGAATAGTACGATCTCGATGATTCTGCATACTTCGGACTGAAGTCTCACCAAGATTATCGCAGAAAATGCATATCTGAGCTTGAAACCCCACGTAAACCAAGATATCGCTGGTTCTGCATATCAAACGCACTGTGGAGTGGTGAAAACACCAGATAACTTGTTTCTCGCATTAAATAGCTCGAAACGAGCGATCTCGATGATTAAGCATACTTCGGACAGAAGTCTCACCAAGATTATCGTAAAAAAATGCATATCTCAGCTTGAAACCCCACGAAAACCAAGATATCGCTGTTTCTGCATATCAAACGCACTGTGGAGTGGTGAAAACACCAGATAACTTGTTTCTCGCATTAAATAGCTGGAAACGAGCGATCTCGATGATTAAGCATACTTCGGACAGAAGTCTCACCAAGATTATCGTAAAAAAATGCATATCTCAGCTTGAAACCCCACGAAAACCAAGATTTCGCTGGTTCTGCATATCAAACGCACTGTGGAGTGGTGAAAACACCAGATAACGTGTTTTTCGCATTAAATAGCTCGAATAGTACGATCTCGATGATTCTGCATACTTCGGACTGAAGTCTCACCAAGATTATCGCAGAAAATGCATATCTGAACTTGAAACCCCACGTAAACCAAGATATCGGTGGTTCTGCATATCAAACGCACTGTGGAGTGGTGAAAACACCAGATAACTTGTTTCTCGCATTAAATAGCTTGAAAAGTGCGATCTCGATGATTCTGCATACTTCGGACAGAAGTCTCACCATGATTATCGTAAAAAATGCATATCTCAGCTTGAAACCCCACGAAAACCAAGATATCGCTGTTTCTGCATATCAAACGCACTGTGGAGTGGTGAAAACACCAGATAACTTGTTTCTCGCATTAAATAGCTCGAAACGAGCGATCTCGATGATTAAGCATACTTCGGACAGAAGTCTCACCAAGATTATCGTAAAAAAATGCATATCTCAGCTTGAAACCCCACGAAAACCAAGATTTCGCTGGTTCTGCATATCAAACGCACTGTGGAGTGCTGAAAACACCAGATAACGTGTTTGTCGCATTAAATAGCTCGAAAAGTGCGATCTCGATGTTTCTGCATACTTCGGACAGAAGTCTCATCACGATTATCGTAAAAAATGCATATCTCAGCTTGAAACCCCACGAAAACCCAGATATCGCTGGTTCTGCATATCGAACGCACTGTGGAGTGCTGAAAACACCAGATAACGTGTTTGTCGCATTAAATAGCTCGAAAAGTGCGATCTCGATGATTCTGCATACTTCGGACAGAAGTCTCACCATGATTATCGTAAAAAATGCATATCTCAGCTTGAAACCCAACGAAAACCAAGATTTCGCTGGTTCTGCATATCAAACGCACTGTGGAGTGGTGAAAACTCCAGATAACGTGTTTCTCGCATTCAATAGGTCGAAAAGAGCGATCTCCATGTTTCTGCATACTTCGGACAGAGGTCTCACCAAGATTATCGCAGAAAATGCATATCTCTGCTAGAAACCCCACGAAAACCAAGATATCTCCTGTTCTGCATATCTAACGAACTGTGGAGTGGTGAAAACCCCAGAAAACGTGTTTGTCGCATTAAATAGCTCGAAAAGTACGATCTCGATGACTCTGCATACTTCGGACAGAAGTCTCACCAAGATTATCGCAGAAAATGCATAATTGAGCTTGAAACCCCACGAAAACCAAGATATCGCTGGTTCTGCATATCAAACGCACTGCGGAGTGGTGAAAACACCAGATAACTTGTTTCTCGCATTAAATAGCTCGAAAAGAGCGATCTCGATGACTCTGCATACTTCGGACAGAAGTCTCACCAAGATTATCGCAGAAAATGCATATCTCTGCTAGAAACCCCACGAAAACCAAGATATCTCCTGTTCTGCATATCCAACGAACTGTGGAGTGGTGAAAACCCCAGAAAAAGTGTTTGTCGCATTAAATAGCTCGACAAGTACGATCTCGATGACTCTGCATACTTCGGACAGAAGTCTCACCAAGATTATCGCAGAAAATGCATATCTGAGCTTGAAACCCCACGAAAACCAAGATATCGTCGGTTCTGCATATCATACGCACTGTGGAGTGGTGAAAACACCAGATAACGTGTTTATCGCATTAAATAGCTCGAATAGAGCGATCTCGATGATTAAGCATACTTCGGACAGAAGTCTCACCAAGATTATCGTAAAAAATGCATATCTCAGCTTGAAACCCCACGAAAACCAAGATATCGTCGGTTCTGCATATCATACGCACTGTGGAGTGGTGAAAACACCAGATAACGTGTTTTTCGCATTAAATAGCTCGAATAGTACGATCTCGATGACTCTGCATACTGCGGACAGAAGTCTCACCATGATTATCGCAGAAAATGCATATCTGAGCTTGAAACCCCACGAAAACCAAGATATCGTCGGTTCTGTATATCATACGCACTGTGGAGTGGTGAAAACACCAGATAACGTGTTTTTCGCATTAAATAGCTCGAATAGAGCGATCTCGATGATTAAGCATACTTCGGACAGAAGTCTCACCAAGATTATCGTAAAAAATGCATATCTCAGCTTGAAACCCCACGAAAACCAAGATTTCGCTGGTTCTGCATATCAAACGCACTGCGGAGTGGTGAAAACACCAGATAACTTGTTTCTCGCATTAAATAGCTCGAAAAGAGCGATCTCGATGACTCTGCATACTTCGGACAGAAGTCTCACCATGATTATCGCAGAAAATGCATATCTGAGCTTGAAACCCCACGAAAACCATGATATCGTCGGTTCTGTATATCATACGCACTGTGGAGTGGTGAAAACACCAGATAACGTGTTTCTCGCATTAAATAGCTCGAATAGAGCGATCTCGATGATTAAGCATACTACGGACAGAAGTCTCACCAAGATTATCGTAAAAAATGCATATCTCAGCTTGAAACCCCACGAAAACCAAGATTTCGCTGGTTCTGCATATCAAACGCACTGCGGAGTGGTGAAAACACCAGATAACTTGTTTCTCGCATTAAATAGCTCGAAAAGAGCGATCTCGATGACTCTGCATACTTCGGACAGAAGTCTCACCATGATTATCGCAGAAAATGCATATCTGAGCTTGAAACCCCACGAAAACCAAGATATCGCTGTTTCTGCATATCAAACGCACTGTGGAGTGGTGAAAACACCAGATAACTTGTTTCTCGCATTAAATAGCTCGAAACGAGCGATCTCGATGATTAAGCATACTTCGGACAGAAGTCTCACCAGGATTATCGTAAAAAAATGCATATCTCAGCTTGAAACCCCACGAAAACCAAGATTTCGCTGGTTCTGCATATCAAACGCACTGTGGAGTGCTGAAAACACCAGATAACGTGTTTGTCGCATTAAATAGCTCGAAAAGTGCGATCTCGATGTTTCTGCATACTTCGGACAGAAGTCTCATCAAGATTATCGTAAAAAATGCATATCTTAGCTTGAAACCCCACGAAAACCCAGATATCGCTGGTTCTGCATATCGAACGCACTGTGGAGTGCTGAAAACACCAGATAACGTGTTTGTCGCATTAAATAGCTCGAAAAGTGCGATCTCGATGATTCTGCATACTTCGGACAGAAGTCTCACCATGATTATCGTAAAAAATGCATATCTCAGCTTGAAACCCAACGAAAACCAAGATTTCGCTGGTTCTGCATATCAAACGCACTGTGGAGTGGTGAAAACACCAGATAACGTGTTTCTCGCATTCAATAGGTCGAAAAGAGCGATCTCCATGTTTCTGCATACTTCGGACAGAGGTCTCACCAAGATTATCGCAGAAAATGCATATCTGAGCTTGAAACCCCACGTAAACCAAGATATCGCTGGTTCTGCATATCAAACGCACTGTGGAGTGGTGAAAACACCAGATAACTTGTTTCTCGCATTAAATAGCTCGAAACGAGCGATCTCGATGATTAAGCATACTTCGGACAGAGGTCTCACCAAGATTATCGCAGAAAATGCATATCTGAGCTTGAAACCCCACGTAAACCAAGATATCGCTGGTTCTGCATATCAAACGCACTGTGGAGTGGTGAAAACACCAGATAACTTGTTTCTCGCATTAAATAGCTCGAAACGAGCGATCTCGATGATTAAGCATACTTCGGACAGAAGTCTCACCAAGATTATCGTAAAAAAATGCATATCTCAGCTTGAAACCCCACGAAAACCAAGATATCGCTGTTTCTGCATATCAAACGCACTGTGGAGTGGTGAAAACACCAGATAACTTTTTTCTCGCATTAAATAGCTGGAAACGAGCGATCTCGATGATTAAGCATACTTCGGACAGAAGTCTCACCAAGATTATCGTAAAAAAATGCATATCTCAGCTTGAAACCCCACGAAAACCAAGATTTCGCTGGTTCTGCATATCAAACGCACTGTGGAGTGGTGAAAACACCAGATAACGTGTTTTTCGCATTAAATAGCTCGAATAGTACGATCTCGATGATTCTGCATACTTCGGACTGAAGTCTCACCAAGATTATCGCAGAAAATGCATATCTGAGCTTGAAACCCCACGTAAACCAAGATATCGGTGGTTCTGCATATCAAACGCACTGTGGAGTGGTGAAAACACCAGATAACTTGTTTCTCGCATTAAATAGCTTGAAAAGTGCGATCTCGATGATTCTGCATACTTCGGACAGAAGTCTCACCATGATTATCGTAAAAAATGCATATCTCAGCTTGAAACCCCACGAAAACCAAGATATCGCTGTTTCTGCATATCAAACGCACTGTGGAGTGGTGAAAACACCAGATAACTTGTTTCTCGCATTAAATAGCTCGAAACGAGCGATCTCGATGATTAAGCATACTTCGGACAGAAGTCTCACCAAGATTATCGTAAAAAAATGCATATCTCAGCTTGAAACCCCACGAAAACCAAGATATCGCTGTTTCTGCATATCAAACGCACTGTGGAGTGGTGAAAACACCAGATAACTTTTTTCTCGCATTAAATAGCTGGAAACGAGCGATCTCGATGATTAAGCATACTTCGGACAGAAGTCTCACCAAGATTATCGTAAAAAAATGCATATCTCAGCTTGAAACCCCACGAAAACCAAGATTTCGCTGGTTCTGCATATCAAACGCACTGTGGAGTGGTGAAAACACCAGATAACGTGTTTTTCGCATTAAATAGCTCGAATAGTACGATCTCGATGATTCTGCATACTTCGGACTGAAGTCTCACCATGATTATCGCAGAAAATGCATATCTGAGCTTGAAACCCCACGTAAACCAAGATATCGGTGGTTCTGCATATCAAACGCACTGTGGAGTGGTGAAAACACCAGATAACTTGTTTCTCGCATTAAATAGCTTGAAAAGTGCGATCTCGATGATTCTGCATACTTCGGACAGAAGTCTCACCATGATTATCGTAAAAAATGCATATCTCAGCTTGAAACCCCACGAAAACCAAGATATCGCTGTTTCTGCATATCAAACGCACTGTGGAGTGGTGAAAACACCAGATAACTTGTTTCTCGCATTAAATAGCTCGAAACGAGCGATCTCGATGATTAAGCATACTTCGGACAGAAGTCTCACCAAGATTATCGTAAAAAAATGCATATCTCAGCTTGAAACCCCACGAAAACCAAGATTTCGCTGGTTCTGCATATCAAACGCACTGTGGAGTGCTGAAAACACCAGATAACGTGTTTGTCGCATTAAATAGCTCGAAAAGTGCGATCTCGATGTTTCTGCATACTTCGGACAGAAGTCTCATCAAGATTATCGTAAAAAATGCATATCTCAGCTTGAAACCCCACGAAAACCCAGATATCGCTGGTTCTGCATATCGAACGCACTGTGGAGTGCTGAAAACACCAGATAACGTGTTTGTCGCATTAAATAGCTCGAAAAGTGCGATCTCGATGATTCTGCATACTTCGGACAGAAGTCTCACCATGATTATCGTAAAAAATGCATATCTCAGCTTGAAACCCAACGAAAACCAAGATTTCGCTGGTTCTGCATATCAAACGCACTGTGGAGTGGTGAAAACACCAGATAACGTGTTTCTCGCATTCAATAGGTCGAAAAGAGCGATCTCCATGTTTCTGCATACTTCGGACAGAAGTCTCACCAAGATTATCGTAAAAAAATGCATATCTCAGCTTGAAACCCCACGAAAACCAAGATTTCGCTGGTTCTGCATATCAAACGCACTGTGGAGTGCTGAAAACACCAGATAACGTGTTTGTCGCATTAAATAGCTCGAAAAGTGCGATCTCGATGTTTCTGCATACTTCGGACAGAAGTCTCATCAAGATTATCGTAAAAAATTCATATCTCAGCTTGAAACCCCACGAAAACCCAGATATCGCTGGTTCTGCATATCGAACGCACTGTGGAGTGCTGAAAACACCAGATAACGTGTTTGTCGCATTAAATAGCTCGAAAAGTGCGATCTCGATGATTCTGCATACTTCGGACAGAAGTCTCACCATGATTATCGTAAAAAATGCATATCTCAGCTTGAAACCCAACGAAAACCAAGATTTCGCTGGTTCTGCATATCAAACGCACTGTGGAGTGGTGAAAACACCAGATAACGTGTTTCTCGCATTCAATAGGTCGAAAAGAGCGATCTCCATGTTTCTGCATACTTCGGACAGAGGTCTCACCAAGATTATCGCAGAAAATGCATATCTCTGCTAGAAACCCCACGAAAACCAAGATATCTCCTGTTCTGCATATCTAACGAACTGTGGAGTGGTGAAAACCCCAGAAAACGTGTTTGTCGCATTAAATAGCTCGAAAAGTACGATCTCGATGACTCTGCATACTTCGGACAGAAGTCTCACCAAGATTATCGCAGAAAATGCATAATTGAGCTTGAAACCCCACGAAAACCAAGATATCGCTGGTTCTGCATATCAAACGCACTGCGGAGTGGTGAAAACACCAGATAACTTGTTTCTCGCATTAAATAGCTCGAAAAGAGCGATCTCGATGACTCTGCATACTTCGGACAGAAGTCTCACAAAGATTATCGCAGAAAATGCATATCTCTGCTAGAAACCCCACGAAAACCAAGATATCTCCTGTTCTGCATATCCAACGAACTGTGGAGTGGTGAAAACCCCAGAAAACGTGTTTGTCGCATTAAATAGCTCGAAAAGTACGATCTCGATGACTCTGCATACTTCGGACAGAAGTCTCACCAAGATTATCGCAGAAAATGCATATCTGAGCTTGAAACCCCACGAAAACCAAGATATCGTCGGTTCTGCATATCATACGCACTGTGGAGTGGTGAAAACACCAGATTACGTGTTTATCGCATTAAATAGCTCGAATAGAGCGATCTCGATGATTAAGCATACTTCGGACAGAAGTCTCACCAAGATTATCGTAAAAAATGCATATCTCAGCTTGAAACCCCACGAAAACCAAGATATCGTCGGTTCTGCATATCATACGCACTGTGGAGTGGTGAAAACACCAGATAACGTGTTTTTCGCATTAAATAGCTCGAATAGTACGATCTCGATGACTCTGCATACTTCGGACAGAAGTCTCACCATGATTATCGCAGAAAATGCATATCTGAGCTTGAAACCCCACGAAAACCAAGATATCGTCGGTTCTGTATATCATACGCACTGTGGAGTGGTGAAAACACCAGATAACGTGTTTTTCGCATTAAATAGCTCGAATAGAGCGATCTCGATGATTAAGCATACTTCGGACAGAAGTCTCACCAAGATTATCGTAAAAAATGCATATCTCAGCTTGAAACCCCACGAAAACCAAGATTTCGCTGGTTCTGCATATCAAACGCACTGCGGAGTGGTGAAAACACCAGATAACTTGTTTCTCGCATTAAATAGCTCGAAAAGAGCGATCTCGATGACTCTGCATACTTCGGACAGAAGTCTCACCATGATTATCGCAGAAAATGCATATCTGAGCTTGAAACCCCACGAAAACCAAGATATCGTCGGTTCTGTATATCATACGCACTGTGGAGTGGTGAAAACACCAGATAACGTGTTTCTCGCATTAAATAGCTCGAATAGAGCGATCTCGATGATTAAGCATACTACGGACAGAAGTCTCACCAAGATTATCGTAAAAAATGCATATCTCAGCTTGAAACCCCACGAAAACCAAGATTTCGCTGGTTCTGCATATCAAACGCACTGCGGAGTGGTGAAAACACCAGATAACTTGTTTCTCGCATTAAATAGCTCGAAAAGAGCGATCTCGATGACTCTGCATACTTCGGACAGAAGTCTCACCATGATTATCGCAGAAAATGCATATCTGAGCTTGAAACCCCACGAAAACCAAGATATCGCTGGTTCTGCATATCAAACGCACTGTGGAGTGGTGAAACCACCAGATAACGTGTTTGTCGCATTCAATAGGTCGAAAAGAGCGATCTCCATGTTTCTGCATACTTCGGACAGAGGTCTCACCAAGATTATCGCAGAAAATGCATATCTCTGCTAGAAACCCCACGAAAACCAAGATATCTCCTGTTCTGCATATCTAACGAACTGTGGAGTGGTGAAAACCCCAGAAAACGTGTTTGTCGCATTAAATAGCTCGAAAAGTACGATCTCGATGACTCTGCATACTTCGGACAGAAGTCTCACCAAGATTATCGCAGAAAATGCATAATTGAGCTTGAAATCCCACGAAAACCAAGATATCGCTGGTTCTGCATATCAAACGCACTGCGGAGTGGTGAAAACACCAGATAACTTGTTTCTCGCATTAAATAGCTCGAAAAGAGCGATCTCGATGACTCTGCATACTTCGGACAGAAGTCTCACCAAGATTATCGCAGAAAATGCATATCTCTGCTAGAAACCCCACGAATACCAAGATATCTCCTGTTCTGCATATCCAACGAACTGTGGAGTGGTGAAAACCCCAGAAAACGTGTTTGTCGCATTAAATAGCTCGAAAAGTACGAACTCGATGACTCTGCATACTTCGGACAGAAGTCTCACCAAGATTATCGCAGAAAATGCATATCTGAACTTGAAACCCCACGAAAACCAAGATATCGTCGGTTCTGCATATCATACGCACTGTGGAGTGGTGAAAACACCAGATAACGTGTTTATCGCATTAAATAGCTCGAATAGAGCGATCTCGATGATTAAGCATACTTCGGACAGAAGTCTCACCAAGATTATCGCAGAAAATGCATATCTGAGCTTGAAACCCCACGAAAACCAAGATATCGTCGGTTCTGTATATCATACGCACTGTGGAGTGGTGAAAACACCAGATAACGTGTTTTTCGCATTAAATAGCTCGAATAGAGCGATCTCGATGATTAAGCATACTACGGACAGAAGTCTCACCAAGATTATCGTAAAAAATGCATATCTCAGCTTGAAACCCCACGAAAACCAAGATTTCGCTGGTTCTGCATATCAAACGCACTGCGGAGTGGTGAAAACACCAGATAACTTGTTTCTCGCATTAAATAGCTCGAAAAGAGCGATCTCGATGACTCTGCATACTTCGGACAGAAGTCTCACCATGATTATCGCAGAAAATGCATATCTGAGCTTGAAACCCCACGAAAACCAAGATATCGTCGGTTCTGTATATCATACGCACTGTGGAGTGGTGAAAACACCAGATAACGTGTTTCTCGCATTAAATAGCTCGAATAGAGCGATCTCGATGATTAAGCATACTTCGGACAGAAGTCTCACCAAGATTATCGTAAAAAATGCATATCTCAGCTTGAAACCCCACGAAAACCAAGATATCGTCGGTTCTGCATATCATACGCACTGCGGAGTGGTGAAAACACCAGATAACGTGTTTTTCGCATTAAATAGCTCGAATAGTACGATCTCGATGACTCTGCATACTTCAGACAGAAGTCTCACCATGATTATCGTAAAAAATGCATATCTCAGCTTGAAACCCCACGAAAACCCAGATATCGCTGGTTCTGCATATCGAACGCACTGTGGAGTGCTGAAAACACCAGATAACGTGTTTGTCGCATTAAATAGCTCGAAAAGTGCGATCTCGATGATTCTGCATACTTCGGACAGAAGTCTCACCATGATTATCGTAAAAAATGCATATCTCAGCTTGAAACCCAACGAAAACCAAGATTTCGCTGGTTCTGCATATCAAACGCACTGTGGAGTGGTGAAAACACCAGATAACGTGTTTCTCGCATACAATAGGTCGAAAAGAGCGATCTCCATGTTTCTGCATACTTCGGACAGAGGTCTCACCAAGATTATCGCAGAAAATGCATATCTCTGCTAGAAACCCCACGAAAACCAAGATATCTCCTGTTCTGCATATCTAACGAACTGTGGAGTGGTGAAAACCCCAGAAAACGTGTTTGTCGCATTAAATAGCTCGAAAAGTACGATCTCGATGACTCTGCATACTTCGGACAGATGTCTCACCAAGATTATCGCAGAAAATGCATAATTGAGCTTGAAACCCCACGAAAACCAAGATATCGCTGGTTCTGCATATCAAACGCACTGCGGAGTGGTGAAAACACCAGATAACTTGTTTCTCGCATTAAATAGCTCGAAAAGAGCGATCTCGATGACTCTGCATACTTCGGACAGAAGTCTCACCAAAATTATCGTAAAAAATACATATCTCTGCTAGAAACCCCACGAAAACCAAGATATCTCCTGTTCTGTATATCCAACGAACTGTGGAGTGCTGAAAACCCCAGAAAACGTGTTTGTCGCATTAAATAGCTCGAAAAGAGCGCTCTCGACGTTTCTGCATACTTCGGACAGATGTTTCACCAAGCTTATCGTAGAAAATGCATATCTCAGCTTGAAACCCGACGAAAACCAAAATATCTCCGGTTCTGCATATCATACGCACTGTGGAGTGGTGAAAACACCAGATAACGTGTTTCTCGCATTAAATAGCTCGAATAGAGCGATCTCGATGATTAAGCATACTTCGGACAGAAGTCTCACCAAGATTATCGTAAAAAATGCATATCTCAGCTTGAAACCCCACGAAAACCAAGATATCGTCGGTTCTGCATATCATACGCACTGTGGAGTGGTGAAAACACCAGATAACGTGTTTTTCGCATTAAATAGCTCGAATAGTACGATCTCGATGACTCTGCATACTTCGGACAGAAGTCTCACCATGATTATCGCAGAAAATGCATATCTGAGCTTGAAACCCCACGAAAACCAAGATATCGTCGGTTCTGTATATCATACGCACTGTGGAGTGGTGAAAACACCAGATAACGTGTTTCTCGCATTAAATAGCTCGAATAGAGCGATCTCGATGATTAAGCATACTTCGGACAGAAGTCTCACCAAGATTATCGCAGAAAATACATATCTCAGCTTGAAACCAGACGAAAACCAAAATATCTCCGGTTCTGCATATCCAACGCACTGTGGAGTGGTGAAAACACCAGATAACGTGTTTCTCGCATTAAATAGTTCGAAACGAGCGATCTCGATGATTCTGCATACTTCTAACAGAAGTCTCACCAAGATTATCGCAGAAAATGCATATCTCTGCTTGAAACCCCACGAAAACCAGGATATCTACTGTTCTGCATATCCAACGAACTGTGGAGTGGTGAAAACACCAGATAACGTGTTTCTCGCATTAAATAGCTCGAAACGAGCGATCTCGATGATTCTGCATACTTCGGACAGAAGTCTCACCAAAATTATCGTAGAAAATGCATATCTCAGTTTGAAACCCGATGAAAACCAAAATATCTCCGGTTCTGCATGTCAAACGCACTGTGAAGTGGTGAAAACACCAGATAACGTGTTTCTCGCATTAAATAGCTCGAAAAGAGCGTTCTAGATGATTCAGCATACTTCGGACAGAAGTCTCACCAAGATTATCGCAGGAAATGCATATCCCAGCTTGAAACCCCACGAAAACCAAGATATCTCCGGTTCTGCATATCCAACGAACTGTGGAGTGGTGAAAACCCCAGAAAACGAGTTTCTCGCATTAAAGAGCTCGAAAAGAGCGCTCCCGATGTTTCTGCATACTTCGGACAGATGTTTCACCAAGATTATCGTGGAAAATGCATATCTCAGCTTGAAACCCGACGAAAACCAAAATATCGCCGGTTTTGCATATCAAACGCACTGTGGAGTGGTGAAAATAACCAGAGAACGTGTTTCTCGCATTAAATAGCTCGAAAAGAGCGATCTCGATGATTCAGCATACTTCGGACAGGAGTCTCACCAAGATTACCGCAGGAAATGCATATCTCAGCTTGAAACCCCACGAAAACCAAGATATCGCCTGTTCTGCATATCAAACGCACTGTGGAGTGGTGAAAACACCAGATAACGTGTTTCTCGCATTAAATAGCTCGAAACGAGCGATCTCGATGATTCTGCATACTTCGGACAGAAGTCTCACCAAAATTATCGTAAAAAATACATATCTCAGCTTGAAACCCGACGAAAACCGAGTTATCTCCGGTTCTGCATATCCAACGCACTGTGGAGTGGTCAAAACCCCAGAAAACGTGTTTCTCGCATTAAATAGCTCGAAAAGAGCGCTCTCGACGTTTCTGCATACTTCGGACAGATGTTTCACCAAGCTTATCGTAGAAAATGCATATCTCAGCTTGAAACCCGACGAAAACCAAAATATCTCCGGTTCTGCATATCCAACGCACTGTGGAGTGGTGAAAACACCAGATAACGTGTTTCTCGCATTAAATAGCTCGAATAGAGCGATCTCGATGAATAAGCATACTTCGGACAGAAGTCTCACCAAGATTATCGTAAAAAATGCATTTCTCAGCTTGAAACCCCACGAAAACCAAGATATCGTCGGTTCTGCATATCATACGCACTGTGGAGTGGTGAAAACACCAGATAACGTGTTTTTCGCATTAAATAGCTCGAATAGTACGATCTCGATGACTCTGCATACTTCGGACAGAAGTCTCACCATGATTATCGCAGAAAATGCATATCTGAGCTTGAAACCCCACGAAAACCAAGATATCGTCGGTTCTGTATATCATACGCACTGTGGAGTGGTGAAAACACCAGATAACGTGTTTCTCGCATTAAATAGCTTGAAAAGTGCGATCTCGATGATTCTGCATACTTCGGACAGAAGTCTCACCATGATTATCGTAAAAAATGCATATCTCAGCTTGAAACCCCACGAAAACCAAGATATCGCTGTTTCTGCATATCAAACGCACTGTGGAGTGGTGAAAACACCAGATAACATGTTTCTCGCATTAAATAGCTCGAAACGAGCGATCTCGATGATTAAGCATACTTCGGACAGAAGTCTCACCAAGATTATCGTAAAAAAATGCATATCTCAGCTTGAAACCCCACGAAAACCAAGATTTCGCTGGTTCTGCATATCAAACGCACTGTGGAGTGCTGAAAACACCAGATAACGTGTTTGTCGCATTAAATAGCTCGAAAAGTGCGATCTCGATGTTTCTGCATACTTCGGACAGAAGTCTCATCAAGATTATCGTAAAAAATGCATATCTCAGCTTGAAACCCCACGAAAACCCAGATATCGCTGGTTCTGCATATCGAACGCACTGTGGAGTGCTGAAAACACCAGATAACGTGTTTGTCGCATTAAATAGCTCGAAAAGTGCGATCTCGATGATTCTGCATACTTCGGACAGAAGTCTCACCATGATTATCGTAAAAAATGCATATCTCAGCTTGAAACCCCACGAAAACCAAGATTTCGCTGGTTCTGCATATCAAACGCACTGTGGAGTGCTGAAAACACCAGATAACGTGTTTCTCGCATTAAATAGCTCGAATAGAGCGATCTCGATGATTAAGCATACTTCGGGCAGAAGTCTCACCAAGATTATCGTAAAAAATGCATATCTCAGCTTGAAACCCCACGAAAACCGAGATTTCGCTGGTTCTGCATATCAAACGCACTGTGGTGTGCTGAAAACACCAGATAACGTGTTTGTCGCATTAAATAGCTCGAAAAGTGCGATCTCGATGTTTCTGCATACTGCGGACAGATGTCTCACCTAGCTTATCGTAGAAAATGCATATCTCAGCATGAAACCCGACGAAAACCGAAATATCTCCGGTTCTGCATATCCAACGAACTGTGGAGTGGTGAAAACCCCTGAAAACGAGTTTCTCGCATTAAATAGCTCGAAAAGAACGCTCTCGATGTTTCTGCATACTTCGGACAGATGTCTCACCAAGCTGATCGTAGAAAATGCATATCTCAGCATGAAACCCGACGAAAACCAAAATATCTCCGGTTCTGCATATCCAACGCACTGTGGAGTGGTGAAAACACCAGATAACGTGTTTCTCGCATACAATAGGTCGAAAAGAGCGATCTCCATGTTTCTGCATACTTCGGACAGAGGTCTCACCAAGATTATCGCAGAAAATGCATATCTCTGCTAGAAACCCCACGAAAACCAAGATATCTCCTGTTCTGCATATCTAACGAACTGTGGAGTGCTGAAAACACCAGATAACGTGTTTCTCGCATTAAATAGCTCGAAACGAGCGATCTCGATGATTCTGCATACTTCGGACAGAAGTCTCACCAAGATTATCGCAGAAAATGCATATCTCAGCTTGAAACCCCACGAAAACCAAGATATCGCTGGTTCTGCATATCGAACGCACTGTGGAGTGCTGAAAACACCAGATAACGTGTTTGTCGCATTAAATAGCTCGAAAAGTGCGATCTCGATGATTCTGCATACTTCGGACAGAAGTCTCACCATGATTATCGTAAAAAATGCATATCTCAGCTTGAAACCCAACGAAAACCAAGATTTCGCTGGTTCTGCATATCAAACGCACTGTGGAGTGGTGAAAACACCAGATAACGTGTTTCTCGCATACAATAGGTCGAAAAGAGCGATCTCCATGTTTCTGCATACTTCGGACAGAGGTCTCACCAAGATTATCGCAGAAAATGCATATCTCTGCTAGAAACCCCACGAAAACCAAGATATCTCCTGTTCTGCATATCTAACGAACTGTGGAGTGGTGAAAACCCCAGAAAACGTGTTTGTCGCATTAAATAGCTCGAAAAGTACGATCTCGATGACTCTGCATACTTCGGACAGATGTCTCACCAAGATTATCGCAGAAAATGCATAATTGAGCTTGAAACCCCACGAAAACCAAGATATCGCTGGTTCTGCATATCAAACGCACTGCGGAGTGGTGAAAACACCAGATAACTTGTTTCTCGCATTAAATAGCTCGAAAAGAGCGATCTCGATGACTCTGCATACTTCGGACAGAAGTCTCACCAAGATTATCGCAGAAAATGCATATCTCTGCTAGAAACCCCACGAAAACCAAGATATCTCCTGTTCTGTATATCCAACGAACTGTGGAGTGCTGAAAACCCCAGAAAACGTGTTTGTCGCATTAAATAGCTCGAAAAGTACGATCTCGATGACTCTGCATACTTCGGACAGAAGTCTCACCAAGATTATCGCAGAAAATGCATATCTGAGCTTGAAACCCCACGAAAACCAAGATATCGTCGGTTCTGCATATCATACGCACTGTGGAGTGGTGAAAACACCAGATAACGTGTTTCTCGCATTAAATAGCTCGAATAGAGCGATCTCGATGATTAAGCATACTTCGGACAGAAGTCTCACCAAGATTATCGTAAAAAATGCATATCTCAGCTTGAAACCCCACGAAAACCAAGATATCGTCGGTTCTGCATATCATACGCACTGTGGAGCGGTGAAAACACCAGATAACGTGTTTTTCGCATTAAATAGCTCGAATAGTACGATCTCGATGACTCTGCATACTTCGGACAGAAGTCTCACCAAGATTATCGCAGAAAATACATATCTCAGCTTGAAACCAGACGAAAACCTAAATATCTCCGGTTCTGCATATCCAACGCACTGTGGAGTGGTGAAAACACCAGATAACGTGTTTCTCGCATTAAATAGTTCGAAACGAGCGATCTCGATGATTCTGCATACTTCTAACAGAAGTCTCACCAAGATTATCGCAGAAAATGCATATCTCTGCTTGAAACCCCACGAAAACCAGGATATCTACTGTTCTGCATATCCAACGAACTGTGGAGTGGTGAAAACACCAGATAACGTGTTTCTCGCATTAAATAGCTCGAAACGAGCGATCTCGATGATTCTGCATACTTCGGACAGAAGTCTCACCAAAATTATCGTAGAAAATGCATATCTCAGTTTGAAACCCGATGAAAACCAAAATATCTCCGGTTCTGCATGTCAAACGCACTGTGGAGTGGTGAAAACACCAGATAACGTGTTTCTCGCATTAAATAGCTCGAAAAGAGCGTTCTAGATGATTCAGCATACTTCGGACAGAAGTCTCACCAAGATTATCGCAGGAAATGCATATCCCAGCTTGAAACCCCACGAAAACCAAGATATCTCCGGTTCTGCATATCCAACGAACTGTGGAGTGGTGAAAACCCCAGAAAACGAGTTTCTCGCATTAAAGAGCTCGAAAAGAGCGCTCCCGATGTTTCTGCATACTTCGGACAGATGTTTCACCAAGATTATCGTGGAAAATGCATATCTCAGCTTGAAACCCGACGAAAACCAAAATATCGCCGGTTTTGCATATCAAACGCACTGTGGAGTGGTGAAAATAACCAGAGAACGTGTTTCTCGCATTAAATAGCTCGAAAAGAGCGATCTCGATGATTCAGCATACTTCGGACAGGAGTCTCACCAAGATTACCGCAGGAAATGCATATCTCAGCTTGAAACCCCACGAAAACCAAGATATCGCCTGTTCTGCATATCAAACGCACTGTGGAGTGGTGAAAACACCAGATAACGTGTTTCTCGCATTAAATAGCTCGAAACGAGCGATCTCGATGATTCTGCATACTTCGGACAGAAGTCTCACCAAAATTATCGTAAAAAATACATATCTCAGCTTGAAACCCGACGAAAACCGAGTTATCTCCGGTTCTGCATATCCAACGCACTGTGGAGTGGTCAAAACCCCAGAAAACGTGTTTCTCGCATTAAATAGCTCGAAAAGAGCGCTCTCGACGTTTCTGCATACTTCGGACAGATGTTTCACCAAGCTTATCGTAGAAAATGCATATCTCAGCTTGAAACCCGACGAAAACCAAAATATCTCCGGTTCTGCATATCCAACGCACTGTGGAGTGGTGAAAACACCAGATAACGTGTTTCTCGCATTAAATAGCTCGAATAGAGCGATCTCGATGATTAAGCATACTTCGGACAGAAGTCTCACCAAGATTATCGTAAAAAATGCATTTCTCAGCTTGAAACCCCACGAAAACCAAGATATCGTCGGTTCTGCATATCATACGCACTGTGGAGTGGTGAAAACACCAGATAACGTGTTTTTCGCATTAAATAGCTCGAATAGTACGATCTCGATGACTCTGCATACTTCGGACAGAAGTCTCACCATGATTATCGCAGAAAATGCATATCTGAGCTTGAAACCCCACGAAAACCAAGATATCGTCGGTTCTGTATATCATACGCACTGTGGAGTGGTGAAAACACCAGATAACGTGTTTCTCGCATTAAATAGCTTGAAAAGTGCGATCTCGATGATTCTGCATACTTCGGACAGAAGTCTCACCATGATTATCGTAAAAAATGCATATCTCAGCTTGAAACCCCACGAAAACCAAGATATCGCTGTTTCTGCATATCAAACGCACTGTGGAGTGGTGAAAACACCAGATAACATGTTTCTCGCATTAAATAGCTCGAAACGAGCGATCTCGATGATTAAGCATACTTCGGACAGAAGTCTCACCAAGATTATCGTAAAAAAATGCATATCTCAGCTTGAAACCCCACGAAAACCAAGATTTCGCTGGTTCTGCATATCAAACGCACTGTGGAGTGCTGAAAACACCAGATAACGTGTTTGTCGCATTAAATAGCTCGAAAAGTGCGATCTCGATGTTTCTGCATACTTCGGACAGAAGTCTCATCAAGATTATCGTAAAAAATGCATATCTCAGCTTGAAACCCCACGAAAACCCAGATATCGCTGGTTCTGCATATCGAACGCACTGTGGAGTGCTGAAAACACCAGATAACGTGTTTGTCGCATTAAATAGCTCGAAAAGTGCGATCTCGATGATTCTGCATACTTCGGACAGAAGTCTCACCATGATTATCGTAAAAAATGCATATCTCAGCTTGAAACCCCACGAAAACCAAGATTTCGCTGGTTCTGCATATCAAACGCACTGTGGAGTGGTGAAAACACCAGATGACGTGTTTCTCGCATTAAGTAACTCGAAAAGAGCGATCTCGATGATTCTGCACACTTCGGACAGAAGTCTCACCAAGATTATCGCAGAAAATGCATATCTCAGCTTGAAACCCCACGAAAACCAAGATATCGCTGGTTCTGCATATCAAACGCACTGTGGAGTGGTGAAAACACCAGATGACGTGTTTCTCGCATTAAGTAACTCGAAAAGAGCGATCTCGATGATTCTGCACACTTCGGACAGAAGTCTCACCAAGATTATCGCAGAAAATGCATATCTCAGCTTGAAACCCCACGAAAACCAAGATATCGTCGGTTCTGTATATCATACGCACTGTGGAGTGCTGAAAACACCAGATAACGTGTTTCTCGCATTAAATAGCTCGAATAGAGCGATCTCGATGATTAAGCATACTTCGGGCAGAAGTCTCACCAAGATTATCGTAAAAAATGCATATCTCAGCTTGAAACCCCACGAAAACCGAGATTTCGCTGGTTCTGCATATCAAACGCACTGTGGTGTGCTGAAAACACCAGATAACGTGTTTGTCGCATTAAATAGCTCGAAAAGTGCGATCTCGATGTTTCTGCATACTGCGGACAGATGTCTCACCTAGCTTATCGTAGAAAATGCATATCTCAGCATGAAACCCGACGAAAACCGAAATATCTCCGGTTCTGCATATCCAACGAACTGTGGAGTGGTGAAAACCCCTGAAAACGAGTTTCTCGCATTAAATAGCTCGAAAAGAACGCTCTCGATGTTTCTGCATACTTCGGACAGATGTCTCACCAAGCTGATCGTAGAAAATGCATATCTCAGCATGAAACCCGACGAAAACCAAAATATCTCCGGTTCTGCATATCCAACGCACTGTGGAGTGGTGAAAACACCAGATAACGTGTTTCTCGCATTAAATAGCTCGAAACGAGCGATCTCGATGATTCTGCATACTTCGGACAGAAGTATCACCAAGATAATCGCAGAAAATGCATATCTCAGCTTGAAACCCCACGAAAACCAAGATATCGCTGGTTCTGCATATCAAACGCACTGTGGAGTGGTGAAAACACCAGATGACGTGTTTCTCGCATTAAGTAACTCGAAAAGAGCGATCTCGATGATTCTGCACACTTCGGACAGAAGTCTCACCAAGATTATCGCAGAAAATGCATATCTCAGCTTGAAACCCCACGAAAACCAAGATATCGCCTGTTCTGCATATCATACGCACTGTGGAGTGGTGAAAACACCAGATGACGTGTTTCTCGCATTAAGTAACTCGAAAAGAGCGATCTCGATGATTCTGCACACTTCGGACAGAAGTCTCACCAAGATTATCGCAGAAAATGCATATCTCAGCATGAAACCCGACGAAAACCGAAATATCTCCGGTTCTGCATATCCAACGAACTGTGGAGTGGTGAAAACCCCTGAAAACGAGTTTCTCGCATTAAATAGCTCGAAACGAGCGATCTCGATGATTCTGCATACTTCGGACAGAAGTCTCACCAAGATTATCGTAAAAAATGCATATCTCAGCTTGAAACCCCACGAAAACCAAGATATCGCTGGTTCTGCATATCAAACGCACTGTGGAGTGGTGAAAACACCAGATGACGTGTTTCTCGCATTAAGTAACTCGAAAAGAGCGATCTCGATGATTCTGCACACTTCAGACAGAAGTCTCACCAAGATTATCGCAGAAAATGCATATCTCAGCTTGAAACCCCACGAAAACCAAGATATCGCTGGTTCTGCATATCAAACGCACTGTGGAGTGGTGAAAACACCAGATGACGTGTTTCTCGCATTAAGTAACTCGAAAAGAGCGATCTCGATGATTCTGCACACTTCGGACAGAAGTCTCACCAAGATTATCGCAGAAAATGCATATCTCAGCTTGAAACCCCACGAAAACCAAGATATCGCCTGTTCTGCATATCATACGCACTGTGGAGTGGTGAAAACACCAGATAACGTGTTTCTCGCATTAAATAGGTAGAAACGAGCGATCTCGATGATCAAGCATACGTCGGACAGAAGTCTCACCAAGATTATCGTAAAAAATGCATATCTCAGCTTGAAACCTCACGAAAATCAAGATGACGCCGGTTCTGCATATCAAACGCACTGTGGAGTGGTGAAAACACCAGATAACGTGTTTCTTGCATTAAATAGCTCGAAAAGAGCGATCTCGATGATTCTGCATAGTTCGAACAGAAGTCTCTCCAAGATTATCGCAGAAAATGCATATCTCAGCTTGAAACCCCACGAAAACCAAGATATCGCCTGTTCTGCATATCAAACGCACTGTGGAGTGGTGAAAACACCAGATAACGTGTTTCTCGCATTAAATAGCTCGAAACGAGCGATCTCGATGATTCTGCATACTTCGGACAGAAGTCTCACCAAAATTATCGTAAAAAATACATATCTCAGCTTGAAACCCGACGAAAACCGAGTTATCTCCGGTTCTGCATATCCAACGCACTGTGGAGTGGTCAAAACCCCAGAAAACGTGTTTCTCGCATTAAATAGCTCGAAAAGAGCGCTCTCGACGTTTCTGCATACTTCGGACAGATGTTTCACCAAGCTTATCGTAGAAAATGCATATCTCAGCTTGAAACCCGACGAAAACCAAAATATCTCCGGTTCTGCATATCCAACGCACTGTGGAGTGGTGAAAACACCAGATAACGTGTTTCTCGCATTAAATAGCTCGAATAGAGCGATCTCGATGATTAAGCATACTTCGGACAGAAGTCTCACCAAGATTATCGTAAAAAATGCATTTCTCAGCTTGAAACCCCACGAAAACCAAGATATCGTCGGTTCTGCATATCATACGCACTGTGGAGTGGTGAAAACACCAGATAACGTGTTTTTCGCATTAAATAGCTCGAATAGTACGATCTCGATGACTCTGCATACTTCGGACAGAAGTCTCACCATGATTATCGCAGAAAATGCATATCTGAGCTTGAAACCCCACGAAAACCAAGATATCGTCGGTTCTGTATATCATACGCACTGTGGAGTGGTGAAAACACCAGATAACGTGTTTCTCGCATTAAATAGCTTGAAAAGTGCGATCTCGATGATTCTGCATACTTCGGACAGAAGTCTCACCATGATTATCGTAAAAAATGCATATCTCAGCTTGAAACCCCACGAAAACCAAGATTTCGCTGGTTCTGCATATCAAACGCACTGTGGAGTGCTGAAAACACCAGATAACGTGTTTGTCGCATTAAATAGCTCGAAAAGTGCGATCTCGATGTTTCTGCATACTTCGGACAGAAGTCTCATCAAGATTATCGTAAAAAATGCATATCTCAGCTTGAAACCCCACGAAAACCCAGATATCGCTGGTTCTGCATATCGAACGCACTGTGGAGTGCTGAAAACACCAGATAACGTGTTTGTCGCATTAAATAGCTCGAAAAGTGCGATCTCGATGATTCTGCATACTTCGGACAGAAGTCTCACCATGATTATCGTAAAAAATGCATATCTCAGCTTGAAACCCCACGAAAACCAAGATTTCGCTGGTTCTGCATATCAAACGCACTGTGGAGTGCTGAAAACACCAGATAACGTGTTTCTCGCATTAAATAGCTCGAATAGAGCGATCTCGATGATTAAGCATACTTCGGGCAGAAGTCTCACCAAGATTATCGTAAAAAATGCATATCTCAGCTTGAAACCCCACGAAAACCGAGATTTCGCTGGTTCTGCATATCAAACGCACTGTGGTGTGCTGAAAACACCAGATAACGTGTTTGTCGCATTAAATAGCTCGAAAAGTGCGATCTCGATGTTTCTGCATACTGCGGACAGATGTCTCACCTAGCTTATCGTAGAAAATGCATATCTCAGCATGAAACCCGACGAAAACCGAAATATCTCCGGTTCTGCATATCCAACGAACTGTGGAGTGGTGAAAACCCCTGAAAACGAGTTTCTCGCATTAAATAGCTCGAAAAGAACGCTCTCGATGTTTCTGCATACTTCGGACAGATGTCTCACCAAGCTGATCGTAGAAAATGCATATCTCAGCATGAAACCCGACGAAAACCAAAATATCTCCGGTTCTGCATATCCAACGCACTGTGGAGTGGTGAAAACACCAGATAACGTGTTTCTCGCATTAAATAGCTCGAAACGAGCGATCTCGATGATTCTGCATACTTCGGACAGAAGTCTCACCAAGATTATCGCAGAAAATGCATATCTCAGCTTGAAACCCCACGAAAACCAAGATATCGCTGGTTCTGCATATCAAACGCACTGTGGAGTGGTGAAAACACCAGATGACGTGTTTCTCGCATTAAGTAACTCGAAAAGAGCGATCTCGATGATTCTGCACACTTCGGACAGAAGTCTCACCAAGATTATCGCAGAAAATGCATATCTCAGCTTGAAACCCCACGAAAACCAAGATATCGCCTGTTCTGCATATCATACGCACTGTGGAGTGGTGAAAACACCAGATGACGTGTTTCTCGCATTAAGTAACTCGAAAAGAGCGATCTCGATGATTCTGCACACTTCGGACAGAAGTCTCACCAAGATTATCGCAGAAAATGCATATCTCAGCATGAAACCCGACGAAAACCGAAATATCTCCGGTTCTGCATATCCAACGAACTGTGGAGTGGTGAAAACCCCTGAAAACGAGTTTCTCGCATTAAATAGCTCGAAACGAGCGATCTCGATGATTCTGCATACTTCGGACAGAAGTCTCACCAAGATTATCGTAAAAAATGCATATCTCAGCTTGAAACCCCACGAAAACCAAGATATCGCTGGTTCTGCATATCAAACGCACTGTGGAGTGGTGAAAACACCAGATGACGTGTTTCTCGCATTAAGTAACTCGAAAAGAGCGATCTCGATGATTCTGCACACTTCGGACAGAAGTCTCACCAAGATTATCGCAGAAAATGCATATCTCAGCTTGAAACCCCACGAAAACCAAGATATCGCTGGTTCTGCATATCAAACGCACTGTGGAGTGGTGAAAACACCAGATGACGTGTTTCTCGCATTAAGTAACTCGAAAAGAGCGATCTCGATGATTCTGCACACTTCGGACAGAAGTCTCACCAAGATTATCGCAGAAAATGCATATCTCAGCTTGAAACCCCACGAAAACCAAGATATCGCCTGTTCTGCATATCATACGCACTGTGGAGTGGTGAAAACACCAGATAACGTGTTTCTCGCATTAAATAGGTAGAAACGAGCGATCTCGATGATCAAGCATACGTCGGACAGAAGTCTCACCAAGATTATCGTAAAAAATGCATATCTCAGCTTGAAACCTCACGAAAATCAAGATGACGCCGGTTCTGCATATCAAGCGCACTGTGGAGTGGTGAAAACACCAGATAACGTGTTTCTTGCATTAAATAGCTCGAAAAGAGCGATCTCGATGATTCTGCATAGTTCGAACAGAAGTCTCTCCAAGATTATCGCAGAAAATGCATATCTCAGCTTGAAACCCCACGAAAACCAAGATATCGCCTGTTCTGCATATCATACGCACTGTGGAGTGGTGAAAACACCAGATAACGTGTTTCTCGCATTAAATAGGTAGAAACGAGCGATCTCGATGATTAAGCATACTTCGGACAGGAGTCTCACCAAGATTATCGTAAAAAATGCATAGCTCAGCTTGAAACCCCACGAAATCCATGATATCTCCGGTTCTGCATATCCAACGAACTGCGGAGTGGTGAAAACCCCAGAAAAAGAGTTTCTCGCATTAAATAGCTCGAAAAGAGCGCTCTCGATGTTTCTGCATACTTCGGAAAGATGTCTCACCTAGCTTATCGTAGAAAATGCATATCTCAGCATGAAACCCGACGAAAACCAAAATATCTCCGGTTCTGCATATCCAACGAACTGTGGAGTGGTGAAAACCCCAGAAAACGAGTTTCTCGCATTAAATAGCTCGAAAAGAGCGCTCTCGATGTTTCTGCATACTTCGGACAGATGTCTCACCAAGCTTATCGTAGAAAATGCATATCTCAGCATGAAACCCGACGAAAACCAAAATATCTCCGGTTCTGCATATCCAACGCACTGTGGAGTGGTGAAAACACCAGATAACGTGTTTCTCGCATTAAATAGCTCGAAACGAGCGATCTCGATGATTCTGCATACTTCGGACAGAAGTCTCACCAAGATTATCGTAAAAAATGCATATCTCAGCTTGAAACCCCACGAAAACCAAGATATCGCTGGTTCTGCATATCAAACGCACTGTGGAGTGGTGAAAACACCAGATAACGTGTTTCTTGCATTAAATAGCTCGAAAAGAGCGATCTCGATGATTCTGCATAGTTCGAACAGAAGTCTCTCTAAGATTCTCGCAGAAAATGCAAATCTCAGCTTGAAACCCCTCGAAAACCAAGATATCACCTGTTCTGCATATCCATCGAACTGTGTTGTGGTGAAAACCCCAGAAAACGTGTTTCTCACGTTAAATAGCTCGAAAAGAGCGATCTCGATGATTCTGCATACTTCGGACAGAAGTCTCTCCAAGATTATCGCAGAAAATGCATATCTAAACTTGAAACCCCTCGAAAACCAAGATATCACCTGTTCTGCATATCCAACGAACTGTGGTGTGGTGAAAACCCCAGAAAACGTGTTTCTCGCATTAAATAGCTCGAAAAGAGCGATCTCGATGATTCTGCATACTTCGGACAGAAGTCTCTCCAAGATTATCGCAGAAAATGCATATCTCAGCTTGAAACCCCTCGAAAACCAAGGTATCACCTGTTCTGCATATCCAACGAACTGTGGTGTGGTGAAAACCCCAGAAAACGTGTTTCTCGCATTAAATAGCTCCAAAAGAGCGATCTCGATGATTCTGCATACTTCGGACAGAAATCTCTCCAAGATTATCGCAGAAAATGCATATCTCAGCTTGAAACCCCTCGAAAACCAAGATATCACCTGTTCTGCATATCCGAAGAACTGTGTGTCTTGAAAACCCCAGAAAACGTGTTTCTCGCATTAAATAGCTCGCAAAGAGCGATCTCGATGATTAAGCATACTTCGGACAGAAGTCTCACCAAGATTATCGTAAAAAATGCATATCTCAGCTTGAAACCCAACAAAAACCAAGATATCGCCGGTTCTGATTATCAAACGCACTGTGCAGTGGTGATAACACCAGATAACGTGTTTCTCGCATTAAACAGCTCGAAAAGAGCGCTCTCGATGTTTCTGCATACTTCGGACTGATGTCTCACCAAGCTTATCGTAGAAAATGCATATTACAGCATGAAACCCGACGAAAACCAAAATATCTCCGGTTCTGCATATCCAACGCACTGGGGAGTGGTGAAAACACCAGATAACGTGTTTCTCGCATTAAATAGCTCGAAACGAGCGATCTCGATGACTCTGCATACTTCGGACAGAAGTCTCACCAAGATTATCGCAGAAAATGCATATCTGAGCTTGAATCCCCACGAAAACCAAGAGATCGCAGGTTCTGCATATCAAACGCACTGTGGAGTGCTGAAAACACCAGATAACGTGTTTCTCGCATTAAATAGCTCGAATAGAGCGATCTCGATGATTAAGCATACTTCGGAGAGAAGTCTCACCAAGATTATCATAAAAAATGCATATCTCAGCTTGAAACCCCACGAAAACCAAGATACCGCCAGTTCTGCATATCAACCGCACTGTGGAGTGCTGAAAACACCAGATAACGTGTTTCTCGCATTAAATTGGTCGAAACGAGCGATCTCGATGATTAAGCATACTTCGGACAGAAGTCTCATCAAGATTATCGTAAAAAATGCATATCTCAGCTTGAAACCCGACGAAAACCAAACATCGCCGGTTCTGCATATCAAACCAACTGTGGAGTGGTGAAAACACCAGACAACGTGTTTCTCGCATTAAATAGCTCGAATGGAGCCATCTCGATGATTCTGCATACTTCGGACAGAAGTCTCACCAAGATTATCGCAGGGAAATGCATATCTCAGCTTGAAGCCCCACGAAAACCAAGATATCGCTGGTTCTGCATATCAAACGCACTGTGGAGTGGTGAAAACACCAGATAACGTGTTTCTCGCATTAAATAGGTCGAAACGAGCGATCTCGATGATTAAGCATACTTCGGACAGAAGTCTCACCAAGATTATCGTAAAAAATGCATAATTCAGCTTGAAACCCCACGAAAACCCAGATATCGCCGGTTCTGCATATCAAACCAACTGTGGAGTGGTGAAAACACCAGACAACGTGTTTCTCGAATTAAATAGATCGAAATGTGCGATCTCGATGGTTCTGCATACTTCTAACAGAAGTCTCACCATGATTTTCGCAGAAAATGCATATCTCTGCTAGAAACCCCACGAAAACCAAGCTATCTCCTGTTCTGCATATCCAACGAACTGTGGAGTGGTGAAAACCCCAGAAAACGTGTTTCTCGCTTTAAAAAGCTCGAAAAGTACGATCTCGATGATTAAGCATACTTCGGACAGAAGTCTCACCAAGATTATCGTAAAAAATGCATATCTCTGCTTGAAACCCCACAAAAACCAAGATATAGCCGGTTCTGCATATCAAACGCACTGTGGAGTGGTGAAAACACCAGATAATGTGTTTCTCGCATTAAATAGCTCGAAAAGTGCGATCGCGATGATTCTGCATACTTCGGACAGAAGTCTCACCAAGATTATCGCAGAAAATGCATATCTCAGCTTGAACCCCGACGAAATCCATGATGTCGCCGGTTCTGCATATCAAACGCACTGTGGAGTGGTGAAAACACCAGATAACGTGTTACTCGCATTAACTAGCTCGAAAAGATCGTTCTGGGTGATTCTGCATACTTCTCATAGATGAAACACCAAGATTATCGCAGAAAATGCATATTTCATCTGGAAACCCCACGAAAACCAAGATATCTCCTGTTCTGCATATCCAACGAACTGTGGATTGGTGAAAACCCCAGAAAACGTGTTTCTCGCATTAAATAGCTCGAAAAGTACGATCTAGATGACTCTGCATACTTCGGACAGAAGTCTCACCAATATTATCGCAGAAAATGCATATCTCACCTGGAAACCCCACGAAAACCAAGATATCGCCGGTTCTGCATATCAAACGCCCTGTGGAGTGATGAAAACAACCTGATAACGTGTATCTCGCATTAAATAGATCGAAAAGTGCGATCTCGATGATTCTGCATACTTCGAACAGAAGTCGCACCAAGATTATCGCAAAAAACGCATATCTGAGCTTGAAACCCCACGAAAACCAAGATATCGCTGGTTCTGCATATCAAACGCACTGTGGAGTGGTGAAAACACCAGATAACTTGTTTCTCGCATTAAATAGCTCGAGAAGAGCGATCTCGATGATTCTGCATACTTCGGACAGAAGTCTCACCAAGATTATCGCAGAAAATGCATATCTCATCTTGAAACCCCACGAAAACCATGATATCGCTGGTTCTGCATATCAAACGCACTGTGTAGTGGTGAAAACACCAGATAACGTGTTTCTCGCATTAAATAGCTCGAAAAGAGCGATCTAGATGATTCAGCATACTTCGGACAGAAGTCTCACCAAGATTATCGCAGAAAATGCATATCTCAGCTTGAACCCCGACGAAATCCATGATGTCGCCGGTTCTGCATATCAAACGCGCTGTGGAGTGGTGAATACACCAGATAACGTGTTTCTCGCATTAAATAGCTCGAAAAGTGCGATCTCGATGATTCTGCATACTTCGGACAGAAGTCTCACCAAGATTATCGCAGAAAATGCATATCTGAGCTTGAAACCCCACGAAAACCAAGATATCGCTGGTTCTGCATATCAAACGCACTGTGGAGTGGTGAAAACACCAGGTAACTTGTTTCTCGCATTAAATAGCTCGAAAAGAGCGATCTCGATGACTCTGCATACTTCGGACAGAAGTCTCACCAAGATTATCGCAGAAAATGCATATCTGAGCTTGAAACCCCACGAAAACCAAGATATCGTCGGTTCTGCATATCATTCGCCCTGTGGAGTGGTGAAAACACCAGATCACGTGTTTCTCGCATTAAGTAGCTCGAAACGAGCGATCTCGATGATTAAGCATACTTCGGACAGAAGTCTCACCTAGATTATCGCAGAAATTGCATATCTCAGTTTGAATCCCCACGAAAACCAAGATATCGCTGGTTCTGCATATCAAACGCACTGTGGAGTGGTGAAAACACCAGATAACGTGTTTCTCGCATTAAATAGCTCGAAAAGAGCGATCTAGATGATTCAGCATACTTCGGACAGAAGTCTCACCAAGATTATCGCAGAAAATGCATATCTCAGCTTGAACCCCGACGAAATCCATGATGTCGCCGGTTCTGCATATCAAACGCACTGTGGAGTGGTGAAAACACCAGATAACGTGTTACTCGCATTAACTAGCTCGAAAAGATCGTTCTGGATGATTCTGCATACTTCTCATAGATGAAACACCAAGATTATCGCAGCAAATGCATATTTCAGCTGGAAACCCCACGAAAATCAAGATATCTCCTGTTCTGCATATCCAACGAACTGTGGATTGGTGAATACCCCAGAAAACGTGTTTCTCGCATTAAATAGCTTGAAAAGTACGATCTCGATTACTCTGCATACTTCGGACAGAAGTCTCACCAAGCTTATCGCAGAAAATGCATATCTCAGCTTGAACCCCGACGAAATCCATGATGTCGCCGGTTCTGCATATCAAACGCACTGTGGAGTGGTGAAAACACCAGATAACGTGTTACTCGCATTAACTAGCTCGAAAAGATCGTTCTGGATGATTCTGCATACTTCTCATAGATGAAACACCAAGATTATCGCAGAAAATGCATATTTCAGCTGGAAACCCCACGAAAACCAAGATATCTCCTGTTCTGCATATCCAACGAACTGTGGATTGGTGAAAACCCCAGAAAACGAGTTTCTCGCATTAAATAGCTCGAAAATTACGATCTAGATGACTCTGCATACTTCGGACAGAAGTCTCACCAAGATTATCGCATAAAATGCATATCTCAGCTTGAAACCCGACGAAAACCAGACATTGCCGGTTCTGCATATCAAACCAACTGTGGAGTGGTGAAAACACCAGACAACGTGTTTCTCGCATTAAATAGATCGAAAAGTGCGATCTCGATGTTTCTGCATACTTCGGACAGATGTTTCACCAAGATTATCGCAGCAAATGCATATTTCAGCTGGAAACCCCACGAAAACCAAGATATCTCCTGTTCTGCATATCCAACGAACTGTGGATTGGTGAATACCCCAGAAAACGTGTTTCTCGCATTAAATAGCTCGAAAAGTACAATCTCGATGACTCTGCATACTTCGGACAGAAGTCTCACCAAGATTATCGCAGAAAATGCATATCTGAGCTTGAAACCCCACGAAAACCAAGATATCGCTGGATCTGCATATCAAACGCACTGTGGAGTGGTGAAAACACCAGATAACTTGTTTCTCGCATTAAATAGCTCGAGAAGAGCGATCTCGATGATTCTGCATACTTCGCACAGGAGTCTCACCAAGATTATCGCAGAAAATGCATATCTCATCTTGAAACCCCACGAAAACCAAGATATCGCTGGTTCTGCATATCAAACGCACTGTGGAGTGGTGAAAACACCAGATAACGTGTTTCTCGCATAAAATAGCTCGAAAAGAGCGATCTAGATGATTCAGCATACTTCGGACAGAAGTCTCACCAAGATTATCGCAGCAAATGCATATCTCAGCTTGATCCCCGACGAAATCCATGATGTCGCCGGTTCTGCATATCAAACGCACTGTGGAGTGGTGAAAACACCAGATAACGTGTTACTCGCATTAACTAGCTCGAAAAGATCGTTCTGGATGATTCTGCATACTTCTCATAGATGAAACACCAAGATTATCGCAGCAAATGCATATTTCAGCTGGAAACCCCACGAAAACCAAGATATCTCCTGTTCTGCATATCCAACGAACTGTGGATTGGTGAATACCCCAGAAAACGTGTTTCTCGCATTAAATAGCTTGAAAAGTACGATCTCGATGACTCTGCATACTTCGGACAGAAGTCTCACCAATATTATCGCAGAAAATGCATATCTCAGCTGGAAACCCCACGAAAACCAAGATATCGCCGGTTCTGCATATCAAACGCCCTGTGGAGTGATGAAAACAACCAGATAACGTGTATCTCGCATTAAATAGCTCGAAAAGAGCGATCTAGATGATTCTGCATACTTGTGACAGAAGACTCACCAAGATTATCGCAGAAAATGCATATCTCAGCTGGAAACACCACGAAAATCAAGATATCGCCGGGTCTGCATATCAAACGCACTGTGGAATGTTGAAAACACCAGAAAACTTGTTTTTTTCGCATTAAATAGCTCGAAACGAGCGATCTAGATGATTCTGCATACTTCTTACTGAAGTCTCACCAATATTATCGCAGAAAATGCATATCTCAGCTTGAAACCCCACGAAAATCAAGATGTCGCCGGTCCTGCATATCAAACGCACTGTGGAGTGGTGAAAACAACCAGATAACGTGTTTCTCGTATTAAATAGCTCGAAAAGAGCGATATCGATGATTCCGCATACTTCGGACAGAAGTCTCACCAATATTATCGCAGAAAATGCATATGTCAGCTTGAAACCTCACGAAAATCAAGATGTCGCCAGTTCTGTATATAAAACGCACTGTGGAGTGGTGAAAACAACTAGATAACGTGTATCACGCATTTAATAGCTCGAAAAGAGCGATCTAGATGATTCTGCATACTGCTGACAGAAGACTCACCAAGATTATCGCAGAAAATGCATATCTCACCTGGAAACACCACGAAAATCAAGATATCGCCGGTTCCGCATATCAAACGCACTGTGGAATGTTGAAAACACCAGAAAACTTGTTTTTTCGCATTAAATAGCTCGAAACGAGCGATCTAGATGATTCTGCATACTTCTGACTGAAGTCTCACTAAGATTATCGTTGAAAATGCATATCTCAGCTTGAAAACCGACGAAAACCAAGATATCGCCGGTTTTGCATATCAAACGCACTGTGGAGTGGTCAATACACCAGATAACGTGTTTCTCGCATTAAATAGCTCGAATAGAGCGATCCCGATGATTCTGCATACTTCTGACAGAGGACTCACCAAGATTATCGCAGAAAATGCATATTTCAGCTGGAAACCCCACGAAAACCAAGTTATCGGCGGCTCTACATATCAAACGCACTGTGGAGTGGTCAAAACACCAGAAAACTTGTTTTTTCGCATTAAATAACTCGAAACGAACGATCTACATGATTCTGCATACTTCTGTCAGAAGACTCACCAAGATTATCGCAGAAAATGCACATTTAAGCTGGAAACCCCACGAAAACCAAGATGTCGCCGGTTCTGCATATCAGGCGCAATGTGGATGGTGAAAACACCAGATAACGTGTTTCTCGCTTTAAAGAGGTCGAATAGAGCGATCTCGATGATTCTGCATACTTCTGACAGAAGACTCACAAAGTTTATCGCAGAAAATGCATATTTCAGCTGGAAACCCCACGAAAACCAAGATATCCCCGATGCTGCATATCAAACGCCCTGTGGAGTGGTCAAAACACCAGATATCGTGTTTCTCGCATTAAATAGATCGAAAAGAGCGATATCGATGATTCTGCATACTTCGGACAGAAGTCTCACCAATATTATCGCAGAAAATGCATATGTCAGCTTGAAGCCTCACGAAAATCAAGATGTCGCCAGTTCTGTATATAAAACGCACTGTGGAGTGGTGAAAACAACTAGATAACGTGTATCTCGCAATTAATAGCTCGAAAAGAGCGATCTAGATGATTCTGCATACTGCTGACAGAAGACTCACCAAGATTATCGCAGAAAATGCATATCTCACCTGGAAACACCACGAAAATCAAGATATCGCCGGTTCCGCATATCAAACGCACTGTGGAATGTTGAAAACACCAGAAAACTTGTTTTTTCGCATTAAATAGCTCGAAACGGGCGATCTAGATGATTCTGCATACTTCGGACAGAAGTCTCACCAAGATTATCGCAGAAAATGCATATCTCAGCTTGAACCCCGACGAAATCCATGATGTCGCCGGTTCTGCATATCAAACGCACTGTGAAGTGTTCAATACACCAGATAACGTGGTTCTCGCATTAAATAGCTCGAAACGAGCGATCTAGAAGATTCTGCATACTTCTGACTGAAGTCTCACCAATATTATCGCAGAAAATGCATATCTCAGCTTGATACCTCACGAAAATCAAGATGGCGCCGGTTCTGCATATCAAACGCACTGTGGAGTGGTCAAAACACCAGAAAACTTGTTTTTTCGCATTAAATAGCTCGAAACGAACGATCTACATGATTCTGCATACTTCTGACAGAAGACTCACCAAGATTATCGCAGAAAATGCATATTTCAGCTGGAAACCCCACGAAAACCAAGATGTCGCCGGTTCTGGATATCAGGCGCAATGTGGAGTGGTGAAAACACCAGATAACGTGTTTCTCGCATTAAATAGCTCGAATAGAGCGATCTCGGTGATTCTGCATACTTCTGACAGAAGACTCACCAGGTTTATCGCAGAAAATGCATATCTCAGCTGGAAACCCCACGAAAACCAAGTTATCGGCGGCTCTACATATCAAATCACTGTGGAGTGGTCAATACACCAGATAACGTGTTTGTCGCATTAAATAGCTCGAAAAGAGCGATCTAGATGATTCTGCATACTGCTGACAGAAGACTCACCAAGATTATCGCAGAAAATGCGTATCTCAACTTGAAACCCGACGAAATCCAAGATGTCGCCGGTTCTGCATATCAAACGCACTGTGGGGTGGTGAAAACACCAGATAACGTGTTTCTCGCATTAAATAGCTCGAAAAGAGCGATCTCGATGATTCTGCATACTTCGGACAGACGTCTCACCAAGACTATCGCAGAAAATGCATATTTCAGCTGGAAACCCCACGAAAACCATGATATCTCCGGTTCTGCATATCCAACGAACTGCGGAGTGGTGAAAACCCCAGAAAAAGAATTTCTCGCATTAAATAGCTCGAAAAGAGCGCTCTCGATGTTTCTGCATACTTCGGACAGATGTCTCACCTAGCTTATCGTAGAAAATGCATATCTCAGCATGAAACCCGACGAAAACCAAAATATCTCCGGTTCTGCATATCCAACGAACTGTGGAGTGGTGAAAACCCCAGAAAACGAGTTTCTCGCATTAAATAACTCGAAAAGAGCGCTCTCGATGTTTCTGCATACTTCGGACAGATGTCTCACCAAGCTTATCGTAGAAAATGCATATCTCAGCATGAAACCCGACGAAAACCAAAATATCTCCGGTTCTGCATATCCAACGCACTGTGGAGTGGTGAAAACACCAGATAACGTGTTTCTCGCATTAAATAGCTCGAAACGAGCGATCTCGATGATTCTGCATACTTCGGACAGAAGTCTCACCAAGATTATCGTAAAAAATGCATATCTCAGCTTGAAACGCCACGAAAACCAAGATATCACCTGTTCTGCATATCCAACGAACTGTGGTGTGGTGAAAACCCCAGAAAACGTGTTTCTCGCATTAAATAGCTCGAAAAGAGCGATCTCGAAGATTCTGCATACTTCGGACAGAAGTCTCTCCAAGATTATCGCAGAAAATGCATATCTCAGCTTGAAACCCCTCGAAAACCAAGGTATCACCTGTTCTGCATATCCAACGAACTGTGGTGTGGTGAAAACCCCAGAAAACGTGTTTCTCGCATTAAATAGCTCCAAAAGAGCGATCTCGATGATTCTGCATACTTCGGACAGAAGTCTCTCCAAGATTATCGCAGAAAATGCATATCTCAGCTTGAAACCCCTCGAAAACCAAGATATCACCTGTTCTGCATATCCGAAGAACTGTGTGTCCTGAAAACCCCAGATAACGTGTTTCTCGCATTAAATAGCTCGAAACGAGCGATCTCGATGACTCTGCATACTTCGGACAGAAGTCTCACCAAGATTATCGCAGAAAATGCATATCTGAGCTTGAATCCCCACGAAAACCAAGAGATCGCAGGTTCTGCATATCAAACGCACTGTGGAGTGCTGCAAACACCAGATAACGTGTTTCTCGCATTAAATAGCTCGAATAGAGCGATCTCGATGATTAAGCATACTTCGGAGAGAAGTCTCACCAAGATTATCATAAAAAATGCATATCTCAGCTTGAAACCCCACGAAAACCAAGATACCGCCAGTTCTGCATATCAACCGCACTGTGGAGTGCTGAAAACACCAGATAACGTGTTTCTCGCATTAAATTGGTCGAAACGAGCGATCTCGATGATTAAGCATACTTCGGACAGAAGTCTCATCAAGATTATCGTAAAAAATGCATATCTCAGCTTGAAACCCGACGAAAACCAAACATCGCCGGTTCTGCATATCAAACCAACTGTGGAGTGGTGAAAACACCAGACAACGTGTTTCTCGCATTAAATAGCTCGAATGGAGCCATCTCGATGATTCTGCATACTTCGGACAGAAGTCTCACCAAGATTATCGCAGGGAAATGCATATCTCAGCTTGAAACCCCACGAAAACCAAGATATCGCTGGTTCTGCATATCAAACGCACTGTGGAGTGGTGTAAACACCAGATAACGTGTTTCTCGCATTAAATAGGTCGAAACGAGCGATCTCGATGATTAAGCATACTTCGGACAGAAGTCTCACCAATATTATCGTAAATAATGCATAATTCAGCTTGAAACCCCACGAAAACCCAGATATCGCCGGTTCTGCATATCAAACCAACTGTGGAGTGGTGAAAACACCAGACAACGTGTTTCTCGAATTAAATAGATCGAAATGTGCGATCTCGATGGTTCTGCATACTTATAACAGAAGTCTCACCATGATTATCGCAGAAAATGCATATCTCTGCAAGAAACCCCACGAAAACCAAGCTATCTCCTGTTCTGCATATCCAACGAACTGTGGAGTGGTGAAAACCCCAGAAAACGTGTTTCTCGCTTTAAATAGCTCGAAAAGTACGATCTCGATGATTAAGCATACTTCGGACAGAAGTCTCACCAAGATTATCGTAAAAAATGCATATCTCTGCTTGAAACCCCACAAAAACCAAGATATAGCCGGTTCTGCATTTCAAACGCACTGTGGAGTGGTGAAAACACCAGATAGTGTGTTTCTCGCATTAAATAGCTCGAAAAGTGCGATCGCGATGATTCTGCATACTTCGGACAGAAGTCTCACCAAGATTATCGCAGAAAATGCATATCTGAGCTTGAAACCCCACGAAAACCAAGATATCGCTGGTTCTGCATATCAAACGGACTGTGGAGTGGTGAAAACACCAGATAACTTGTTTCTCGCATTAAATCGCTCGAAAAGTGCGATCTCGATGATTCTGCATACTTCGGACAGAAGTCTCAACAAGATTATCGCAGGGAAATGCATATCTCAGCTTGAAACCCCACGAAAACCAAGATATCGCTGGTTCTGCATATCAAACGCACTGTGGAGTGGTGAAAACACCAGATAACGTGTTTCTCGCATTAAATAGGTCGAAACGAGTGATCTCGATGGTTCAGCATACTTCGGACAGAAGTCTCACCAAGATTATCGCAGAAAATGCATATCTCAGCTTGAACCCCGACGAAATCCATGATGTCGCCGGTTCTGCATATCAAACGCACTGTGGAGTGGTGAAAACACCAGATAACGTGTTACTCGCATTAACTAGCTCGAAGAGATCGTTCTGGGTGATTCTGCATACTTCTCATAGATGAAACACCAAGATTATCGCAGAAAATGCATATTTCATCTGGAAACCCCACGAAAACCAAGATATCTCCTGTTCTGCATATCCAACGAACTGTGGATTGGTGAAAACCCCAGAAAACGTGTTTCTCGCATTAAATAGCTCGAAAAGTACGATCTAGATGACTCTGCATACTTCGGACAGAAGTCTCACCAATATTATCGCAGAAAATGCATATCTCACCTGGAAACCCCACGAAAACCAAGATATCGCCGGTTCTGCATATCAAACGCCCTGTGGAGTGATGAAAACAACCTGATAACGTGTATCTCGCATTAAATAGATCGAAAAGTGCGATCTCGATGATTCAGCATACTTCGAACAGAAGTCGCACCAAGATTATCGCAAAAAACGCATATCTGAGCTTGAAACCCCACGAAAACCAAGATATCGCTGGTTCTGCATATCAAACGCACTGTGGAGTGGTGAAAACACCAGATAACTTGTTTCTCGCATTAAATAGCTCGAGAAGAGCGATCTCGATGATTCTGCATACTTCGGACAGAAGTCTCACCAAGATTATCGCAGAAAATGCATATCTCATCTTGAAACCCCACGAAAACCAAGATATCGCTGGTTCTGCATATCAAACGCACTGTGTAGTGGTGAAAACACCAGATAACGTGTTTCTCGCATTAAATAGCTCGAAAAGAGCGATCTAGATGATTCAGCATACTTCGGACAGAAGTCTCACCAAGATTATCGCAGAAAATGCATATCTCAGCTTGAACCCCGACGAAATCCATGATGTCGCCGGTTCTGCATATCAAACGCGCTGTGGAGTGGTGAATACACCAGATAACGTGTTTCTCGCATTAAATAGCTCGATAAGTGCGATCTCGATGATTCTGCATACTTCGGACAGAAGTCTCACCAAGATTATCGCAGAAAATGCATATCTGAGCTTGAAACCCCACGAAAACCAAGATATCGCTGGTTCTGCATATCAAACGCACTGTGGAGTGGTGAAAACACCAGGTAACTTGTTTCTCGCATTAAATAGCTCGAAAAGAGCGATCTCGATGACTCTGCATACTTCGGACAGAAGTCTCACCAAGATTATCGCAGAAAATGCATATCTGAGCTTGAAACCCCACGAAAACCAAGATATCGTCGGTTCTGCATATCATTCGCCCTGTGGAGTGGTGAAAACACCAGATCACGTGTTTCTCGCATTAAGTAGCTCGAAACGAGCGATCTCGATGATTAAGCATACTTCGGACAGAAGTCTCACCTAGATTATCGCAGAAATTGCATATCTCAGTTTGAATCCCCACGAAAACCAAGATATCGCTGGTTCTGCATATCAAACGCACTGTGGAGTGGTGAAAACACCAGGTAACTTGTTTCTCGCATTAAATAGCTCGAAAAGAGCGATCTCGATGACTCTGCATACTTCGGACAGAAGTCTCACCAAGATTATCGCAGAAAATGCATATCTGAGCTCGAAACCCCACGAAAATCAAGATATCTCCTGTTCTGCATATCCAACGAACTGTGGATTGGTGAATACCCCAGAAAACGTGTTTCTCGCATTAAATAGCTTGAAAAGTACGATCTCGATTACTCTGCATACTTCGGACAGAAGTCTCACCAAGATTATCGCAGAAAATGCATATCTCAGCTTGAACCCCGACGAAATCCATGATGTCGCCGGTTCTGCATATCAAACGCACTGTGGAGTGGTGAAAACACCAGATAACGTGTTACTCGCATTAACTAGCTCGAAAAGATCGTTCTGGATGATTCTGCATACTTCTCATAGATGAAACACCAAGATTATCGCAGAAAATGCATATTTCAGCTGGAAACCCCACGAAAACCAAGATATCTCCTGTTCTGCATATCCAACGAACTGTGGATTGGTGAAAACCCCAGAAAACGAGTTTCTCGCATTAAATAGCTCGAAAATTACGATCTAGATGACTCTGCATACTTCGGACAGAAGTCTCACCAAGATTATCGCATAAAACGCATATCTCAGCTTGAAACCCGACGAAAACCAGACATTGCCGGTTCTGCATATCAAACCAACTGTGGAGTGGTGAAAACACCAGACAACGTGTTTCTCGCATTAAATAGATCGAAAAGTGCGATCTCGATGTTTCTGCATACTTCGGACAGATGTTTCACCAAGATTATCGCAGCAAATGCATATTTCAGCTGGAAACCCCACGAAAACCAAGACATCTCCTGTTCTGCATATCCAACGAACTGTGGATTGGTGAATACCCCAGAAAACGTGTTTCTCGCATTAAATAGCTCGAAAAGTACGATCTCGATGACTCTGCATACTTCGGACAGAAGTCTCACCAAGATTATCACAGAAAATGCATATCTGAGCTTGAAACCCCACGAAAACCAAGATATCGCTGGATCTGCATATCAAACGCACTGTGGAGTGGTGAAAACACCAGATAACTTGTTTCTCGCATTAAATAGCTCGAGAAGAGCGATCTCGATGATTCTGCATACTTCGGACAGGAGTCTCACCAAGATTATCGCAGAAAATGCATATCTCATCTTGAAACCCCACGAAAACCAAGATATCGCTGGTTCTGCATATCAAACGCACTGTGGAGTGGTGAAAACACCAGATAACGTGTTTCTCGCATTAAATAGCTCGAAAAGAGCGATCTAGATGATTCAGCATACTTCGGACAGAAGTCTCACCAAGATTATCGCAGCAAATGCATATCTCAGCTTGAACCCCGACGAAATCCATGATGTCGCCGGTTCTGCATATCAAACGCACTGTGGAGTGGTGAAAACACCAGATAACGTGTTACTCGCATTAACTAGCTCGAAAAGATCGTTCTGGATGATTCTGCATACTTCTCATAGATGAAACACCAAGATTATCGCAGCAAATGCATATTTCAGCTGGAAACCCCACGAAAACCAAGATATCTCCTGTTCTGCATATCCAACGAACTGTGGATTGGTGAATACCCCAGAAAACGTGTTTCTCGCATTAAATAGCTTGAAAAGTACGATCTCGATGACTCTGCATACTTCGGACAGAAGTCTCACCAATATTATCGCAGAAAATGCATATCTCAGCTGGAAACCCCACGAAAACCAAGATATCGCCGGTTCTGCATATCAAACGCCCTGTGGAGTGATGAAAACAACCAGATAACGTGTATCTCGCATTAAATAGCTCGAAAAGAGCGATCTAGATGATTGTGCATACTTGTAACAGAAGACTCACCAAGATTATCGCAGAAAATGCATATCTCAGCTGGAAACACCACGAAAATCAAGATATCGCCGGGTCTGCATATCAAACGCACTGTGGAATGTTGAAAACACCAGAAAACTTGTTTTTTTCGCATTAAATAGCTCGAAACGAGCGATCTAGATGATTCTGCATACTTCTTACTGAAGTCTCACCAATATTATCGCAGAAAATGCATATCTCAGCTTGAAACCCCACGAAAATCAAGATGTCGCCGGTCCTGCATATCAAACGCACTGTGGAGTGGTGAAAACAACCAGATAACGTGTTTCTCGTATTAAATAGCTCGAAACGAGCGATCTAGATGATTCTGCATACTTCTGACAAAAGTCGCACCAAGGTTAACGCAGAAAATGCATACCTCAGGATGAAAACCGACGAAAACCAAGATTTCGCCATTTCTGCATATCAAACGCACTGTGAAGTTGTCAAAACACCAGATAACGCGTTTCTCACATTAAATAGCTCGAAAAGAGCGATCTAGATGATTCTGCATACTGCTGACAGAAGACTCACCAAGATTATCGCAGAAAATGCATATCTCACCTGGAAACACCACGAAAATCAAGATATCGCCGGTTCCGCATATCAAACGCACTGTGGAATGTTGAAAACACCAGAAAACTTGTTTTTTCGCATTAAATAGCTCGAAACGAGCGATCTAGATGATTCTGCATACTTCTGACTGAAGTCTCACCAAGATTATCGTTGAAAATGCATATCTCAGCTTGAAAACCGACGAAAACCAAGATATCGCCGGTTTTGCATATCGAACGCACTGTGGAGTGGTCAATACACCAGATAACGTGTTTCTCGCATTAAATAGCTCGAATAGAGCGATCTCGATGATTCTGCATACTTCTGACAGAGGACTCACCAAGATTATCGCAGAAAATGCATATTTCAGCTGGAAACCCCACGAAAACCAAGTTATCGGCGGCTCTACATATCAAACGCACTGTGGAGTGGTCAAAACACCAGAAAACTTGTTTTTTCGCATTAAATAACTCGAAACGAACGATCTACATGATTCTGCATACTTCTGTCAGAAGACTCACCAAGATTATCGCAGAAAATGCACATTTAAGCTGGAAACCCCACGAAAACCAAGATGTCGCCGGTTCTGCATATCAGGCGCAATGAGGATGGTGAAAACACCAGATAACGTGTTTCTCGCTTTAAAGAGGTCGAATAGAGCGATCTCGATGATTCTGCATACTTCTGACAGAAGACTCACAAAGTTTATCGCAGAAAATGCATATTTCAGCTGGAAACCCCACGAAAACCAAGATATCCCCGATGCTGCATATCAAACGCCCTGTGGAGTGGTCAAAACACCAGATATCGTGTTTCTCGCATTAAATAGATCGAAAAGAGCGATATCGATGATTCTGCATACTTCGGACAGAAGTCTCACCAATATTATCGCAGAAAATGCATATGTCAGCTTGAAACCTCACGAAAATCAAGATGTCGCCAGTTCTGTATATAAAACGCACTGTGGAGTGGTGAAAACAACTAGATAACGTGTATCTCGCAATTAATAGCTCGAAAAGAGCGATCTAGATGATTCTGCATACTGCTGACAGAAGACTCACCAAGATTATCGCAGAAAATGCATATCTCACCTGGAAACACCACGAAAATCAAGATATCGCCGGTTCCGCATATCAAACGCACTGTGGAATGTTGAAAACACCAGAAAACTTGTTTTTTCGCATTAAATAGCTCGAAACGAGCGATCTAGATGATTCTGCATACTTCGGACAGAAGTCTCACCAAGATTATCGCAGAAAATGCATATCTCAGCTTGAACCCCGACGAAATCCATGATGTCGCCGGTTCTGCATATCAAACGCACTGTGGAGTGTTCAATACACCAGATAACGTGGTTCTCGCATTAAATAGCTCGAAACGAGCGATCTAGAAGATTCTGCATACTTCTGACTGAAGTCTCACCAATATTATCGCAGAAAATGCATATCTCAGCTTGATACCTCACGAAAATCAAGATGGCGCCGGTTCTGCATATCAAACGCACTGTGGAGTGGTCAAAACACCAGAAAACTTGTTTTTTCGCATTAAATAGCTCGAAACGAACGATCTACATGATTCTGCATACTTCTGACAGAAGACTCACCAGGTTTATCGCAGAAAATGCATATCTCAGCTGGAAACCCCACGAAAACCAAGTTATCGGCGGCTCTACATATCAAATCACTGTGGAGTGGTCAATACACCAGATAACGTGTTTGTCGCATTAAATAGTTCGAAAAGAGCGATCTAGATGATTCTGCATACTGCTGACAGAAGACTCACCAAGATAATCGCAGAACATGCGTATCTCAACTTGAAACCCGACGAAATCCAAGATGTCGCCGGTTCTGCATATCAAACGCACTGTGGGGTGGTGAAAACACCAGAAAACGTGTTTCTCGCATTAACTAGCTCGAAAAGAGCGATCTCGATGTTTCTGCATACTTCTCATAGATGAAACACCAAGATTATCGCAGAAAATGCATATTTCAGCTGGAAACCCCACGAAAACCAAGATATCGCCGGTTCTGCATATCAAACGCACTGTGGAGTGGTCAAATCACCAGATAACGTGTTTCTCGCATTAAATAGCTCGAAAAGAGCGATCTCGATGATTCTGCATACTTCGGACAGACGCCTCACCAAGATTATCGCAGAAAATGCATATTTCAGCTGGAAACCCCACGAAAACCAAGATGTCGCCGGTTCTGCATATCAAACGCACTGTGGAGTGGTCAAAACACCAGATAACGTGTTTCTCGCATTAAATAGCTCGAAAAGAGCGATCTCGATGATACTGCATACTGCTGGCAGAAGACTCACCAAGATTATCGCAGAAAATGCATATATCAGCTGGAAACACCACGAAAATCAAGATATCGCCGGTTCTGTATATCAAACACACTGTGGAGTGGTCAAAACACCAGATAACGTGTTTGTCGCATTAAATAGCTCGAAAAGAGCGATCTCGATGATTCTACATACTTCGGACAGACGTCTCACCAAGATTATCGCAGAAAATGCATATTTCAGCTGGAAACCCGACGAAAACCAAGATGTCGCCGGTTCTGCATATCAAACGCACTGTGGAGTGTTCAATACACCAGATAACGTGGTTCTCGCATTAAATAGCTCGAAAAGAGTGATCTAGATGATTCTGCATACTGCTGACAGAAGACTCACCAAGATTATCGCAGAAAATGCATATCTCAGCTGGAAACCCGACGAAAACCAAGATATCGCCGGTTTTGCATATCAAACGCACTGTGGAGTGGTCAATACACCAGATAACGTGTTTCTCGCATTAAATAGCTCGAAAAGAGCGATCTCGATGATTCTGCATACTGCTGGCGGAAGACTCACCAAGATTATCGCAGAAAATGCATATATCAGCTGGAAACACCACGAAAATCAAGATATCGCCGGTTCTGCATATCAAACACACTGTGGAGTGGTCAAAACACCAGATAACGTGTTTGTCGCATTAAATAGCTCGAAAAGAGCGATCTCGATGATTCTACATACTTCGCACAGACGTCTCACCAAGATTATCGCAGAAAATGCATATTTCAGCTGGAAACCCCACGAAAATCAAGATATCGCCGGTTCTGCATATCAAACGTACTGTGGAATGTTGAAAACACCAGAAAACTTGTTTTTTCGCATTAAATAGCTCGAAACGAGCGATCTAGATGATTCTGCATACTTCTGACAGAAGACTCACAAAGTTTATCGCAGAAAATGCATATTTCGGCTGGAAACCCCACGAAAACCAAGATATCCCCGATGCTGCATATCAAACGCCCTGTGGAGTGGTCAAAACACCAGATATCGTGTTTCTCGCATTAAATAGATCGAAAAGAGCGATATCGATGATTCTGCATACTTCGGACAGAAGTCTCACCAATATTATCGCAGAAAATGCATATGTCAGCTTGAAACCTCACGAAAATCAAGATGTCGCCAGTTCTGTATATAAAACGCACTGTGGAGTGGTGAAAACAACTAGATAACGTGTATCTCGCATTTAATAGCTCGAAAAGAGCGATCTAGATGATTCTGCATACTGCTGACAGAAGACTCACCAAGATTATCGCAGAAAATGCATATCTCACCTGGAAACACCACGAAAATCAAGATATCGCCGGTTCCGCATATCAAACGCACTGTGGAATGTTGAAAACACCAGAAAACTTGTTTTTTCGCATTAAATAGCTCGAAACGAGCGATCTAGATGATTCTGCATACTTCGGACAGAGGTCTCACCAAGATTATCGCAGAAAATGCATATCTCAGCTTGAACCCCGACGAAATCCATGATGTCGCCGGTTCTGCATATCAAACGCACTGTGGAGTGTTCAATACACCAGATAACGTGGTTCTCGCATTAAATAGCTCGATACGAGCGATCTAGAAGATTCTGCATACTTCTGACTGAGGTCTCACCAATATTATCGCAGAAAATGCATATCTCAGCTTGATACCTCACGAAAATCAAGATGGCGCCGGTTCTGCATATCAAACGCACTGTGGGGTGGTGAAAACACCAGAAAACGTGTTTCTCGCATTAACTAGCTCGAAAAGAGCGATCTCGATGTTTCTGCATACTTCTCATAGATGAAACACCAAGATTATCGCAGAAAATGCATATTTCAGCTGGAAACCCCACGAAAACCAAGATGTCGCCGGTTCTGCATATCAAACGCACTGTGGAGTGTTCAATACACCAGATAACGTGGTTCTCGCATTAAATAGCTCGAAAAGAGTAATCTAGATGATTCTGCATACTGCTGACAGAAGACTCACCAAGATTATCGCAGAAAATGCATATCTCAGGTGGAAACCCGACGAAAACCAAGATATCGCCGGTTCTGCATATCAAACGTACTGTGGAATGTTGAAAACACCAGAAAACTTGTTTTTTCGCATTAAATAGCTCGAAACGAGCGATCTAGATGATTCTGCATACTTCTGACAGAAGACTCACAAAGTTTATCGCAGAAAATGCATATTTCGGCTGGAAACCCCACGAAAACCAAGATATCCCCGATGCTGCATATCAAACGCCCTGTGGAGTGGTCAAAACACCAGATATCGTGTTTCTCGCATTAAATAGATCGAAAAGAGCGATATCGATGATTCTGCATACTTCGGACAGAAGTCTCACCAATATTATCGCAGAAAATGCATATGTCAGCTTGAAACCTCACGAAAATCAAGATGTCGCCAGTTCTGTATATAAAACGCACTGTGGAGTGGTGAAAACAACTAGATAACGTGTATCTCGCATTTAATAGTTCGAAAAGAGCGATCTAGATGATTCTGCATACTGCTGACAGAAGACTCACCAAGATTATCGCAGAAAATGCATATCTCACCTGGAAACACCACGAAAATCAAGATATCGCCGGTTCCGCATATCAAACGCACTGTGGAATGTTGAAAACACCAGAAAACTTGTTTTTTCGCATTAAATAGCTCGAAACGAGCGATCTAGATGATTCTGCATACTTCGGACAGAGGTCTCACCAAGATTATCGCAGAAAATGCATATCTCAGCTTGAACCCCGACGAAATCCATGATGTCGCCGGTTCTGCATATCAAACGCACTGTGGAGTGTTCAATACACCAGATAACGTGGTTCTCGCATTAAATAGCTCGATACGAGCGATCTAGAAGATTCTGCATACTTCTGACTGAGGTCTCACCAATATTATCGCAGAAAATGCATATCTCAGCTTGATACCTCACGAAAATCAAGATGGCGCCGGTTCTGCATATCAAACGCACTGTGGGGTGGTGAAAACACCAGAAAACGTGTTTCTCGCATTAACTAGCTCGAAAAGAGCGATCTCGATGTTTCTGCATACTTCTCATAGATGAAACACCAAGATTATCGCAGAAAATGCATATTTCAGCTGGAAACCCCACGAAAACCAAGATGTCGCCGGTTCTGCATATCAAACGCACTGTGGAGTGTTCAATACACCAGATAACGTGGTTCTCGCATTAAATAGCTCGAAAAGAGTAATCTAGATGATTCTGCATACTGCTGACAGAAGACTCACCAAGATTATCGCAGAAAATGCATATCTCAGCTGGAAACCCGACGAAAACCAAGATATCGCCGGTTTTGCATATCAAACGCACTGTGGAGTGGTCAATACACCAGATAACGTGTTTCTCGCATTAAATAGCTCGAAAAGAGCGATCTCGATGATTCTGCATACTGCTGGCAGAAGACTCACCAAGATTATCGCAGAAAATGCATATATCAGCTGGAAACACCACGAAAATCAAGATATCGCCGGTTCTGCATATCAAACACACTGTGGAGTGGTCAAAACACCAGATAACGTGTTTGTCGCATTAGATAGCTCGAAAAGAGCGATCTCGATGATTCTACATACTTCCGACAGACGTCTCACCAAGATTATCGCAGAAAATGCATATTTCAGCTGGAAACCCGACGAAAATCAAGATATCGCCGGTTCTGCATATCAAACGTACTGTGGAATGTTGAAAACACCAGAAAACTTGTTTTTTCGCATTAAATAGCTCGAAACGAGCGATCTAGATGATTCTGCATACTTCTGACTGAAATCTCACCAAGATTATCGTTGAAAATGCATATCTCAGCTTGAAACCCGACGAAAACCAAGATATCGCCGGTTTTGCATATCAAACGCACTGTGGAGTGGTCAATACAGCAGATAACGTGTTTCTCGCATTAAATATCTCGAAACGAACGATCTAGAAGATTCTGCATACTTCTGACTGAAGTCTCACCAATATTATCGCAGAAAATGCATATCTCAGCTTGAAACCTCACGAAAATCAAGATGGCGCCGGTTCTGCATATCAAACGCACTGTGGAGTGGTTAATACACCAGATAACGTGTTTCTCGCATTAAATAGCTCGAATAGAGCGATCTCGATGATTCTGCATACTTCTGACAGAGTACTCACCAAGATTATCGCAGAAAATGCATATTTCAGCTGGAAACCCCACGAAAACCAAGTTATCGGCGGCTCTACATATCAAACGCACTGTGGAGTGTTCAATACACCAGATAACGTGGTTCTCGCATTAAATAGCTCGAAACGAGCGATCTAGAAGATTCTGCATACTTCTGACTGAAGTCTCACCAATATTATCGCAGAAAATGCATATCTCAGCTTGAAACCTCACGAAAATCAAGATGGCGCCGGTTCTGCATATCAAACGCACTGTGGAGTGGTCAATACACCAGATAACGTGTTTCTCGCATTAAACAGCTCGAATAGAGCGATCTCGATGATACTGCATACTTCTGACAAAGGACTCACCAAGATTATCACAGAAAATGCATATTTCAGCTGGAAACCCCACGAAAACCAAGTTATCGGCGGCTCTACATATCAAACGCACTGTGGAATGGTCAAAACACCAGAAAACTTGTTTTTTCGCATTAAATAGCTCGAAACGAACGATCTACATGATTCTGCATACTTCTGACAGAAGACTCACCAAGATTATCGCAGAAAATGCATATTTCAGCTGGAAACCCCACGAAAACCAAGATGTCGCCGGTTCTGCATGTCAGGCGCAATGTGGAGTGGTGAAAACACCAGATAACGTGTTTCTCGCATTAAATAGCGCGAATAGAGCGATCTCGGTGATTCTGCATACTTCTGACAGAAGACTCACCAGGTTTATCGCAGAAAATGCATATCTCAGCTGGAAACCCCACGAAAACCAAGTTATCGGCGGCTCTACATATCAAATCACTGTGGAGTGGTCAATACACCAGATAACGTGTTTGTCGCATTAAATAGCTCGAAAAGAGCGATCTAGATGATTCTGCATACTGCTGACAGAAGGCTCACCAAGATTATCGCAGAAAATGCGTATCTCAACTTGAAACCCGACGAAATCCAAGGTGTCGCCGGTTCTGCATATCAAACGCACTGTGGGGTGGTGAAAACACCAGAAAACGTGTTTCTCGCATTAACTAGCTCGAAAAGAGCGATCTCGATGTTTCTGCATACTTCTCATAGATGAAACACCAAGATTATCGCAGAAAATGCATATTTCAGCTGGAATCCCCACGAAAACCAAGATGTCGCCGGTTCTGCATATCAAACGCACTGTGGAGTGGTCAAAACACCAGATAACGTGTTTCTCGCATTAAATAGCTCGAAAAGAGCGATCTCGATGATTCTGCATACTTCGGACAGAAGTCTCACCAAGATTATCGCAGAAAATGCATATCTCAGCTTGAACCCCGACGAAATCCATGATGTCGCCGGTTCTGCATACACCAGATAACGTGGTTCTCGGATTAAATAGCTCGAAAAGTGTGATCTAGATGATTCTGCATACTGCTGGCAGAAGACTCACCAAGATTATCGCAGAAAATGCATATCTCACCTGGAAACACCACGAAAATCAAGATATCGCCGGTTCTGCATATCAAACACACTGTGGAGTGGTGAAAACACCAGATAACGTGTTTGTCGCATTAAATAGCTCGAAAAGAGCGATCTCGATGATTCTACATACTTCGGACAGACGTCTCACCATGATTATCGCAGAAAATGCATATTTCAGCTGGAAACCCCACGAAAACCAAGATGTCGCCGGTTCTGCATATCAAACGTACTGTGGAATGTTGAAAACACCAGAAAACTTGTTTTTTCGCATTAAATAGCTCGAAACGAGCGATCGAGATGATTCTGCATACTTCTGAGTGAAATCTCACCAAGATTATCGTTGAAAATGCATATCTCAGCTTGAAACCCGACGAAAACCAAGATATCGCCGGTTTTGCATATCAAACGCACTGTGGAGTGGTCAATACACCAGATAACGTGTTTCTCGCATTAAATATCTCGAAACGAACGATCTAGAAGATTCTGCATACTTCTGACTGAAGTCTCACCAAGATTATCGTTGAAAATGCATATCTCAGCTTGAAACCCGACGAAAACCAAGATATCGCCGGTTTTGCATATCAAACGCACTGTGGGGTGGTCAATACACCAGGTAACGTGTTTCTCGCATTAAATAGCTCGAATAGAGCGATCTCGATGATTCTGCATACTTCTGACTGAAGTCTCACCAATATTATCGCAGAAAATGCATATCTCAGCTTGAAACCTCACGAAAATCAAGATGGCGCCGGTTCTGCATATCAAACGCACTGTGGAGTGGTTAATACACCAGATAACGTGTTTCTCGCATTAAATAGCTCGAATAGAGCGATCTCGATGATTCTGCATACTTCTGACAGAGTACTCACCAAGATTATCGCAGAAAATGCATATTTCAGCTGGAAACCCCACGAAAACCAAGTTATCGGCGGCTCTACATATCAAACGCACTGTGGAGTGTTCAATACACCAGATAACGTGGTTCTCGCATTAAATAGCTCGAAACGAGCGATCTAGAAGATTCTGCATACTTCTGACTGAAGTCTCACCAATATTATCGCAGAAAATGCATATCTCAGCTTGAAACCTCACGAAAATCAAGATGGCGCCGGTTCTGCATATCAAACGCACTGTGGAGTGGTCAATACACCAGATAACGTGTTTCTCGCATTAAACAGCTCGAATAGAGCGATCTCGATGATACTGCATACTTCTGACAAAGGACTCACCAAGATTATCACAGAAAATGCATATTTCAGCTGGAAACCCCACGAAAACCAAGTTATCGGCGGCTCTACATATCAAACGCACTGTGGAATGGTTAAAACACCAGAAAACTTGTTTTTTCGCATTAAATAGCTCGAAACGAACGATCTACATGATTCTGCATACTTCTGACAGAAGACTCACCAAGATTATCGCAGAAAATGCATATTTCAGCTGGAAACCCCACGAAAACCAAGATGTCGCCGGTTCTGCATGTCAGGCGCAATGTGGAGTGGTGAAAACACCAGATAACGTGTTTCTCGCATTAAATAGCGCGAATAGAGCGATCTCGGTGATTCTGCATACTTCTGACAGAAGACTCACCAGGTTTATCGCAGAAAATGCATATCTCAGCTGGAAACCCCACGAAAACCAAGTTATCGGCGGCTCTACATATCAAATCACTGTGGAGTGGTCAATACACCAGATAACGTGTTTGTCGCATTAAATAGCTCGAAAAGAGCGATCTAGATGATTCTGCATACTGCTGACAGAAGACTCACCAAGATTATCGCAGAAAATGCGTATCTCAACTTGAAACCCGACGAAATCCAAGGTGTCGCCGGTTCTGCATATCAAACGCACTGTGGGGTGGTGAAAACACCAGAAAACGTGTTTCTCGCATTAACTAGCTCGAAAAGAGCGATCTCGATGTTTCTGCATACTTCTCATAGATGAAACACCAAGATTATCGCAGAAAATGCATATTTCAGCTGGAATCCCCACGAAAACCAAGATGTCGCCGGTTCTGCATATCAAACGCACTGTGGAGTGGTCAAAACACCAGATAACGTGTTTCTCGCATTAAATAGCTCGAAAAGAGCGATCTCGATGATTCTGCATACTTCGGACAGAAGTCTCACCAAGATTATCGCAGAAAATGCATATCTCAGGTTGAAATCTCACGAAAATCTAGATGTCGCCGGTTCTGGATATCAAACGCACTGTGGTGTCGTGAAAACACTAGAAAACTTGTTTATTCGCATTAAATAGCTTGAAAAGAGCGATCTAGATGATTCTGCATACTTCTGATTGAAGTCTCACCAAGATTATCGCAGAAAATCCATATCTCAGCTTGAAACATCACGAAAATTAAGATGTCGCCGGTTCTGCAAATCAAACGCACTGTGGAGTGGTGAAAACAACCAGATAACGTGTTTCTCGCATTAAATAGCTCGAGAAGTGCGATCCCGATGATTATGCATACTTCTGACAGAAGTCTCACCAAGATAATCGCAGAAAATGCATATCTCAGCTTGAAACCTCACGAAAACCAAGTTATCTCCGGTTCTGCATATCAGACGCACTGTGGAATGTTGAAAACACCAGAAAACGTGTTTCTCGCATTAACTAACTCGAAAAGAGCGTTCTCGATCATTCTGCATACTTCTCATAGATGAAACACCAAGATCATCGCAGAAAATGCATATTTCAGCTGGAAACCCCGCGAAGACCAAGTTATCGGCGGCTCTACATATCATACGCACTGTGGAGTGGTCAAAACAACAGAAAACTTGTTTTTTCGCATTAAATAGCTCGAAACGAGCGATCTAGATGATTCTGCATACTTCTGACAGAAGACTCACCAAGATTATCGCAGAAAATGCATATCTCAGCTGGAAACACCACGAAAATCAAGATATCGCCGGTTCTGCATATCAAACGCACTGTGGAGTGGTGAAAACACCAGATATCGTGTTTCTCGCATTAAGTAGCTCGAAAAGAGCGATCTCGAAGATTCTGCATACTTCTGACAGAAGTCTCACAAAGATTATCGTAGAAAATGCATATCTCAGCTTGAAACCCGACGAAATCCAAGATGTCGCCGGTTCTGCATATCAAACGCACTGTGGAATGTTGAAAACACTAGAAAACTTGTTTTTTCGCATTAAATAGCTTGAAAAGAGCGATCTAGATGATTCTGCATACCTCTGACTGAAGTCTCACCAAGATTATCGCAGAAAATCCATATCTCAGCTTGAAACATCACGAAAATTAAGATGTCGCCGGTTCTGCATATCAAACGCACTGTGGAGTCGTGTAAACGACCAGACAACGTGTTTCTCGCATTAAATAGCTCGAAAAGAGCGATCCCGATGATTCTGCATACTTCTGACAGAAGTCTCACCAAGATTATCGCAGAAAATGCATATCTCAGCTTGATACCCGACGAAAGTCAAGATGTCGCTGGTTCTGCATATCAAACGCACTGTGGAGTGGTGAAAACACCAGATAACGTGTTTGTCGCATTATGTAGCTCGAAAAGAGCGTTCTCGAAGATTCTGCATACTTCTGACAGAAGTCTCACCAAGATTATCGACGAAAATGCATATCTCAGGTTGAAATCTCACGAAATTCAAGATGTCGCCTGTTCTGGATATCAAACGCACTGTGGTGTCGTGGAAACACCAGATAACGTGTTTCTCGCATTAAATAGCTCGAAAAGAGCGATCTCGAAGATTCTGCATACTTCTGACGGAAGTCTCACCAAGATTATCGTAGAAAATGCATATCTCAGGTTGAAATCTCACGAAAATCAAGATGTCGCCGGTTCAGCATATCAAACGCACTGCGGAATGTTGAAAACACCAGAAAACTTGTTTTTCGCATTAAATAGCTCGAAACGAGCGATCTAGATGATTTTGCATACTTCTGACTGAAATCTCACCATGATTATCGTTGAAAATGCATATTTCAGCTGGAAACCCCACGAAAACCAAGATGTCGCCGGTTCTGCATATCAAACGCACTGGGGAGTGGTCAATACACCAGATAACGTGGTTCGCGCATTAAGTAGCTCGAAAAGAGTGATCTAGATGATTCTGCATACTGCTGACAGAAGACCCACCAAGATTACCGCAGAAAATGCATATCTCAGCTGGAAACACCACGAAAACCACGATATCGTCGGTTCTGCATATCAGACGCACTGTGGAATGTTGAAAACACCAGAAAACGTGTTTCTCGCATTAAATAGCTTGAAAAGTGCGATCCCGATGATTCTGCATACTTCTGACAGAAATCTCACCAAGATTATCGTTGAAAATGCATATCTCAGCTGGAAACCCCACGAAAACCAAGATATCGTCGGTTCTGCATATCAAACGCCCTGTGGAGTGATGAAAACACCAGATAACATGTTTCTCGCATTAAATAGCTCGAAAAGAGCGATCTCGAAGATTCTGCATACTTCTGACAGAAGTCTCACCAAGATTATCGTAGAAAATGCATATCTCAGCTTGAAACCCGACGAAATCCAAGATGTCGCCGGTTCTGCATATCAAACGCACTGTGGAGTGGTGAAAACACCAGATAACGTGTTTCTCGCATTATGTAGCTCGAAAAGAGCGTTCTCGAAGATTATGCATACTTCTGACAGTAGTCTCACCAAGATTATCGACGAAAATGCATATCTCAGGTTGAAATCTCACGAAATTCAAGATGTCGCCTGTTCTGGATATCAAACGCACTGTGGTGTCGTGAAAACACCAGATAACGTGTTTGTCGCATTAAATAGCTCGAAAAGAGCGATCTCGAAGATTCTGCATACTTCTGACGGAAGTCTCACCAAGATTATCGTAGAAAATGCATATCTCAGGTTGAAATCTCACGAAAATCAAGATGTCGCCGGTTCTGCATATCAAACGCACTGCGGAGTGGTGAAAACACCAGATAACGTGTTTCTCGCATTAAATAGCTCGAAAAGAGGGGTCCCGATGATTCTGCATACTACTGACAGAAGACTCACCAAGATTATTGACGAAAATGCATATCTCAGGTTGAAATCTCACGAAAATCAAGATGTCGCCGGTTCTGCATATCAAACGCACTGCGGAGTGGTCAATACACCAGATAACGTGGTTCTCGCATTAACTAGCTCGAAAAGAGCGTTCACGATGATTCTGCATACTTCTCATAGATGAAACACCAAGATTATCGCAGAAAATGAATATCTCAGCTTGATACCCGACGAAAGTCAAGATGTCGTCGGTTCTGCATATCAAACGCACTGTGGAGTGGTGAAATCACCACATAAGGTGTTTCTCGCATTAAATAGCTCGAAAAGAGCGATCTAGAAGATTCTGTATACTTCTGACTGAAATCTCACCAAGATTATCGTTGAAAATGCATATTTCAGCTGGAAACCCCACGAAAACCAATATGTCGCCGGTTCTGCATATCAAACGCACTGGGGAGTGGTCAATACACCAGATAACGTGGTTCTCGCATTAAGTAGCTCGAAAAGAGTGATCTAGATGATTCTGCATACTGCTGACAGAAGACCCACCAAGATTATCGCAGAGAATGCATATCTCAGCTGGAAACACCACGAAAACCACGATATCGTCGGTTCTGCATATCAGACGCACTGTGGAATGTTGAAAACACCAGAAAACGTGTTTCTCTCATTAACTAACTCGAAAAGAGCGTTCTCGATCATTCTGCATACTTCTTATAGATGAAACACCAAGATTATCGCAGAAAATGCATATCTCAGCTGGAAACACCACGAAAATCAAGATATCGCCGGTTCTGCATATCAAACGCACTGTGGAGTGGTGAAAACATCAGAAAACTTGTTTTTTCGCATTAAATAGCTCGAAACGAGCGATCTAGATGATTCTGCATACTTCTGACTAAAGTCTCACCAAGATTATCGTTGAAAATGCATATCTCAGCTTGATACCCGACGAAAGCCAAGATGTCGCTGTTTCTGCATATCAAACGCACTGTGGAGTGGTGAAAACACCAGATAACGTGTTTCTCGCATTATGTAGCTCGAAAAGAGCGTTCTCGAAGATTCTGCATACTTCTGACAGTAGTCTCACCAAGATTATCGACGAAAATGCATATCTCAGGTTGAAATCTCACGAAATTCAAGATGTCGCCTGTTCTGGATATCAAACGCACTGTGGTGTCGTGAAAACACCAGATAACGTGTTTCTCGCATTAAATAGCTCTAAAGAGCGATCTCGAAGATTCTGCATACTTCTGACGGAAGTCTCACCAAGATTATCGTAGAAAATGCATATCTCAGGTAGAAATCTCACGAAAATCAAGATGTCGCCGGTTCTGCATATCAAACGCACTGCGGATTGGTGAAAACAACAGATAACGTGTTTCTCGCATTAAATAGCTCGAAAAGAGGGGTCCCGATGATTCTGCATACTACTGACAGAAGACTCACCAAGATTATCGACGAAAATGCATATCTCAGGTTGAAATCTCACGAAAATCTAGATGTCGCCGGTTCTGGATATCAAACGCACTGTGGTGTCGTGAAAACACTAGAAAACTTGTTTTTTTGCAGTAAATAGCTTGAAAAGAGCGATCTAGATGATTCTGCATACTTCTGACTGAAGTCTCACCAAGATTATCGCAGAAAATCCATATCTCAGCTTGAAACATCACGAAAATTAAGATGTCGCCGGTTCTGCATATCAGACGCACTGTGGAGTGGTGAAAACACCAGAAAACGTGTTTCTCGCATTAACTAGCTCGAAAACAGCGTTCACGATGATTCTGCATACTTCTCATAGATGAAACACCAAGATTATCGCAGAAAATGCATATCTCAGCTTGATACCCGACGAAAGTCAAGATGCCGTCGGTTCTGCATATCAAACGCACTGTGGAGTGGTGAAATCACCACATAAGGTGTTTCTCGCATTAAATAGCTCGAAAAGAGCGATCTAGAAGATTCTGTATACTTCTGACTGAAATCTCACCAAGATTATCGTTGAAAATGCATATTTCAGCTGGAAACCCCACGAAAACCAAGATGTCGCCGGTTCTGCATATCAAACGCACTGGGGAGTGGTCAATACACCAGATAACGTGGTTCTCGCATTAAGTAGCTCGAAAAGAGTGATCTAGATGATTCTGCATACTGCTGACAGAAGACCCACCAAGATTATCGCAGAAAATGCATATCTCAGCTGGAAACACCACGAAAACCACGATATCGTCGGTTCTGCATATCAGACGCACTGTGGAATGTTGAAAACACCAGAAAACGTGTTTCTCGCATTAACTAACTCGAAAAGGGCGTTCTCGATCATTCTGCATACTTCTCATAGATGAAACACCAAGATCATCGCAGAAAATGCATATTTCAGGTTGAAATCTCACGAAAATCAAGATGACGCCGGTTCTGCATATCAAACGCACTGCGGAGTGGTGAAAACAACAGACAACGTGTTTCTCGCATTAAATAGCTCGAAAAGAGCGTTCTCGAAGATTCTGCATACTTCTGACAGAAGTCTCACCAAGATTATCGACGAAAATGCATATCTCAGGTTGAAATCTCACGAAATTCAAGATGTCGCCTGTTCTGGATATCAAACGCACTGTGGTGTCGTGAAAACACCAGATAACGTGTTTCTCGCATTAAATAGCTCGGAAAGAGCGATCTCGAAGATTCTGCATACTTCTGACGGAAGTCTCACCAAGATTATCGTAGAAAATGCATATCTCAGGTTGAAATCTCACGAAATTCAAGATGTCGCCTGTTCTGGATATCAAACGCACTGTGGTGTCGTGAAAACACCAGATAACGTGTTTCTCGCATTAAATAGCTCGGAAAGAGCGATCTCGAAGATTCTGCATACTTCTGACGGAAGTCTCACCAAGATTATCGTAGAAAATGCATATCTCAGGTTGAAATCTCACGAAAATCAAGATATCGCCGGTTCTGCATATCAAACGCACTGTGGAGTGGTGAAAACACCAGATATCGTGTTTCTCGCATTAAGTAGCTCGAAAAGAGCGATCTCGAAGATTCTGCATACTTCTGACAGAAATCTCACCAAGATTATCGTAGAAAATGCATATCTCAGCTTAAAACCCGACGAAATCCAAGATGTCGCCGGTTCTGCATATCAAACGCACTGTGGAATGTTGAAAACACTAGAAAACTTGTTTTTTCGCATTAAATAGCTTGAAAAGAGCGATCTAGATGATTCTGCATACCTCTGACTGAAGTCTCACCAAGGTTATCGCAGAAAATCCATATCTCAGCTTGAAACATCACGAAAATTAAGATGTCGCCGGTTCTGCATATCAAACGCACTGTGGAGTCGTGAAAACAACCAGACAACGTGTTTCTCGCATTAAATAGCTCGAAAAGAGCGATCCCGATGATTCTGCATACTTCTGACAGAAGTCTCACCAAGATTATCGCAGAAAATGCATATCTCAGCTTGAAACCTCACGAAAATCAAGATGTCGCCGGTTCTGCAAATCAAACGCACTGTGGAGTGGTGAAAACAACCAGATAACGTGTTTCTCGCATTAAATAGCTCGAAAAGAGCGATCCCGATGATTCTGCATACTTCTGACAGAAGTCTCACCAAGATTATCGCAGAAAATGCATATCTCAGCTTGAAACCTCACGAAAATCAAGATGTCGCCGGTTCTGCAAATCAAACGCACTGTGGAGTGGTGAAAACAACCAGATAACGTGTTTCTCGCATTAAATAGCTCGAGAAGTGCGATCCCGATGATTATGCATACTTCTGACAGAAGTCTCACCAAGATAATCGCAGAAAATGCATATCTCAGCTTGAAACCTCACGAAAACCAAGTTATCTCCGGTTCTGCACATCAAACGTACTGTGGAGTGGTGAAAACACCAGAAAACGTGTTTCTCGCATTATGTAGCTCGAAAAGAGCGTTCTCGAAGATTCTGCATACTTCTGACAGAAGTCTCACCAAGATTATCGACGAAAATGCATATCTCAGGTTGAAATCTCACGAAATTCAAGATGTCGCCTGTTCTGGATATCAAACGCACTGTGGTGCCGTGAAAACACCAGATAACGTGTTTCTCGCATTAAATAGCTCGAAAAGAGCGATCTCGAAGATTCTGCATACTTCTGACGGAAGTCTCACCAAGATTATCGTAGAAAATGCATATCTCAGGTTGAAATCTCACGAAAATCAAGATGTCGCCGGTTCTGCATATCAAACGCACTGCGGAGTGGTGAAAACAACAGACAACGTGTTTCTCGCATTAAATAGCTCGAAAAGAGCGATCCCGATGATTCTGCATACTTCTGACAGAAGTCTCACCAAGATTATCGCAGAAAATGCATATCTCAGCTTGAAACCTCACGAAAATCAAGATGTCGCCGGTTCTGCAAATCAAACGCTCTGTGGAGTGGTGAAAACAACCAGATAACGTGTTTCTCGCATTAAATAGCTCGAGAAGTGCGATCCCGATGATTATGCATACTTCTGACAGAAGTCTCACCAAGATAATCGCAGAAAATGCATATCTCAGCTTGAAACCTCACGAAAACCAAGTTATCTCCGGTTCTGCACATCAAACGTACTGTGGAGTGGTGAAAACACCAGAAAACGTGTTTCTCGCATTATGTAGCTCGAAAAGAGCGTTCTCGAAGATTCTGCATACTTCTGACAGAAGTCTCACCAAGATTATCGACGAAAATGCATATCTCAGGTTGAAATCTCACGAAATTCAAGATGTCGCCTGTTCTGGATATCAAACGCACTGTGGTGCCGTGAAAACACCAGATAACGTGTTTCTCGCATTAAATAGCTCGAAAAGAGCGATCTCGAAGATTCTGCATACTTCTGACGGAAGTCTCACCAAGATTATCGTAGAAAATGCATATCTCAGGTTGAAATCTCACGAAAATCAAGATGTCGCCGGTTCTGCATATCAAACGCACTGCGGAGTGGTGAAAACAACAGATAACGTGTTTCTCGCATTAAATAGCTCGAAAAGAGGGGTCCCGATGATTCTGCATACTACTGACAGAAGACTCACCTAGATTGTCGACGAAAATGCATATCTCAGGTTGAAATCTCACGAAAATCTAGATGTAGCCGGTTCTGGATATCAAACGCACTGTGGTGTCGTGAAAACACTAGAAAACTTGATTTTTCGCATTAAATAGCTTGAAAAGAGCGATCTAGATGATTCTGCATACTTCTGACTAAAGTGTCACCAAGATTATCGCAGAAAATCCATATCTCAGCTTGAAACATCACGAAAATTAAGATGTCGCCGGTTCTGCATATCAAACGCACTGTGGAGTCGTGAAAACAACCAGACAACGTGTTTCTCGTATTAAATAGCTCGAAAAGAGCGATCCCGATGATTCTGCATACTTCTGACAGAAGTCTCACCAAGATTATCGCAGAAAATGCATATCTCAGCTTGAAGCCTCACGAAAATCAAGATGTCGCCGGTACTGCAAATCAAACGCACTGTGGAGTGGTGAAAACAACCAGATAACGTGTTTCTCGCATTAAATAGCTCGAGAAGTGCGATCCCGATGATTATGCATACTTCTGACAGAAGTCTCACCAAGATAATCGCAGAAAATGCATATCTCAGCTTGAAACCTCACGAAAACCAAGTTATCTCCGGTTCTGCACATCAAACGTACTGTGGAGTGGTGAAAACACCAGAAAACGTGTTTTTCGCATTAAGTAGCTCGAAAAGAGCGTTCTCGAAGATTCTGCATACTTGTGACAGAAGTCTCCCCAAGATTATCGTAGAAAATGCATATCTCAGTATGAAACCCGACCGAAACCATGATATCGCCGGTTCTGCATGTCAAGCGTACCGTGGAGTGGCGAATACACCAGAAAACGTGTTTCTCGCATTAAATAGCTCGAAAAGAGCGATCTAGATGATTCTGCATTCTTCTGACAGAAGACTCACCAAGATTATCGCAGAAAATGCATATCTCAGCTGGAAACACCACGAAAATCAAGATATCGCCGGTTCTGCATATCAAACGCACTGTGGAGTGGTGAAAACACCAGATATCGTGTTTGTCGCATTAAGTAGCTCGAAAAGAGCGATCTCGAAGATTCTGCATACTTCTGACAGAAGTCTCACCAAGATTATCGTAGAAAATGCATATCTCAGCTTGAAACCCGACGAAATCCAAGATATCGCCGGTTCTGCATATCAAACGCACTGTGGAATGTTGAAAACACCAGAAAACTTGTTTTTTCGCATTATATAGCTTGAATAGAGCGATCTAGATGATTCTGCATACTTCTGACTGAAGTCTCACCAAGATTATCGCAGAAAATCCATATCTCAGCTGGAAAACATCACGAAAATCAAGATGTCGCCGGTTCTGCATATCAAACGCACTGTGGAGTCGTGAAAACAACCAGACAACGTGTTTCTCGCATTAAATAGCTCGAAATGTGCGATCCCGATAATTCTGCATACTTCTGACAGAAGTCTCACCAAGATTATCGTAGAAAATGCATATCTCAGCTTGAAACCCGACGAAATCCAAGATGTCGCCGGTACTGCAAATCAAACGCACTGTGGAGTGGTGAAAACAACCAGATAACGTGTTTCTCGCATTAAATAGCTCGAGAAGTGCGATCCCGATGATTATGCATACTTCTGACAGAAGTCTCACCAAGATAATCGCAGAAAATGCATATCTCAGCTTGAAATCTCACGAAATTCAAGATGTCGCCTGTTCTGGATATCAAACGCACTGTGGTGCCGTGAAAACACCAGATAACGTGTTTCTCGCATTAAATAGCTCGAAAAGAGCGATCTCGAAGATTCTGCATACTTCTGACGGAAGTCTCACCAAGATTATCGTAGAAAATGCATATCTCAGCTTGAAACATCACGAAAATTAAGATGTCGCCGGTTCTGCATATCAAACGCACTGTGGAGTCGTGAAAACAACCAGACACCGTGTTTCTCGTATTAAATAGCTCGAAAAGAGCGATCCCGATGATTCTGCATACTTCTGACAGAAGTCTCACCAAGATTATCGCAGAAAATGCATATCTCAGCTTGAAACCTCACGAAAATCAAGGTGTCGCCGGTACTGCAAATCAAACGCACTGTGGAGTGGTGAAAACAACCAGATAACGTGTTTCTCGCATTAAATAGCTCGAGAAGTGCGATCCCGATGATTATGCATACTTCTGACAGAAGTCTCACCAAGATAATCGCAGAAAATGCATATCTCAGCTTGAAACCTCACGAAAACCAAGTTATCTCCGGTTCTGCACATCAAACGTACTGTGGAGTGGTGAAAACACCAGAAAACGTGTTTTTCGCATTAAGTAGCTCGAAAAGAGCGTTCTCGAAGATTCTGCATACTTGTGACAGAAGTCTCACCAAGATTATCGTAGAAAATGCATATCTCAGTATGAAACCCGACCGAAACCATGATATCGCCGGTTCTGCATGTCAAGCGTACTGTGGAGTGGCGAATACACCAGAAAACGTGTTTCTCGCATTAAATAGCTCGAAAAGAGCGATCTAGATGATTCTGCATTCTTCTGACAGAAGACTCACCAAGATTATCGCAGAAAATGCATATCTCAGCTGGAAACACCTCGAAAATCAAGATGTCGCCGGTTCTGCATATCAAACGCACTGTGGAATGTTGAAAACACCAGAAAACTTGTTTTTTCGCATGAAATAGCTTGAAAAGAGCGATCTAGATGATTCTGCATACTTCTGACTGAAGCCTCACCAAGATTATCGCAGAAAATCCATATCTCAGCTGGAAAACATCACGAAAATCAAGATGTCGCCGGTTCTGCATATCAAACGCACTGTGGTGTCGTGAAAACAACCAGACAACGTGTTTCTCGCATTAAATAGCTCGAAAAGAGCGATCTCTAAGATTCTGCATACTTCTGACAGAAGTCTCACTAAGATTATCGTAGAAAATGCATATCTCAGCTTGAAACCCGACGAAATCCAAGATGTCGCCGGTTCTGCATATCAAACGCACTGTGGAATGTTGAAAACAACCAGACAACGTGTTTCTCGCATTAAATAGCTCGAAACGAGCGATCCCGATGATTCTGCATACTTCTGACAGAAGTCTCACCAAGATTATCGTTGAAAATGCATATCTCAGCTTGAAACCTCACGAAAACCAAGTTATCTCCGGTTCTGCAGATCAAACGTACTGTGGAGTGGTGAAAACACCCGAAAACGTGTTTCTCGCATTAAGTAGCTCGAAAAGAGCGTTCTCGAAGATTCTGCATACTTGTGACAGAAGTCTCACCAAGATTATCGTAGAAAATGCATATCTCAGTATGAAACCCGACCGAAACCATGATATCGCCGGTTCTGCATGTCAAACGTACTGTGGAGTGGCGAATACACCAGAAAACGTGTTTCTCGCATTAAATAGCTCGAAAAGAGCGATCTAGATGATTCTGCATACTTCTGACAGAAGACTCACCAAGATTATCGCAGAAAATGCATATCTCAGGTTGAAATCTCACGAAAATCAAGATGACGCCGGTTCTGCATATCAAACGCACTGCGGAGTGGTGAAAACAACAGATAACGTGTTTCTCGCATTAAATAGCTCGAAAAGAGGGGTCCCGATGATTCTGCATACTACTGACAGAAGACTCACCAAGATTATCGCAGAAAATGCATATCTCAGCTGGAAACACCACGAAAATCAAGATATCGCCGGTTCTGCATATCAAACGCACTGTGGAGTGGTGAAAACACCAGATATCGTGTTTCTCGCATTAAGTAGCTCGAAAAGAGCGATCTCGAAGATTCTGCATACTTCTGACAGAAGTCTCACCAAGATTATCGACGAAAATGCATATCTCAGGTTGAAATCTCACGAAATTCAAGATGTCGCCTGTTCTGGATATCAAACGCACTGTGGTGCCGTGAAAACACCAGATAACGTGTTTCTCGCATTAAATAGCTCGAAAAGAGCGATCTCGAAGATTCTGCATACTTCTGACGGAAGTCTCACCAAAATTATCGTAAAAAATGCATATCTCAGCTTGAAACCCCACGAAAACCAAGATATCGCTGGTTCTGCATATCAAACGCACTGTGGAGTGGTGAAAACACCGCATAATGTTTTTCTCGCAATAACTAGCTCGAAACGAGCGATCTCGATGCTTCTGCATCCTTCTAACAGAAGTCTCACCAAGATTATCGCAGAAAATGCATATCTCAGCTTGAAACCCCACAAAAACCGAGATATCGCCGGTTCTGCATATCAAACGCACTGTGGAGTGGTGAAAACACCAGATAACGTGTTTCTCGCATTAAGTAGCTCGAAACGAGCGTTCTCGATGATTCTGCATACGTCTCATAGATGAAACACCAAGATTATCGCAGAAAATGCATATATCAGCTGGAAACCCCATGAAAACCAAGTTATCGGCGGATCAACATATCAAACGCACTGTGGAGTGGTCAAAACACCAGAAAACTTGTTTTTTCGCATTAAATAGCTCGAAAAGAGCGATCTAGATGATTCTGGATACTTCTGACTGAAGTCTCACCAAGATTATCGCAGAAAATGCATATCTCAGCTCGAAACCTCACGAAAATCAAGATGTTGCCGGTTCTGCATATCAAACGCACTGTGGAGTGGTGAAAACAACCAGAGAACGTGTCTCTCGCATTAAATAGCTCGAATAGAGCGATCTCGATGATTCTGCATACTTCGGACAGAAGTCTCACCAAGATTATCGTAAAAAATGCATATCTCAGCTTGAAACCCCACGAAAACCAAGATATCGCTGGTACTGCATATCAAACGCACTGTGGAGTGGTGAAAACACCAGATAACGTGTTTCTCGCATTAAATAGCTCGAAAAGAGCGTTCTAGAAGATCCTGCATACTTGTGACAGAAGTCTCTCCAAGATTATCGTAGAAAATGCATATCTCAGCTTGAAACCCGACGAAAACCGAGTTATCTCCGGTTCTGCACACCAAACGTACCGTGGAGTGGTGAAAACACCAGAAAACGTGTTTCGCGCATTAAGTAGCTCGAAAAGAGCGTTCTCGAAGATTCTGCATACTTCTGACAGAAGTCTCACCAACATTATCGTAGAAAATGCATATCTCAGCTGGAAACACCACGAAAATCAAGATATCGCCGGTTCTGCATATCAAACGCACTGTGGGGTGGTGAAAACACCAGATAACGTGTTTCTCGCATTAAATAGCACGAAAAGAGCGTTCTCGAAGATCCTGCATACTTGTGACAGAAGTCTCTCCAAGATTATCGTAGAAAATGCATATCTCAGCTTGAAACCCGACGAAAACCGAGTTATCTCCGGTTCTGCACACCAAACGTACCGTGGAGTGGTGAAAACACCAGAAAACGTGTTTCTCGCATTAAATAGCTCGAAACGAACGATCTAGATTATTCTGCATACTTCTGGCAGAAGTCTCACCAAGATTATCGCAGAAAATCCATATCTCAGCTGGAAAACATCACGAAAATCAAGATGTCGCCGGTTCTGCATATCAAACGCACTGTGGAGTGGTGAAAACACCAGATAACGTGTTTCTCGCATTAAACAGCTCGAAAAGAGCGATCCCGATGATTCTGCATACTTCTGACAGAAGTCTCACCAAGATTATCGTTGAAAATGCATATCTCAGCTTGATACCCGACGAAAGTCAAGATGTCGCTGGTTCTGCATATCAAACGCACTGTGGAGTGGTGAAAACACCAGATAACGTGTTTCTCGCATTATGTAGCTCGAAAAGAGCGTTCTCGAAGATTCTGCATACTTCTGACGGAAGTCTCACCAAGATTATCGTTGAAAATGCATATCTCAGCTTGATACCCGACGAAAGTCAAGATGTCGCTGGTTCTGCATATCAAACGCACTGTGGAATGTTGAAAACACCAGAAAACTAGTTTTTTCGCATTAAATAGCTTGAAAAGAGCGATCTAGATGATTCTGCATACTTCTGACTGAAGTCTCACCAAGATTATCGACGAAAATGCATATCTCAGGTTGAAATCTCACGAAATTCAAGATGTCGCCTGTTCTGGATATCAAACGCACTGTGGTGTCGTGAAAACACCAGATAACGTGTTTCTCGCATTAAATAGCTCGGAAAGAGCGATCTCGAAGATTCTGCATACTTCTGACGGAAGTCTCACCAAGATTATCGTAGAAAATGCATATCTCAGGTTGAAATCTCACGAAAATCAAGATGACGCCGGTTCTGCATATCAAACGCACTGCGGAGTGGTGAAAACAACTGATAACGTGTTTCTCGCATTAAATAGCTCGAAAAGAGGGGTCCCGATGATTCTGCATACTACTGACAGAAGACTCACCAAGATTATCGCAGAAAATGCATATCTCAGCTGGAAACACCACGAAAATCAAGATATCGCCGGTTCTGCATATCAAACGCACTGTGGAGTGGTGAAAACACCAGATATCGTGTTTCTCGCATTAAGTAGCTCGAAAAGAGCGATCTCGAAGATTCTGCATACTTCTGACAGAAGTCTCACCAAGATTATCGTAGAAAATGCATATCTCAGCTTGAAACCCGACGAAATCCAAGATGTCGCCGGTTCTGCATATCAAACGCACTGTGGAATGTTGAAAACACTAGAAAACTTGTTTTTTCGCATTAAATAGCTTGAAAAGAGCGATCTAGATGATTCTGCATACCTCTGACTGAAGTCTCACCAAGGTTATCGCAGAAAATCCATATCTCAGCTTGAAACATCACGAAAATTAAGATGTCGCCGGTTCTGCATATCAAACGCACTGTGGAGTCGTGAAAACAACCACACAACGTGTTTCTCGCATTAAATAGCTCGAAAAGAGCGATCTCGAAGATTCTGCATACTTCTGACGGAAGTCTCACCAAGATTATCGTAGAAAATGCATATCTCAGGTTGAAATCTCACGAAAATCAAGATGTCGCCGGTTCTGCATATCAAACGCACTGCGGAGTGGTGAAAACAACAGATAACGTGTTTCTCGCATTAAATAGCTCGAAAAGAGGGGTCCCGATGATTCTGCATACTACTGACAGAAGACTCACCTAGATTATCGACGAAAATGCATATCTCAGGTTGAAATCTCACGAAAATCTAGATGTAGCCGGTTCTGGATATCAAACGCACTGTGGTGTCGTGAAAACACTAGAAAACTTGATTTTTCGCATTAAATAGCTTGAAAAGAGCGATCTAGATGATTCTGCATACTTCTGACTGAAGTGTCACCAAGATTATCGCAGAAAATCCATATCTCAGCTTGAAACATCACGAAAATTAAGATGTCGCCGGTTCTGCATATCAAACGCACTGTGGAGTCGTGAAAACAACCAGACAACGTGTTTCTCGCATTAAATAGCTCGAAAAGAGCGATCCCGATGATTCTGCATACTTCTGACAGAAGTCTCACCAAGATTATCGCAGAAAATGCATATCTCAGCTTGAAACCTCACGAAAATCAAGATGTCGCCGGTACTGCAAATCAAACGCACTGTGGAGTGGTGAAAACAACCAGATAACGTGTTTCTCGCATTAAATAGCTCGAGAAGTGCGATCCCGATGATTATGCATACTTCTGACAGAAGTCTCACCAAGATAATCGCAGAAAATGCATATCTCAGCTTGAAATCTCACGAAATTCAAGATGTCGCCTGTTCTGGATATCAAACGCACTGTGGTGCCGTGAAAACACCAGATAACGTGTTCCTCGCATTAAATAGCTCGAAAAGAGCGATCTCGAAGATTCTGCATACTTCTGACGGAAGTCTCACCAAGATTATCGTAGAAAATGCATATCTCAGCTTGAAACATCACGAAAATTAAGATGTCGCCGGTTCTGCATATCAAACGCACTGTGGAGTCGTGAAAACAACCAGACAACGTGTTTCTCGCATTAAATAGCTCGAAAAGAGCGATCCCGATGATTCTGCATACTTCTGACAGAAGTCTCACCAAGATTATCGCAGAAAATGCATATCTCAGCTTGAAACCTCACGAAAATCAAGATGTCGCCGGTACTGCAAATCAAACGCACTGTGGAGTGGTGAAAACAACCAGATAACGTGTTTCTCGCATTAAATAGCTCGAGAAGTGCGATCCCGATGATTATGCATACTTCTGACAGAAGTCTCACCAAGATAATCGCAGAAAATGCATATCTCAGCTTGAAACCTCACGAAAACCAAGTTATCTCCGGTTCTGCACATCAAACGTACTGTGGAGTGGTGAAAACACCAGAAAACGTGTTTTTCGCATTAAGTAGCTCGAAAAGAGCGTTCTCGAAGATTCTGCATACTTGTGACAGAAGTCTCACCAAGATTATCGTAGAAAATGCATATCTCAGTATGAAACCCGACCGAAACCATGATATCGCCGGTTCTGCATGTCAAGCGTACTGTGGAGTGGCGAATACACCAGAAAACGTGTTTCTCGCATTAAATAGCTCGAAAAGAGCGATCTAGATGATTCTGCATTCTTCTGACAGAAGACTCACCAAGATTATCGCAGAAAATGCATATCTCAGCTGGAAACACCTCGAAAATCAAGATGTCGCCGGTTCTGCATATCAAACGCACTGTGGAATGTTGAAAACACCAGAAAACTTGTTTTTTCGCATGAAATAGCTTGAAAAGAGCGATCTAGATGATTCTGCATACTTCTGACTGAAGCCTCACCAAGATTATCGCAGAAAATCCATATCTCAGCTGGAAAACATCACGAAAATCAAGATGTCGCCGGTTCTGCATATCAAACGCACTGTGGTGTCGTGAAAACAACCAGACAACGTGTTTCTCGCATTAAATAGCTCGAAAAGAGCGATCTCTAAGATTCTGCATACTTCTGACAGAAGTCTCACTAAGATTATCGTAGAAAATGCATATCTCAGCTTGAAACCCGACGAAATCCAAGATGTCGCCGGTTCTGCATATCAAACGCACTGTGGAATGTTGAAAACAACCAGACAACGTGTTTCTCGCATTAAATAGCTCGAAACGAGCGATCCCGATGATTCTGCATACTTCTGACAGAAGTCTCACCAAGATTATCGTTGAAAATGCATATCTCAGCTTGAAACCTCACGAAAACCAAGTTATCTCCGGTTCTGCAGATCAAACGTACTGTGGAGTGGTGAAAACACCCGAAAACGTGTTTCTCGCATTAAGTAGCTCGAAAAGAGCGTTCTCGAAGATTCTGCATACTTGTGACAGAAGTCTCACCAAGATTATCGTAGAAAATGCATATCTCAGTATGAAACCCGACCGAAACCATGATATCGCCGGTTCTGCATGTCAAACGTACTGTGGAGTGGCGAATACACCAGAAAACGTGTTTCTCGCATTAAATAGCTCGAAAAGAGCGATCTAGATGATTCTGCATACTTCTGACAGAAGACTCACCAAGATTATCGCAGAAAATGCATGTCTCAGGTTGAAATCTCACGAAAATCAAGATGACGCCGGTTCTGCATATCAAACGCACTGCGGAGTGGTGAAAACAACAGATAACGTGTTTCTCGCATTAAATAGCTCGAAAAGAGGGGTCCCGATGATTCTGCATACTACTGACAGAAGACTCACCAAGATTATCGCAGAAAATGCATATCTCAGCTGGAAACACCACGAAAATCAAGATATCGCCGGTTCTGCATATCAAACGCACTGTGGAGTGGTGAAAACACCAGATATCGTGTTTCTCGCATTAAGTAGCTCGAAAAGAGCGATCTCGAAGATTCTGCATACTTCTGACAGAAGTCTCACCAAGATTATCGTAGAAAATGCATATCTCAGCTTGAAACCCGACGAAATCCAAGATGTCGCCGGTTCTGCATATCAAACGCACTGTGGAATGTTGAAAACACTAGAAAACTTGTTTTTTCGCATTAAATAGCTTGAAAAGAGCGATCTAGATGATTCTGCATACCTCTGACTGAAGTCTCACCAAGGTTATCGCAGAAAATCCATATCTCAGCTTGAAACATCACGAAAATTAAGATGTCGCCGGTTCTGCATATCAAACGCACTGTGGAGTCGTGAAAACAACCAGACAACGTGTTTCTCGCATTAAATAGCTCGAAAAGAGCGATCTTGAAGATTCTGCATACTTCTGACGGAAGTCTCACCAAGATTATCGTAGAAAATGCATATCTCAGGTTGAAATCTCACGAAAATCAAGATGTCGCCGGTTCTGCATATCAAACGCACTGCGGAGTGGTGAAAACAACAGATAACGTGTTTCTCGCATTAAATAGCTCGAAAAGAGGGGTCCCGATGATTCTGCATACTACTGACAGAAGACTCACCTAGATTATCGACGAAAATGCATATCTCAGGTTGAAATCTCACGAAAATCTAGATGTCGCCGGTTCTGGATATCAAACGCACTGTGGTGTCGTGAAAACACTAGAAAACTTGATTTTTCGCATTAAATAGCTTGAAAAGAGCGATCTAGATGATTCTGCATACTTCTGACTGAAGTGTCACCAAGATTATCGCAGAAAATCCATATCTCAGCTTGAAACATCACGAAAATTAAGATGTCGCCGGTTCTGCATATCAAACGCACTGTGGAGTCGTGAAAACAACCAGACAACGTGTATCTCGCATTAAATAGCTCGAAAAGAGCGATCCCGATGATTCTGCATACTTCTGACAGAAGTCTCACCAAGATTATCGCAGAAAATGCATATCTCAGCTTGAAACCTCACGAAAATCAAGATGTCGCCGGTTCTGCAAATCAAACGCACTGTGGAGTGGTGAAAACAACCAGATAACGTGTTTCTCGCATTAAATAGCTCGAGAAGTGCGATCCCGATGATTATGCATACTTCTGACAGAAGTCTCACCAAGATAATCGCAGAAAATGCATATCTCAGCTTGAAACCTCACGAAAACCAAGTTATCTCCGGTTCTGCACATCAAACGTACTGTGGAGTGGTGAAAACATCAGAAAACGTGTTTCTCGCATTATGTAGCTCGAAAAGAGCGTTCTCGAAGATTCTGCATACTTCTGACAGAAGTCTCACCAAGATTATCGACGAAAATGCATATCTCAGGTTGAAATCTCACGAAATTCAAGATGTCGCCTGTTCTGGATATCAAACGCACTGTGGTGCCGTGAAAACACCAGATAACGTGTTTCTCGCATTAAATAGCTCGAAAAGAGCGATCTCGAAGATTCTGCATACTTCTGACGGAAGTCTCACCAAAATTATCGTAAAAAATGCATATCTCAGCTTGAAACCCCACGAAAACCAAGATATCGCTGGTTCTGCATATCAAACGCACTGTGGAGTGGTGAAAACACCGCATAATGTTTTTCTCGCAATAACTAGCTCGAAACGAGCGATCTCGATGCTTCTGCATCCTTCTAACAGAAGTCTCACCAAGATTATCGCAGAAAATGCATATCTCAGCTTGAAACCCCACAAAAACCGAGATATCGCCGGTTCTGCATATCAAACGCACTGTGGAGTGGTGAAAACACCAGATAACGTGTTTCTCGCATTAAGTAGCTCGAAACGAGCGTTCTCGATGATTCTGCATACGTCTCATAGATGAAACACCAAGATTATCGCAGAAAATGCATATATCAGCTGGAAACCCCATGAAAACCAAGTTATCGGCGGATCAACATATCAAACGCACTGTGGAGTGGTCAAAACACCAGAAAACTTGTTTTTTCGCATTAAATAGCTCGAAAAGAGCGATCTAGATGATTCTGGATACTTCTGACTGAAGTCTCACCAAGATTATCGCAGAAAATGCATATCTCAGCTCGAAACCTCACGAAAATCAAGATGTTGCCGGTTCTGCATATCAAACGCACTGTGGAGTGGTGAAAACAACCAGAGAACGTGTCTCTCGCATTAAATAGCTCGAATAGAGCGATCTCGATGATTCTGCATACTTCGGACAGAAGTCTCACCAAGATTATCGTAAAAAATGCATATCTCAGCTTGAAACCCCACGAAAACCAAGATATCGCTGGTACTGCATATCAAACGCACTGTGGAGTGGTGAAAACACCAGATAACGTGTTTCTCGCATTAAATAGCTCGAAAAGAGCGTTCTAGAAGATCCTGCATACTTGTGACAGAAGTCTCTCCAAGATTATCGTAGAAAATGCATATCTCAGCTTGAAACCCGACGAAAACCGAGTTATCTCCGGTTCTGCACACCACACGTACCGTGGAGTGGTGAAAACACCAGAAAACGTGTTTCGCGCATTAAGTAGCTCGAAAAGAGCGTTCTCGAAGATTCTGCATACTTCTGACAGAAGTCTCACCAACATTATCGTAGAAAATGCATATCTCAGCTGGAAACACCACGAAAATCAAGATATCGCCGGTTCTGCATATCAAACGCACTGTGGGGTGGTGAAAACACCAAATAACGTGTTTCTCGCATTAAATAGCACGAAAAGAGCGTTCTCGAAGATCCTGCATACTTGTGACAGAAGTCTCTCCAAGATTATCGTAGAAAATGCATATCTCAGCTTGAAACCCGACGAAAACCGAGTTATCTCCGGTTCTGCACACCAAACGTACCGTGGAGTGGTGAAAACACCAGAAAACGTGTTTCGCGCATTAAGTAGCTCGAAAAGAGCGTTCTCGAAGATTCTGCATACTTCTGACAGAAGTCTCACCAACATTATCGTAGAAAATGCATATCTCAGCTGGAAACACCACGAAAATCAAGATATCGCCGGTTCTGCATATCAAACGCACTGTGGAGTGGTGAAAACACCAGATAACGTGTTTCTCGCATTAAGTAGCTCGAAAAGAGCGATCAAGATGATTCTGCATACTTCTGACAAAAGACCCACCAAGATTATCGCAGAAAATGCATATCTCAGTTGGAAACACCACGAAAATCAAGATATCGCCTGTTCTGCAGATCAAACGCACTGTGGAGTGGTGAAAACAACCAGAGAACGTGTTTCTCGCATTAAATAGCTCGAAAAGAGCGATCTCGATGATTCAGCATACTTCGGACAGAAGTCTCACCAAGATTATCGTAAAAAATGCATATCTCAGCTTGAAACCCCATGAAAACCAAGATATCGCTGGTACTGCATATCAAACGCAGTGTGGAGTGGTCAATACACCAGATAACGTGTTTCTCGCATTAAATAGCTCGAAACGAACGATCTAGATTATTCTGCATACTTCTGGCAGAAGTCTCAGCAAGATTATCGTAGAAAATGCATATCTCAGCTTGAAACCCGACGAAAACCGAGTTATCTCCGGTTCTGCACACCAAACGTACCTTGGACTGGTGAAAACACCAGAAAACGTGTTTCGCGCATTAAGTAGCTCGAAAAGAGCGTTCTCGAAGATTCTGCATACTTCTGACAGAAGTCTCAACAAGATTATCGCAGAAAATGCATATCTCAGCTTGAAACCCCCGAAGACCAAGATATCTCCGGTTCTGCATATCCAACGAACTGTGGAGTGGTGAAAACCCCAGAAAACGAGTTTCTCGCATTAAATAGCTCGAAAAGAGCGCTCTCGATGTTTCTGCATACTTCGGACAGATGTTTCACCAAGATTATCGTAGAAAATGCATATCTCAGCTTGAAACCCGACCGAAACCAAGATATCTCCGGTTCTGCATGTCAAACGTACTGTGGAGTGGTGAAAACTCCAGAAAACGTGTTTCGTGCATTAAGTAGCTCGAAAAGAGCGATCTAGATGATTCTGCACACTTCGGCCAGAAGTCTCAACAAGATTATCGCAGAAACTGCATATCTCAGCTTGAAACCCCACGAAAACCAAGATATCTCCGGTTCTGCATATCCAACGAACTGTGGAGTGGTGAAAACCCCAGAAAACGAGTTTCTCGCATTAAATAGCTCGAAAAGAGCGATCTAGATGATTCTGGATACTTCTGACTGAAGTCTCACCAATATTATCGCAGAAAATGCATATCTCAGCTCGAAACCTCACGAAAATCAAGATGTTGCCGGTTCTGCATATCAAACGCACTGTGGAGTGGTGAAAACAACCAGAGAACGTGTTTCTCGCATTAAATAGCTCGAATAGAGCGATCTCGATGATTCTGCATACTTCGGACAGAAGTCTCACCAAGATTATCGCAGAAAATGCATATCTCTGCTTGAAAACCCACGAAAACCAAGATATCTACTGTTCTGCATATCCATCGAACTGTGGAGTGGTGAAAACCCCACAAAACGTGTTTCTAGCATTAAATAGCTCGAAAAGGGCGCTCTCGACCTTTCTGCATACTTCGGACAGAAGTCTCAACAAGATTATCGCAGAAAATGCATATCTCAGCTTGAAACCCCACGAAAACCAAGATATGTACTGTTCTGCATATCAAACGCACTGTGGAGTGGTGAAAACACCAGATAACGTGTTTCTCGCACTAACTAGCTCGAAACGAGCGATCTCGATGATTCTGCATACTTCGGCCAGAAGTCTCAACAAGATTATCGCAGAAAATGCATATCTCAGCTTGAATCCCCACGAAAATCAAGATATGTACTGTTGTGCATATCAAACGCACTGTGGAGTGGTGAAAACACCAGATAACGTGTTTCTCGCACTAACTAGCTCGAAAAGAGCGATCTCGATGATTCAGCATACTTCGGACAAAAGTCTCACCAAGATTATCGCAGAAAATGCATATCTCAGCTCTAAACCTCACGAAAACCGAGTTATCTCCGGTTCTGCACATCAAACGTACCGTGGAGTGGTGAAAACCCCAGAAAACGTGTTTCTAGCAGTAAATAGCTCGAAAAGAGCGCTCTCGACCTTTCTGCATACTTCGGACAGAAGTCTCAACAAGATTATCGCAGAAAATGCATATCTCAGCTTGAAACCCCACGAAAACCAAGATATGTACTGTTCTGCATATCGAACGCACTGTGGAGTGGCGAAAACACCAGATAACGTGTTTCTCGCACTAACTAGCTCGAAAAGAGCGATATCGATGATTCAGCATCCTTCGGACAGAAGTCTCACCAAGATTATCGCAGAAAATGCATATCTCAGCTTGAAACCCCACGAAAACCAAGATATCTACTGTTCTGCATATCCAACGAAATGTCGAGTGGTGAAAACCCCAGAAAACGTGTTTCTAGCAGTAAATAGCTCGAAAAGAGCGCTCTCGACCTTTCTGCATACTTCGGACAGAAGTCTCAACAAGATTATCGCAGAAAATGCATATCTCAGCTTGAAACCCCACGAAAACCAAGATATGTACTGTTCTGCATATCGAACGCACTGTGGAGTGGTGAAAACACCAGATAACGTGTTTCTCGCACTAACTAGCTCGAAAAGAGCGATATCGATGATTCAGCATACTTCGGACAGAAGTCTCACCAAGATTATCGCAGAAAATGCATATCTCAGCTTGAAACCCGACCGAAACCAAGATATCTCCGGTTCTGCACATCAAACGTACCGTAGAGTGGGGAAAACACCAGATAACGTGTTTCTCGCATTAAGTAGCTCGAAACGAGCGTTCTCGATGATTCTGCATACGTCTCATAGATGAAACACCAAGATTATCGCAGAAAATGCATATATCAGCTGGAAACCCCATGAAAACCAAGTTATCGGCGGATCTACATATCAAACGCACTGTGGAGTGGTCAAAACAACCAGAGAACGTGTTTCGTGCATTAAGTAGCTCGAAAAGAGCGATCTAGATGATTCTGCATACTTCTGACAAAAGACCCACCAAGATTATCGCACAAAATGCATATCTCAGCTGGAAACACCACGAAAATCAAGATATCGCCTGTTCTGCATATCAAACGCACTGTGGAGTGGTGAAAACACCAGATAACGTGTTTCTCGCATTAAATAGCTCGAAAAGAGCGTTCTCGAAGATCCTGCATACTTCTGACAGAAGTCTCACCAAGATTATCGTAGAAAATGCATATCTCAGCTTGAAACCTGACGAAAACCGAGTTATCTCCGGTTCTGCACATCAAACGTACCGTAGAGTGGGGAAAACACCAGATAACGTGTTTCTCGCATTAAGTAGCTCGAAACGAGCGTTCTCGATGATTCTGCATACGTCTCATAGATGAAACACCAAGATTATCGCAGAAAATGCATATATCAGCTGGAAACCCCATGAAAACCAAGTTATCGGCGGATCTACATATCAAACGCACTGTGGAGTGGTCAAAACAACCAGAGAACGTGTTTCTCGCATTAAATAGCTCGAAAAGAGCGATCTAGATGATTCTGGATACTTCTGACTGAAGTCTCACCAATATTATCGCAGAAAATGCATATCTCAGCTCGTAACCTCACGAAAATCAAGATGTTGCCGGTTCTGCATATCAAACGCACTGTGGAGTGGTGAACACAACCAGAGAACGTGTTTCTCGCATTAAATAGCTCGAATAGAGCGATCTCGATGATTCTGCATACTTCGGACAGAAGTCTCACCAAGATTATCGTAAAAAATGCATATCTCAGCTTGAAACCCCACGAAAACCAAGATATCGCTGGTACTGCATATCAAACGCACTGTGGAGTGGTGAAAACACCAGATAACGTGTTTCTCGCATTAAATAGCTCGAAAAGAGCGTTCTCGAAGATCCTGCATACTTGTGACAGAAGTCTCTCCAAGATTATCGTAGAAAATGCATATCTCAGCTTGAAACCCGACGAAAACCGAGTTATCTCCGGTTCTGCACACCAAACGTACCGTGGAGTGGTGAAAACACCTGAAAACGTGTTCCGCGCATTAAGTAGCTCGAAAAGAGCGTTCTCGAAGATTCTGCATACTTCTGACAGAAGTCTCTCAAACATTATCGTAGAAAATGCATATCTCAGCTGGAAACACCACGAAAATCAAGATATCGCCGGTTCTGCATATCAAACGCACTGTGGAGTGGTGAAAACACCAGATAACGTGTTTCTCGCATTAAATAGCACGAAAAGAGCGTTCTCGAAGATCCTGCATACTTCTGACAGAAGTCTCACCAAGATTATCGTAGAAAATGCATATCTCAGCTTGAAACCCGTCGAAAACCGAGTTATCTCCGGTTCTGCACACCAAACGTACCTTGGAGTGGTGAAAACACCAGAAAACATGTTTCGTGCATTAAGTAGCTCGAAAAGAGCGATCAAGATGATTCTGCATACTTCTGACAAAAGACCCACAAAGATTATCGCAAAAAATGCATATCTCAGTTGGAAACACCACGAAAATCAAGATATCGCCTGTTCTGCAGATCAAACGCACTGTGGAGTGGTGAAAACAACCAGAGAACGTGTTTCTCGCATTAAATAGCTCGAAAAGTGCGATCTCGATGATTCTGCATACTTCTAACAGAAGTCTCACCAAGATTATCGCAGAAAATGCATATCTCTGCTTGAAACCCCACGAAAACCAAGATATCTACTGTTCTGCATATCCAACGAACTGTGGAGTGGTGAAAACCCCAGAAAACGTGTTTCTAGCATTAAATAGCTCGAAAAGAGCGTTCTCGAAGATTCTGCATACTTCTGACAGAAGTCTCACCAGGGTTATCGTAGAAAATGCATATCTCAGCCTTAAACCCGACCGAAACCAAGATATCTCCGGTTCTGCATGTCAAACGTACTGTGGAGTGGTGAAAACACCAGAAAACGTGTTTCTTGCATTAAGTAGCTCGAAAAGAGCGATCAAGATGATTCTGCTTACTTCTGACAAAAGACCCACCAAGATTATCGCAGAAAATGCATATCTCAGCTGGTAACACCACGAAAATCAAGATATCGCCGGTTCTGCATATCAGACGCACTGTGGAGTGCTGAAAACACCAGAAAACGTGTTTCTCGCATTAACTAGCTCGAAAAGAGCGTTCTCGATTATTCTGCATACTTCTCAAAGATGAAACACCAAGATTATCGCAGAAAATGCATATTTCAGCTGGAAATCCCACGAAAACCAAGTTATCGGCGGCTCTACATATCAAACGCACTGTGGAGTGGTCAAAACACCAGATAACGTGTTTCTCGCATTAAGTAGCTCGAAAAGAGCGTTCTCGAAGATTCTGCATACTTCTGACAGAGGTCTCACCAATACTATCGTAGAAAATGCATATCTCAGCTTGAAACTCGACCGAAACCAAGATATCTCCGGTTCTGCATGTCAAACGTACACTGGAGTGGTGAATACACCAGAAAACGTGTTTCTCGCATTAAATAGCTCGAAAAGAGCGATCTAGATGATTCTGCATACTTCTGACAGAAGACTCACCAAGATTATCGCAGAAAATGCATATCTCAGCTGGAAAACCTACGAAAACCAAGATATCGCCGGTTCTCCATAACAGACGCACTGTGGAGTGGTGAAAACACCAGAAAACGTGTTTCTCGCATTAACTAGCTCGAAAAGAGCGTTCTCGATGATTCTGCATACTTCTCATAGATGAAACACCAAGATTATCGCAGAAAATGCATATTTCAGCTGGAAACCCCACGAAAACCAAGTTATCGGCGGCTCTACATATCAAACGCACTGTGGAGTGGTCAAAACACCAGATAACGTGTTTCTCGCATTAAATAACTCGAAAAGAGCGATATCGATGATTATGCATACTTCTGACAGAAGACTCACCAAGATTATCGCAGAAAATGCATATTTCAGCTGGAAACCCCACGAAAACCAAGTTATCGGCGGCTCTACATATCAAACGCACTGTGGAGTGTTCAATACACCAGATAACGTGTTTCTCGCATTAAATAGCTCGAAAAGAGCGATATCTATAATTCTGCATACTTCGGACAGAAGTCTCACCAATATTATCGCAGAAAATGCATATCTCAGCTTGAAACCTCACGAAAATCAAGATGACGCCGGTTCTGCATATCAAACGCACTGTGGAGTGGTGAAAACAACCAGATAACGTGTTTCTCGCATTAAATAGCTCGAAACGAGCGATCTAGGTGATTCTGCATACTTCTGACTGAAGTCTAACCAATATTATCGCAGAAAATGCATATCTCAGCTTGAAACCCGACGAAAACCAAGATATCGTCGGTTCTGCATATCAGACGCACTGTGGAATGTTGAAAACACCAGAAAACGTGTTTCTCGCATTAACTATCTCGAAAAGAGCGTTCTCGATGATTCTGCATACTTCTCATAGATGAAGCACCAAGATTATCGCAGAAAATGCATATTTCAGCTGGAAACCCCACGAAAACCAAGTTATCGGCGGCTCTACATATCAAACGCACTGTGGAGTGGTCAAAACACCAGATAACGTGTATCTCGCATTAAATAGCTCGAAAAGAGCGATATCTATAATTCTGCATACTTCGGACAGAAGTCTCACCAATATTATCGCAGAAAATGCATATCTCAGCTTGAAACCTCACGAAAATCAAGATGACGCCGGTTCTGCATATCAAACGCACTGTGGAGTGGTGAAAACAACCAGATAACGTGTTTCTCGCATTAAATAGCTCGAAACGAGCGATTTAGGTGATTCTGCATACTTCTGACTGAAGTCCCACCAATATTATCGCAGAAAATGCATATCTCAGCTTGAAACCCGACGAAAACCAAGATATCGTCGGTTCTGCATATCAGACGCACTGTGGAGTGGTTAAAACACCAGAAAACGTGTTTTTCGCGTTAACTAGCTCGAAAAGAGCGTTCTCGATGATTCTGCATACTTCTCATAGATGAAACACCAAGATTATCGCAGAAAATGCATATTTCAGCTGGAAACCCCACGAAAACCAAGTTATCGGCGGCTCTACATATCAAACGCACTGTGGAGTGGTCAAAACACCAGATAACGTGTTTCTCGCATTAAATAGCTCGAAAAGAGCGATATCGATGATTCTGCATACTTCTGACTGAAGTCTCACCAATATTATCGCAGAAAATGCATATCTCAGCTTGAAACCCGACGAAAACCAAGATGTCGACGGTTCTGCATATCAAACGCACTGTGGGGTGGTGAAAACACCAGAAAACCTGTTACTCGCATTAAATAGCTCGAAAAGAGCGATCTAGATGATTCTGCATACTTCTGACAGAAGACACACCAAGATTATCGCAGAAGGTGCATATCTCAGCTTGTAACCTCACGAAAACCAAGATATCACCGGTTCTGCACATCAAACGTACTGTGGAGTGGTGAAAACACCAGAAAACGTGTTTCTCGCATTAAGTAGCTCGAAAAGAGCGTTCTCGATGATACTGCATACTTTGGACAGATGTTTCGCCAAGCTTATCGTAGAAAATGCATACCTCAGCTTGAAACCCGACGAAAACCAAAATATCTCCGGTTCTGCATATCCAACGCACTGTGGAGTGGTGAAAACACCAGAAAACGTGTTTCTCGCATTAAGTAGCTCGAAAAGAGCGCTCTCGATGTTTCTGCATACTTTGGACAGATGTTTCGCCAAGCTTATCGTAGAAAATGCATACCTCAGCTTGAAACCCGACGAAAACCAAAATATCTCCGGTTCTGCATATCCAACGCACTGTGGAGTGGTGAAAACACCAGATAACGTGTTTCTCGCATTAAGTAGCTCGAAACTAGCGATCTCGATGATTCTGCATACTTCGGACAGAAGCCTCAAAAAGATTATCGCAGAAAATGCATATCTCAGCTTGAAACCTCACGAAAATCAAGATGACGCCGGTTCTGCATATCAAACGCACTGTGGAGTGGTGAAAACAACCAGATAACGTGTTTCTCGCATTAAATAGCTCGAAACGAGCGATCTAGGTGATTCTGCATACTTCTGACTGAAGTCTCACCAATATTTTCGCAGAAAATGCATATCTCAGCTTGAAACCCGACGTAAAAACCAAAATATCTCCGGTTCTGCATATCCAACGCACTGTGGAGTGGTGAAAACACCAGATAACGTGTTTCTCGCATTAAGTAGCTCGAAACTAGCGATCTCGATGATTCTGCATACTTCGGACAGAAGGCTCAACAAGATTATCGTAAAAAATGCATATCTCAGCTAGAAAACCCCACGAAAGCCAAGATATCGCTGGTTCTGCATGTCAAACGCACTGTGGAGTGGTGAAAACACCGGATAAGGTTTTTCTCGCATTAACTAGCTCGAAAAGAGCGATATCGATGATTCTGCATACTTCTGACTGAAGTCTCACCAATATTATCGCAGAAAATGCATATCTCAGCTTGAAACCCGACGAAAACCAAGATGTCGACGGTTCTGCATATCAAACGCACTGTGGGGTGGTGAAAACACCAGAAAACCTGTTACTCGCATTAAATAGCTCGAAAAGAGCGATCTAGATGATTCTGCATACTTCTGACAGAATACACACCAAGATTATCGCAGAAGGTGCATATCTCAGCTTGTAACCTCACGAAAACCAAGATATCACCGGTTCTGCACATCAAACGTACTGTGGAGTGGTGAAAACACCAGAAAACGTGTTTCTCGCATTAAATAGCTCGAAAAGAGCGATCTAGATGATTCTGCATACTTCTGACAGAAGACTCACCAAATTATCGCAGAAAATGCATATCTCAGCTGGAAACCCTACGAAAACCAAGATATCGCCGGTTCTACATAACAGACGCACTGTGGAGTGGTTAAAACACCAGAAAACGTGTTTTTCGCGTTAACTAGCTCGAAAAGAGCGTTCTCGATGATTCTGCATACTTCTCATAGATGAAGCACCAAGATTATCGCAGAAAATGCATATTTCAGCTGGAAACCCCACGAAAACCAAGTTATCGGCGGCTCTACATATCAAACGCACTGTGGAGTGGTCAAAACACCAGATAACGTGTATCTCGCATTAAATAGCTCGAAAAGAGCGATATCTATAATTCTGCATACTTCGGACAGAAGTCTCACCAATATTATCGCAGAAAATGCATATCTCAGCTTGAAACCTCACGAAAATCAAGATGACGCCGGTTCTGCATATCAAACGCACTGTGGAGTGGTGAAAACAACCAGATAACGTGTTTCTCGCATTAAATAGCTCGAAACGAGCGATTTAGGTGATTCTGCATACTTCTGACTGAAGTCTCACCAATATTATCGCAGAAAATGCATATCTCAGCTTGAAACCCGACGAAAACCAAGATATCGTCGGTTCTGCATATCAGACGCACTGTGGAATGTTGAAAACACCAGAAAACGTGTTTCTCGCATTAACTATCTCGAAAAGAGCGTTCTCGATGATACTGCATACTTTGGACAGATGTTTCGCCAAGCTTATCGTAGAAAATGCATATCTCAGCCTTAAACCCGACCGAAACCAAGATATCTCCGGTTCTGCATGTCAAACGTACTGTGGAGTGGTGAAAACACCAGAAAACGTGTTTCTTGCATTAAGTAGCTCGAAAAGAGCGATCAAGATGATTCTGCTTACTTCTGACAAAAGACCCACCAAGATTATCGCAGAAAATGCATATCTCAGCTGGTAACACCACGAAAATCAAGATATCGCCGGTTCTGCATATCAGACGCACTGTGGAGTGCTGAAAACACCAGAAAACGTGTTTCTCGCATTAACTAGCTCGAAAAGAGCGTTCTCGATTATTCTGCATACTTCTCAAAGATGAAACACCAAGATTATCGCAGAAAATGCATATTTCAGCTGGAAATCCCACGAAAACCAAGTTATCGGCGGCTCTACATATCAAACGCACTGTGGAGTGGTCAAAACACCAGATAACGTGTTTCTCGCATTAAGTAGCTCGAAAAGAGCGTTCTCGAAGATTCTGCATACTTCTGACAGAGGTCTCACCAATACTATCGTAGAAAATGCATATCTCAGCTTGAAACTCGACCGAAACCAAGATATCTCCGGTTCTGCATGTCAAACGTACACTGGAGTGGTGAATACACCAGAAAACGTGTTTCTCGCATTAAATAGCTCGAAAAGAGCGATCTAGATGATTCTGCATACTTCTGACAGAAGACTCACCAAGATTATCGCAGAAAATGCATATCTCAGCTGGAAAACCTACGAAAACCAAGATATCGCCGGTTCTCCATAACAGACGCACTGTGGAGTGGTGAAAACACCAGAAAACGTGTTTCTCGCATTAACTAGCTCGAAAAGAGCGTTCTCGATGATTCTGCATACTTCTCATAGATGAAACACCAAGATTATCGCAGAAAATGCATATTTCAGCTGGAAACCCCACGAAAACCAAGTTATCGGCGGCTCTACATATCAAACGCACTGTGGAGTGGTCAAAACACCAGATAACGTGTTTCTCGCATTAAATAACTCGAAAAGAGCGATATCGATGATTATGCATACTTCTGACAGAAGACTCACCAAGATTATCGCAGAAAATGCATATTTCAGCTGGAAACCCCACGAAAACCAAGTTATCGGCGGCTCTACATATCAAACGCACTGTGGAGTGTTCAATACACCAGATAACGTGTTTCTCGCATTAAATAGCTCGAAAAGAGCGATATCTATAATTCTGCATACTTCGGACAGAAGTCTCACCAATATTATCGCAGAAAATGCATATCTCAGCTTGAAACCTCACGAAAATCAAGATGACGCCGGTTCTGCATATCAAACGCACTGTGGAGTGGTGAAAACAACCAGATAACGTGTTTCTCGCATTAAATAGCTCGAAACGAGCGATCTAGGTGATTCTGCATACTTCTGACTGAAGTCTAACCAATATTATCGCAGAAAATGCATATCTCAGCTTGAAACCCGACGAAAACCAAGATATCGTCGGTTCTGCATATCAGACGCACTGTGGAATGTTGAAAACACCAGAAAACGTGTTTCTCGCATTAACTATCTCGAAAAGAGCGTTCTCGATGATTCTGCATACTTCTCATAGATGAAGCACCAAGATTATCGCAGAAAATGCATATTTCAGCTGGAAACCCCACGAAAACCAAGTTATCGGCGGCTCTACATATCAAACGCACTGTGGAGTGGTCAAAACACCAGATAACGTGTATCTCGCATTAAATAGCTCGAAAAGAGCGATATCTATAATTCTGCATACTTCGGACAGAAGTCTCACCAATATTATCGCAGAAAATGCATATCTCAGCTTGAAACCTCACGAAAATCAAGATGACGCCGGTTCTGCATATCAAACGCACTGTGGAGTGGTGAAAACAACCAGATAACGTGTTTCTCGCATTAAATAGCTCGAAACGAGCGATTTAGGTGATTCTGCATACTTCTGACTGAAGTCCCACCAATATTATCGCAGAAAATGCATATCTCAGCTTGAAACCCGACGAAAACCAAGATATCGTCGGTTCTGCATATCAGACGCACTGTGGAGTGGTTAAAACACCAGAAAACGTGTTTTTCGCGTTAACTAGCTCGAAAAGAGCGTTCTCGATGATTCTGCATACTTCTCATAGATGAAACACCAAGATTATCGCAGAAAATGCATATTTCAGCTGGAAACCCCACGAAAACCAAGTTATCGGCGGCTCTACATATCAAACGCACTGTGGAGTGGTCAAAACACCAGATAACGTGTTTCTCGCATTAAATAGCTCGAAAAGAGCGATATCGATGATTCTGCATACTTCTGACTGAAGTCTCACCAATATTATCGCAGAAAATGCATATCTCAGCTTGAAACCCGACGAAAACCAAGATGTCGACGGTTCTGCATATCAAACGCACTGTGGGGTGGTGAAAACACCAGAAAACCTGTTACTCGCATTAAATAGCTCGAAAAGAGCGATCTAGATGATTCTGCATACTTCTGACAGAAGACACACCAAGATTATCGCAGAAGGTGCATATCTCAGCTTGTAACCTCACGAAAACCAAGATATCACCGGTTCTGCACATCAAACGTACTGTGGAGTGGTGAAAACACCAGAAAACGTGTTTCTCGCATTAAGTAGCTCGAAAAGAGCGTTCTCGATGATACTGCATACTTTGGACAGATGTTTCGCCAAGCTTATCGTAGAAAATGCATACCTCAGCTTGAAACCCGACGAAAACCAAAATATCTCCGGTTCTGCATATCCAACGCACTGTGGAGTGGTGAAAACACCAGAAAACGTGTTTCTCGCATTAAGTAGCTCGAAAAGAGCGCTCTCGATGTTTCTGCATACTTTGGACAGATGTTTCGCCAAGCTTATCGTAGAAAATGCATACCTCAGCTTGAAACCCGACGAAAACCAAAATATCTCCGGTTCTGCATATCCAACGCACTGTGGAGTGGTGAAAACACCAGATAACGTGTTTCTCGCATTAAGTAGCTCGAAACTAGCGATCTCGATGATTCTGCATACTTCGGACAGAAGCCTCAAAAAGATTATCGCAGAAAATGCATATCTCAGCTTGAAACCTCACGAAAATCAAGATGACGCCGGTTCTGCATATCAAACGCACTGTGGAGTGGTGAAAACAACCAGATAACGTGTTTCTCGCATTAAATAGCTCGAAACGAGCGATCTAGGTGATTCTGCATACTTCTGACTGAAGTCTCACCAATATTTTCGCAGAAAATGCATATCTCAGCTTGAAACCCGACGTAAAAACCAAAATATCTCCGGTTCTGCATATCCAACGCACTGTGGAGTGGTGAAAACACCAGATAACGTGTTTCTCGCATTAAGTAGCTCGAAACTAGCGATCTCGATGATTCTGCATACTTCGGACAGAAGGCTCAACAAGATTATCGTAAAAAATGCATATCTCAGCTAGAAAACCCCACGAAAGCCAAGATATCGCTGGTTCTGCATGTCAAACGCACTGTGGAGTGGTGAAAACACCGGATAAGGTTTTTCTCGCATTAACTAGCTCGAAAAGAGCGATATCGATGATTCTGCATACTTCTGACTGAAGTCTCACCAATATTATCGCAGAAAATGCATATCTCAGCTTGAAACCCGACGAAAACCAAGATGTCGACGGTTCTGCATATCAAACGCACTGTGGGGTGGTGAAAACACCAGAAAACCTGTTACTCGCATTAAATAGCTCGAAAAGAGCGATCTAGATGATTCTGCATACTTCTGACAGAATACACACCAAGATTATCGCAGAAGGTGCATATCTCAGCTTGTAACCTCACGAAAACCAAGATATCACCGGTTCTGCACATCAAACGTACTGTGGAGTGGTGAAAACACCAGAAAACGTGTTTCTCGCATTAAATAGCTCGAAAAGAGCGATCTAGATGATTCTGCATACTTCTGACAGAAGACTCACCAAATTATCGCAGAAAATGCATATCTCAGCTGGAAACCCTACGAAAACCAAGATATCGCCGGTTCTACATAACAGACGCACTGTGGAGTGGTTAAAACACCAGAAAACGTGTTTTTCGCGTTAACTAGCTCGAAAAGAGCGTTCTCGATGATTCTGCATACTTCTCATAGATGAAGCACCAAGATTATCGCAGAAAATGCATATTTCAGCTGGAAACCCCACGAAAACCAAGTTATCGGCGGCTCTACATATCAAACGCACTGTGGAGTGGTCAAAACACCAGATAACGTGTATCTCGCATTAAATAGCTCGAAAAGAGCGATATCTATAATTCTGCATACTTCGGACAGAAGTCTCACCAATATTATCGCAGAAAATGCATATCTCAGCTTGAAACCTCACGAAAATCAAGATGACGCCGGTTCTGCATATCAAACGCACTGTGGAGTGGTGAAAACAACCAGATAACGTGTTTCTCGCATTAAATAGCTCGAAACGAGCGATTTAGGTGATTCTGCATACTTCTGACTGAAGTCTCACCAATATTATCGCAGAAAATGCATATCTCAGCTTGAAACCCGACGAAAACCAAGATATCGTCGGTTCTGCATATCAGACGCACTGTGGAATGTTGAAAACACCAGAAAACGTGTTTCTCGCATTAACTATCTCGAAAAGAGCGTTCTCGATGATACTGCATACTTTGGACAGATGTTTCGCCAAGCTTATCGTAGAAAATGCATACCTCAGCTTGAAACCCGACGAAAACCAAAATATCTCCGGTTCTGCATATCCAACGCACAGTGGAGTGGTGAAAACACCAGAAAACGTGTTTCTCGCATTAAGTAGCTCGAAATGAGCGCTCTCGATGTTTCTGCATACTTTGGACAGATGTTTCGCCAAGCTTATCGTAGAAAATGCATACCTCAGCTTGAAACCCGACGAAAACCAAAATATCTCCGGTTCTGCATATCCAACGCACTGTGGAGTGGTGAAAACACCAGATAACGTGTTTCTCGCATTAAGTAGCTCGAAACTAGCGATCTCGATGATTCTGCATACTTCGGACAGAAGCCTCAAAAAGATTATCGCAGAAAATGCATATCTCAGCTTGAAACCTCACGAAAATCAAGATGACGCCGGTTCTGCATATCAAACGCACTGTGGAGTGGTGAAAACAACCAGATAACGTGTTTCTCGCATTAAATAGCTCGAAACGAGCGATCTAGGTGATTCTGCATACTTCGGACAGATGTTTCACCAAGATTATCGTAGAAAATGCATATCTCAGCTTGAAACCCGACGAAAACCAAAATATCGCCGGTTCTGCATATCAAACCAACTGTGGAGTGGTGAAAACACCAGATAACGTGTTTCTCGCACTAACTAGCTCGAAAAGAGCGTTCTCGAAGATTCTGCATACTTCTGACAGAAGTCTCACCAGGGTTATCGTAGAAAATGCATATCTCAGCCTTAAACCCGACCGAAACCAAGATATCTCCGGTTCTGCATGTCAAACGTACTGTGGAGTGGTGAAAACACCAGAAAACGTGTTTCTTGCATTAAGTAGCTCGAAAAGAGCGATCAAGATGATTCTGCATACTTCTGACAAAAGACCCACTAAGATTATCGCAGAAAATGCATATCTCAGCTGGTAACACCACGAAAATCAAGATATCGCCGGTTCTGCATATCAGACGCACTGTGGAGTGCTGAAAACACCAGAAAACGTGTTTCTCGCATTAACTAGCTCGAAAAGAGCGTTCTCGATTATTCTGCATACTTCTCAAAGATGAAACACCAAGATTATCGCAGAAAATGCATATTTCAGCTGGAAACCCCACGAAAACCAAGTTATCGGCGGCTCTACATATCAAACGCACTGTGGAGTGGTCAAAACACCAGATAACGTGTTTCTCGCATTAAGTAGCTCGAAAAGAGCGTTCTCGAAGATTCTGCATACTTCTGGCAGAGGTCTCACAAATACTATCGTAGAAAATGCATATCTCAGCTTGAAACTCGACCGAAACCAAGATATCTCCGGTTCTGCATGTCAAACGTACACTGGAGTGGTGAATACACCAGAAAACGTGTTTCTCGCATTAAATAGCTCGAAAAGAGCGATCAAGATGATTCTGCATACTTCTGACAGAAGACTCACCAAGATTATCGCAGAAAATGCATATCTCAGCTGGAAACACCACGAAAATCAAGATATTGCCGGTTCTGCATATCAAACGCAGTGTGGAGTGGTCAATACACCAGATAACGTGTTTCTCGCATTAAATAGCTCGAAACGAACGATCTAGATTATTCTGCATACTTCTGACTGAAGTCTCACCAAGAGTATCGCAGAAAATGCATATCTCAGCTTGAAACCCCACGAAAACCAAGATATGTACTGTTCTGCATATCAAACGCACTGTGGAGTGTTGAAAACACCAGATAACGTGTTTCTCGCACTAACTAGCTCGAAACGAGCGATCTCGATGATTCTGCATACTTCGGACAGAAGTCTCAACAAGATTATCGCAGAAAATGCATATCTCAGCTTGAAACCTCACGAAAATCAAGATGACGCCGGTTCTGCATATCAAACGCAGTGTGGAGTGGTCAATACACCAGATAACGTGTTACTCGCATTAAATAGCGCGAAACGAACGATCTAGATTATTCTGCATACTTCTGACTGAAGTCTCACCAAGAGTATCGCAGAAAATGCATATCTCAGCCGGAAACCCTACGAAAACCAAGATATCGCCGGTTCTCCATAACAGACGCACTGTGGAGTGGTGAAAACACCAGAAAACGTGTTTCTCGCATTAACTAGCTCGAAAAGAGCGTTCTCGATGATTCTGCATACTTCGGACAGAAGTCTCACCAATATTATCGCAGAAAATGCATATCTCAGCATGAAACCTCACGAAAATCAAGATGACGCCGGTTCTGCATATCAAACGCACTGTGGAGTGGTGAAAACAACCAGATAACGTGTTTCTCGCATTAAATAGCTCGAAACGAGCGATCTAGGTGATTCTGCATACTTCTGACTGAAGTCTCACCAATATTATCGCAGAAAATGCATATCTCAGCTTGAAACCCCACGAACGCCAAGATATCGCTGGTTCTGCATATCAAACGCACTGTGGAGTGGTTAAAACACCAGAAAACGTGTTTTTCGCATTAAATAGCTCGAAAAGAGCGATATCTATAATTCTGCATACTTCGGACAGAAGTCTCACCAATATTATCGCAGAAAATGCATATCTCAGCTTGAAACCTCACGAAAATCAAGATGACGCCGGTTCTGCATATCAAACGCACTGTGGAGTGGTGAAAACAACCAGATAACGTGTTTCTCGCATTAAATAGCTCGAAACGAGCGATTTAGGTGATTCTGCATACTTCCGACTGAAGTCTCAACAATATTATCGCAGAAAATGCACATCTCAGCTTGAAACCCGACGAAAACCAAGATATCGTCGGTTCTGCATATCAGACGCACTGTGGAATGTTGAAAACACCAGAAAACGTGTTTCTCGCATTAACTATCTCGAAAAGAGCGTTCTCGATGATTCTGCATACTTCTCATTGATGAAACACCAAGAGTATCGCAGAAAATGCATATTTCAACTGGATACCCCACGAAAACCAAGTTATCGGCGGCTCTACATATCAAACGCACTGTGGAGTGGTCAAAACACCAGAAAACGTGTTTCTCGCATTAAATAGCTCGAATAGAGCGATCTCGATGATTCTTCATACTTCGGACAGAAGTCTCAACAAGATTATCGTACAAAATGCATATCTCAGCTTGAAACCTCACGAAAATCAAGATGACGCCGGTTCTGCATATCAAACGTACTGTGGATTGGTGAAAACAACCAGATAACGTGTTGCTCGCATTAAATAGCTCGAAACCCGCGATCTAGGTGATTCTGCATACTTCTGACTGAAGTCTCACCAATATTATCGCAGAAAATGCATATCTCAGCTTGAAACTCGACTAAAACCAAAATATCTCCGGTTCTGCATATCCAACGCACTGTGGAGTGGTGAAAACACCAGAAAACGTGTTTCTCGCATTAAGCAGCTCGAAAAGATCGCTCTGGATGTTTCTGCATACTTTGGACAGATGTTTCGCCAAGCTTATCGTAGAAAATGCATATCTCAGCTTGAAACCCGACGGAAACCAAAATATCTCCGGTTCTGCATATCCAACGCACTGTGGAGTGGTGAAAACACCAGATAACGTGTTTCTCGCATTAAGTAGCTCTAAACTAGCGATCTCGATGATTCTGCATACTTCGGACAGAAGCCTCAAAAAGATTATCGCAGAAAATGCATATCTCAGCTTGAAACCTCACGAAAATCAAGATGACGCCGGTTCTGCATATCAAACGCACTGTGGAGTGGTGAAAACAACCAGATAACGTGTTTCTCGCATTAAATAGCTCGAAACGAGCGATCTAGGTGATTCTGCATACTTCTGACTGAAGTCTCACCAATATTTTCGCAGAAAATGCATATCTCAGCTTGAAACCCGACGTAAAAACCAAAATATCTCCGGTTCTGCATATCCAACGCACTGTGGAGTGGTGAAATCACCAGATAACGTGTTTCTCGCATTAAGTAGCTCGAAACTAGCGATCTCGATGATTCTGCATTCTTCGGACAGAAGGCTCAACAAGATTATCGTAAAAAATGCATATCTCAGCTAGAAAACCCCACGAAAGCCAAGATATCGCTGGTTCTGCATGTCAAAAGCACTGTGGAGTGGTGAAAACACCGGATAAGGTTTTTCTCGGATTAACTAGCTCGAAAATAGCGATCTCGATGTTTCAGCATACTTCGGACCGAAGTCTCACCAAGATTATAGCAGAAAATGCATATCTCAGCTTGAAACCCCACGAAAACCAAGATATCGCCGGTTCTGCATATCATACGCACTGTGGAGTGGTGAAAACACCAGACAACGTGTTTCTCGCATTAAATAGCTCGAAACGAACGATCTAGATTATTCTGCATACTTCTGACAGAAGTCTCACCAAGATTATCGTAGAAAATGCATATCTCAGCTTGAAACCCGACGAAAACCGAGTTATCTCCGGTTCTGCACACTAAACGTACCTTGGACTGGTGAAAACACCAGAAAACGTGTTTCGCGCATTAAGTAGCTCGAAAAGAGCGTTCTCGAAGATTCTGCATACTTCTGACAGAGGTCTCACCAATACTATCGTAGAAAATGCATATCTCAGCTTGAAACTCGACCGAAACCAAGATATCTCCGGTTCTGCATGTCAAACGTACACTGGAGTGGTGAATACACCAGAAAACGTGTTTCTCGCATTAAATAGCTCGAAAAGAGCGATCTAGATGATTCTGCATACTTCTGACAGAAGACTCACCAAGATTATCGCAGAAAATGCATATCTCAGCTGGAAACACCACGAAAATCAAGATATTGCCGGTTCTGCATATCAAACGCAGTGTGGAGTGGTCAATACACCAGATAACGTGTTTCTCGCATTAAATAGCTCGAAACGAACGATCTAGATTATTCTGCATACTTCTGACTGAAGTCTCACCAAGAGTATCGCAGAAAATGCATATCTCAGCTGGAAACCCTACGAAAACCAAGATATCGCCGGTTCTCCATAACAGACGCACTGTGGAGTGGTGAAAACACCAGAAAACGTGTTTCTCGCATTAACTAGCTCGAAAAGAGCGTTCTCGATGATTCTGCATACTTCTCATAGATGAAACACCAAGATTATCGCAGAAAATGCATATTTCAGCTGGAAACCCCACGAAAACCAAGTTATCGGCGGCTCTACATATCAAACGCACTGTGGAATGGTCAAAACACCAGATAACGTGTTTCTCGCATTACATAACTCGAAAAGAGCGATATCGATGATTATGCATACTTCTGACAGAAGACTCACCAAGATTATCGCAGAAAATGCATATCTCAGCTCGAAACACCACGAAAATCAAGATGTCGCCGGTTCTGCATATCAAACGCACTGTGGGGTGGTGAAAACACCAGAAAACGTGTTACTCGCATTAAATAGCTCGAAAAGAGCGATCTAGATGATTCTGCATACTTCTGACAGAAGACTCACCAAGATTATCGCAGAAAATGCATATTTCAGCTGGAAACCCCACGAAAACCAAGTTATCGGCGGCTCTACATATCAAACGCACTGTGGAGTGGTCAAAACACCAGATAACGTGTTTCTCGCATTAAATAACTCGAAAAGAGCGATATCGATGATTATGCATACTTCTGACAGAAGACTCACCAGGATTATCGCAGAAAATGCATATTTCAGCTGGAAACCCCACGAAAACCAAGTTATCGGCGGCTCTACATATCAAACGCACTGTGGAGTGTTCAATACACCAGATAACGTGTTTCTCGCATTAAATAGCTCGAAAAGAGCGATATCTATAATTCTGCATACTTCGGACAGAAGTCTCACCAATATTATCGCAGAAAATGCATATCTCAGCTTGAAACCTCACGAAAATCAAGATGACGCCGGTTCTGCATATCAAACGCACTGTGGAGTGGTGAAAACAACCAGATAACGTGTTTCTCGCTTTAAATAGCTCGAAACGAGCGATCTAGGTGATTCTACATACTTCTGACTGAAGTCTCACCAATATTATCGCAGAAAATGCATATCTCAGCTTGAAACCCGACGAAAACCAAGATGTCGACGGTTCTGCATATCAAACGCACTGTGGGGTGGTGAAAACACCAGAAAACCTGTTACTCGCATTAAATAGCTCGAAAAGCGCGATCTAGATGATTCTGCATACTTCTGACAGAAGACTCACCACGATTATCGCAGAAGGTGCATATCTCAGCTTGTAACCTCACGAAAACCAAGATATCACCGGTTCTGCACATCTAACGTACTGTGGAGTGGTGAAAACACCAGAAAACGTGTTTCTCGCATTAAATAGCTCGAAAAGAGCGATCTAGATGATTCTGCATACTTCTGACAGAAGACTCACCAAATTATCGCAGAAAATGCATATCTCAGCTGGAAACCCTACGAAAACCAAGATATCGCCGGTTCTACATAACAGACGCACTGTGGAGTGGTTAAAACACCAGAAAACGTGTTTTTCGCGTTAACTAGCTCGAAATGAGCGTTCTCGATGATTCTGCGTACTTCTCATAGATGAAGCACCAAGATTATCGCAGAAAATGCATGTTTCAGCTGGAAACCCCACGAAAACCAAGTTATCGGCGGCTCTACATATCAAACGCACTGTGGAGTGGTCAAAACACCAGATAACGTGTATCTCGCATTAAATAGCTCGAAAAGAGCGATATCTATAATTCTGCATACTTCGGACAGAAGTCTCACCAATATTATCGCAGAAAATGCATATCTCAGCTTGAAACCTCACGAAAATCAAGATGACGCCGGTTCTGCATATCAAACGCACTGTGGAGTGGTGAAAACAACCAGATAACGTGTTGCTCGCATTAAATAGCTCGAAACCCGCGATCTAGGTGATTCTGCATACTTCTGACTGAAGTCACACCAATATTATCGCAGAAAATGCATATCTCAGCTTGAAACCTCACGAAAATCAAGATGACGACGGTTCTGCACATCAAACGCACTGTGGAGTGGTGAAAACACCAGAAAACCTGTTACTCGCATTAAATAGCTCGAAAAGAGCGATCTAGATGATTCTGCATACTTCTGACAGAAGACTCACCACGATTATCGCAGAAGGTGCATATCTCAGCTTGTAACCTCACGAAAACCAAGATATCACCGGTTCTGCACATCAAACGTACTGTGGAGTGGTGAAAACACCAGAAAACGTGTTTCTCGCATTAAATAGCTCGAAAAGAGCGATCTAGATGATTCTGCATACTTCTGACAGAAGACTCACCACGATTATCGCAGAAGGTGCATATCTCAGCTTGTAACCTCACGAAAACCAAGATATCGCCGGTTCTACATAACAGACGTACTGTGGAGTGGTGAAAACACCAGAAAACGTGTTTCTCGCGTTAACTAGCTCGAAATGAGCGTTCTCGATGATTCTGCATACTACTCATAGATGAAACACCGAGAGTATCGCAGAAAATGCATATTTCAACTGGATACCCCACGAAAACCAATTTATCGGCGGCTCTACATATCAAACGCACTGTGGAGTGGTCAAAACACCAGAAAACGTGTTTCTCGCATTAAATAGCTCGAATAGAGCGATCTCGATGATTCTTCATACTTCGGACAGAAGTCTCAACAAGATTATGGTACAAAATGCATATCTCAGCTTGAAACCTCACGAAAATCAAGATGACGCCGGTTCTTCATATCAAACGCACTGTGGAGTGGTGAAAACAACCAGATAACGTGTTGCTCGCATTAAATAGCTCGAAACCCGCGATCTAGGTGATTCTGCATACCTCTGACTGAAGTCTCACCAATATTATCGCAGAAAATGCATATCTCAGCTTGAAACTCGACTAAAACCAAAATATCTCCGGTTCTGCGTATCCAACGCACTGTGGAGTGGTCAAAACACCAGATAACGTGTATCTCGCATTAAATAGCTCGAAAAGAGCGATATCTATAATTCTGCATACTTCGGACAGAAGTCTCACCAATATTATCGCAGAAAATGCATATCTCAGCTTGAAACCTCACGAAAATCAAGATGACGCCGGTTCTGCACATCAAACGTACTGTGGAGTGGTGAAAACACCAGAAAACCTGTTACTCGCATTAAATAGCTCGAAAAGAGCGATCTAGATGATTCTGCATACTTCTGACAGAAGACTCACCACGATTATCGCAGAAGGTGCATATCTCAGCTTGTAACCTCACGAAAACCAAGATATCACCGGTTCTGCACATCAAACGTACTGTGGAGTGGTGAAAACACCAGAAAACGTGTTTCTCGCATTAAATAGCTCGAAATGAGCGTTCTCGATGTTTCAGCATACTTCTCATAGATGAAACACCAAGATTATCGCAGAAAATGCATATTTCAGCTGGAAACCCCACGAAAACCAAGTTATCGGCGTCTCTACATATCAAACGCACTGTGGAATGGTCAAAACACCAGATAACGTGTTTCTCGCATTACATAACTCGAAAAGAGCGATATCGATGATTATGCATACTTCTGACAGAAGACTCACCAAGATTATCGCAGAAAATGCATATCTCAGCTCGAAACACCACGAAAATCAAGATGTCGCCGGTTCTGCATATCAAACGCACTGTGGGGTGGTGAAAACACCAGAAAACGTGTTACTCGCATTAAATAGCTCGAAAAGAGCGATCTAGATGATTCTGCATACTTCTGACAGAAGACTCACCAAGATTATCGCAGAAAATGCATATTTCAGCTGGAAACCCCACGAAAACCAAGTTATCGGCGGCTCTACATATCAAACGCACTGTGGAGTGGTCAAAACACCAGATAACGTGTTTCTCGCATTAAATAGCTCGAAAAGAGCGATCTAGATGATTCTGCATACTTCTGACAGAAGACTCACCAAGATTATCGCAGAAAATGCATATCTCAGCTGGAAACACCACGAAAATCAAGATATTGCCGGTTCTGCATATCAAACGCAGTGTGGAGTGGTCAATACACCAGATAACGTGTTTCTCGCATTAAATAGCTCGAAACGAACGATCTAGATTATTCTGCATACTTCTGACAGAAGTCTCACCAAGATTATCGTAGAAAATGCATATCTCAGCTTGAAACCCGACGAAAACCGAGTTATCTCCGGTTCTGCACACTAAACGTACCTTGGACTGGTGAAAACACCAGAAAACGTGTTTCGCGCATTAAGTAGCTCGAAAAGAGCGTTCTCGAAGATTCTGCATACTTCTGACAGAGGTCTCACCAATACTATCGTAGAAAATGCATATCTCAGCTTGAAACTCGACCGAAACCAAGATATCTCCGGTTCTGCATGTCAAACGTACACTGGAGTGGTGAATACACCAGAAAACGTGTTTCTCGCATTAAATAGCTCGAAAAGAGCGATCTAGATGATTCTGCATACTTCTGACAGAAGACTCACCAAGATTATCGCAGAAAATGCATATCTCAGCTGGAAACACCACGAAAATCAAGATATTGCCGGTTCTGCATATCAAACGCAGTGTGGAGTGGTCAATACACCAGATAACGTGTTTCTCGCATTAAATAGCTCGAAACGAACGATCTAGATTATTCTGCATAGTTCTGACTGAAGTCTCACCAAGAGTATCGCAGAAAATGCATATCTCAGCTGGAAACCCTACGAAAACCAAGATATCGCCGGTTCTCCATAACAGACGCACTGTGGAGTGGTGAAAACACCAGAAAACGTGTTTCTCGCATTAACTAGCTCGAAAAGAGCGTTCTCGATGATTCTGCATACTTCTCATAGATGAAACACCAAGATTATCGCAGAAAATGCATATTTCAGCTGGAAACCCCACGAAAACCAAGTTATCGGCGGCTCTACATATCAAACGCACTGTGGAATGGTCAAAACACCAGATAACGTGTTTCTCGCATTACATAACTCGAAAAGAGCGATATCGATGATTATGCATACTTCTGACAGAAGACTCACCAAGATTATCGCAGAAAATGCATATCTCAGCTCGAAACACCACGAAAATCAAGATGTCGCCGGTTCTGCATATCAAACGCACTGTGGGGTGGTGAAAACACCAGAAAACGTGTTACTCGCATTAAATAGCTCGAAAAGAGCGATCTAGATGATTCTGCATACTTCTGACAGAAGACTCACCAAGATTATCGCAGAAAATGCATATTTCAGCTGGAAACCCCACGAAAACCAAGTTATCGGCGGCTCTACATATCAAACGCACTGTGGAGTGGTCAAAACACCAGATAACGTGTTTCTCGCATTAAATAACTCGAAAAGAGCGATATCGATGATTATGCATACTTCTGACAGAAGACTCACCAGGATTATCGCAGAAAATGCATATTTCAGCTGGAAACCCCACGAAAACCAAGTTATCGGCGGCTCTACATATCAAACGCACTGTGGAGTGTTCAATACACCAGATAACGTGTTTCTCGCATTAAATAGCTCGAAAAGAGCGATATCTATAATTCTGCATACTTCGGACAGAAGTCTCACCAATATTATCGCAGAAAATGCATATCTCAGCTTGAAACCTCACGAAAATCAAGATGACGCCGGTTCTGCATATCAAACGCACTGTGGAGTGGTGAAAACAACCAGATAACGTGTTTCTCGCTTTAAATAGCTCGAAACGAGCGATCTAGGTGATTCTACATACTTCTGACTGAAGTCTCACCAATATTATCGCAGAAAATGCATATCTCAGCTTGAAACCCGACGAAAACCAAGATGTCGACGGTTCTGCATATCAAACGCACTGTGGGGTGGTGAAAACACCAGAAAACCTGTTACTCGCATTAAATAGCTCGAAAAGCGCGATCTAGATGATTCTGCATACTTCTGACAGAAGACTCACCACGATTATCGCAGAAGGTGCATATCTCAGCTTGTAACCTCACGAAAACCAAGATATCACCGGTTCTGCACATCTAACGTACTGTGGAGTGGTGAAAACACCAGAAAACGTGTTTCTCGCATTAAATAGCTCGAAAAGAGCGATCTAGATGATTCTGCATACTTCTGACAGAAGACTCACCAAATTATCGCAGAAAATGCATATCTCAGCTGGAAACCCTACGAAAACCAAGATATCGCCGGTTCTACATAACAGACGCACTGTGGAGTGGTTAAAACACCAGAAAACGTGTTTTTCGCGTTAACTAGCTCGAAATGAGCGTTCTCGATGATTCTGCGTACTTCTCATAGATGAAGCACCAAGATTATCGCAGAAAATGCATGTTTCAGCTGGAAACCCCACGAAAACCAAGTTATCGGCGGCTCTACATATCAAACGCACTGTGGAGTGGTCAAAACACCAGATAACGTGTATCTCGCATTAAATAGCTCGAAAAGAGCGATATCTATAATTCTGCATACTTCGGACAGAAGTCTCACCAATATTATCGCAGAAAATGCATATCTCAGCTTGAAACCTCACGAAAATCAAGATGACGCCGGTTCTGCATATCAAACGCACTGTGGAGTGGTGAAAACAACCAGATAACGTGTTGCTCGCATTAAATAGCTCGAAACCCGCGATCTAGGTGATTCTGCATACTTCTGACTGAAGTCACACCAATATTATCGCAGAAAATGCATATCTCAGCTTGAAACCTCACGAAAATCAAGATGACGACGGTTCTGCACATCAAACGCACTGTGGAGTGGTGAAAACACCAGAAAACCTGTTACTCGCATTAAATAGCTCGAAAAGAGCGATCTAGATGATTCTGCATACTTCTGACAGAAGACTCACCACGATTATCGCAGAAGGTGCATATCTCAGCTTGTAACCTCACGAAAACCAAGATATCACCGGTTCTGCACATCAAACGTACTGTGGAGTGGTGAAAACACCAGAAAACGTGTTTCTCGCATTAAATAGCTCGAAAAGAGCGATCTAGATGATTCTGCATACTTCTGACAGAAGACTCACCACGATTATCGCAGAAGGTGCATATCTCAGCTTGTAACCTCACGAAAACCAAGATATCGCCGGTTCTACATAACAGACGTACTGTGGAGTGGTGAAAACACCAGAAAACGTGTTTCTCGCGTTAACTAGCTCGAAATGAGCGTTCTCGATGATTCTGCATACTACTCATAGATGAAACACCGAGAGTATCGCAGAAAATGCATATTTCAACTGGATACCCCACGAAAACCAATTTATCGGCGGCTCTACATATCAAACGCACTGTGGAGTGGTCAAAACACCAGAAAACGTGTTTCTCGCATTAAATAGCTCGAATAGAGCGATCTCGATGATTCTTCATACTTCGGACAGAAGTCTCAACAAGATTATGGTACAAAATGCATATCTCAGCTTGAAACCTCACGAAAATCAAGATGACGCCGGTTCTTCATATCAAACGCACTGTGGAGTGGTGAAAACAACCAGATAACGTGTTGCTCGCATTAAATAGCTCGAAACCCGCGATCTAGGTGATTCTGCATACCTCTGACTGAAGTCTCACCAATATTATCGCAGAAAATGCATATCTCAGCTTGAAACTCGACTAAAACCAAAATATCTCCGGTTCTGCGTATCCAACGCACTGTGGAGTGGTCAAAACACCAGATAACGTGTATCTCGCATTAAATAGCTCGAAAAGAGCGATATCTATAATTCTGCATACTTCGGACAGAAGTCTCACCAATATTATCGCAGAAAATGCATATCTCAGCTTGAAACCTCACGAAAATCAAGATGACGCCGGTTCTGCACATCAAACGTACTGTGGAGTGGTGAAAACACCAGAAAACCTGTTACTCGCATTAAATAGCTCGAAAAGAGCGATCTAGATGATTCTGCATACTTCTGACAGAAGACTCACCACGATTATCGCAGAAGGTGCATATCTCAGCTTGTAACCTCACGAAAACCAAGATATCACCGGTTCTGCACATCAAACGTACTGTGGAGTGGTGAAAACACCAGAAAACGTGTTTCTCGCATTAAATAGCTCGAAATGAGCGTTCTCGATGTTTCAGCATACTTCTCATAGATGAAACACCAAGATTATCGCAGAAAATGCATATTTCAGCTGGAAACCCCACGAAAACCAAGTTATCGGCGTCTCTACATATCAAACGCACTGTGGAATGGTCAAAACACCAGATAACGTGTTTCTCGCATTACATAACTCGAAAAGAGCGATATCGATGATTATGCATACTTCTGACAGAAGACTCACCAAGATTATCGCAGAAAATGCATATCTCAGCTCGAAACACCACGAAAATCAAGATGTCGCCGGTTCTGCATATCAAACGCACTGTGGGGTGGTGAAAACACCAGAAAACGTGTTACTCGCATTAAATAGCTCGAAAAGAGCGATCTAGATGATTCTGCATACTTCTGACAGAAGACTCACCAAGATTATCGCAGAAAATGCATATTTCAGCTGGAAACCCCACGAAAACCAAGTTATCGGCGGCTCTACATATCAAACGCACTGTGGAGTGGTCAAAACACCAGATAACGTGTTTCTCGCATTAAATAACTCGAAAAGAGCGATATCGATGATTATGCATACTTCTGACAGAAGACTCACCAGGATTATCGCAGAAAATGCATATTTCAGCTGGAAACCCCACGAAAACCAAGTTATCGGCGGCTCTACATATCAAACGCACTGTGGAGTGTTCAATACACCAGATAACGTGTTTCTCGCATTAAATAGCTCGAAAAGAGCGATATCTATAATTCTGCATACTTCGGACAGAAGTCTCACCAATATTATCGCAGAAAATGCATATCTCAGCTTGAAACCTCACGAAAATCAAGATGACGCCGGTTCTGCATATCAAACGCACTGTGGAGTGGTGAAAACAACCAGATAACGTGTTTCTCGCTTTAAATAGCTCGAAACGAGCGATCTAGGTGATTCTGCATACTTCTGACTGAAGTCTCACCAATATTATCGCAGAAAATGCATATCTCAGCTTGAAACCCGACGAAAACCAAGATATCGTCGGTTCTGCATATCAGACGCACTGTGGAATGTTGAAAACACCAGAAAACGTGTTTCTCGCATTAACTATCTCGAAAAGAGCGTTCTCGATGATTGTGCATACTTCTCATAGATGAAACACCAAGAGTATCGCAGAAAATGCATATTTCAACTGGAAACCCCACGAAAACCAAGTTATCGGCGGCTCTACATATCAAACGCACTGTGGAGTGGTCAAAACACCAGATAACGTGTTTCTCGCATTAAATAACTCGAAAAGAGCGATATCGATGATTATGCATACTTCTGACAGAAGACTCACCAGGATTATCGCAGAAAATGCATATTTCAGCTGGAAACCCCACGAAAACCAAGTTATCGGCGGCTCTACATATCAAACGCACTGTGGAGTGTTCAATACACCAGATAACGTGTTTCTCGCATTAAATAGCTCGAAAAGAGCGATATCTATAATTCTGCATACTTCGGACAGAAGTCTCACCAATATTATCGCAGAAAATGCATATCTCAGCTTGAAACCTCACGAAAATCAAGATGACGCCGGTTCTGCATATCAAACGCACTGTGGAGTGGTGAAAACAACCAGATAACGTGTTTCTCGCTTTAAATAGCTCGAAACGAGCGATCTAGGTGATTCTGCATACTTCTGACTGAAGTCTCACCAATATTATCGCAGAAAATGCATATCTCAGCTTGAAACCCGACGAAAACCAAGATATCGTCGGTTCTGCATATCAGACGCACTGTGGAATGTTGAAAACACCAGAAAACGTGTTTCTCGCATTAACTATCTCGAAAAGAGCGTTCTCGATGATTGTGCATACTTCTCATAGATGAAACACCAAGAGTATCGCAGAAAATGCATATTTCAACTGGAAACCCCACGAAAACCAAGTTATCGGCGGCTCTACATATCAAACGCACTGTGGAGTGGTCAAAACACCAGAAAACGTGTTTCTCGCATTAAAGAGCTCGAATAGAGCTATCTCGATGATTCTTCATACTTCGGACAGAAGTCTCAACAAGATTATCGTACAAAACGCATATCTCAGCTTGAAACCCCACGAAAGCCAAGATATCGCTGGTTCTGCATATCAAACGCACTGTGGAGTGGTGGAAACACCGGATAAGATTTTTCTCGCATTAACTAGCTCGAAACGAGCGATCTCGATGTTTCAGCATACTTCGGAAAGAAGTCTCACCAAGATTATCGCAGAAAATGCATATCTCAGCTGGAAACCCCACGAAAACCAAGATACCGCCGGTTCTGCATATCATACGCACTGTGGAGTGGTGAAAACACCAGACAACGTGTTTCTCGCATTAAATAGCTCGAAAAGGGCGTTCTCGATGATTCTGCATACTTCTCATAGATGAAACACCAAGATTATCGCAGAAAATGCATATTTCAGCTGGAAACCCCACGAAAACCAAGTTATCGGCGGCTCTACATATCAAACGCACTGTGGAGTGGTCAAAACACCAGATAACGTGTTTCTCGCATTAAATAGCTCGAAAAGAGCGATATCTATGATTCTGCATACTTCTGACTGAAGTCTCACCAATATTATCGCAGAAAATGCATATCTCAGCTTGAAACCCGACGAAAACCAAGATGTCGACGGTTCTGCATATCAAACGTACTGTGGGGTGGTGAAAACACCAGAAAACCTGTTACTCGCATTAAATAGCTCGAAAAGCGCGATCTAGATGATTCTGCATACTTCTGACAGAAGACTCACCACGATTATCGCAGAAGGTGCATATCTCAGCTTGTAACCTCACGAAAACCAAGATATCACCGGTTCTGCACATCAAACGTACTGTGGAGTGGTGAAAACACCAGAAAACGTGTTTCTCGCATTAAATAGCTCGAAAAGAGCGATCTAGATGATTCTGCATACTTCTGACAGAAGACTCACCAAATTATCGCAGAAAATGCATATCTCAGCTGGAAACCCTACGAAAACCAAGATATCGCCGGTTCTACATAACAGACGCACTGTGGAGTGGTTAAAACACCAGAAAACGTGTTTTTCGCGTTAACTAGCTCGGAATGAGCGTTCTCGATGATTCTGCATACTTCTCATAGATGAAGCACCAAGATTATCGCAGAAAATGCATGTTTCAGCTGGAAACCCCACGAAAACCAAGTTATCGGCGGCTCTACATATCAAACGCACTGTGGAGTGGTCAAAACACCAGATAACGTGTATCTCGCATTAAATAGCTCGAAAAGAGCGATATCTATAATTCTGCATACTTCGGACAGAAGTCTCACCAATATTATCGCAGAAAATGCATATCTCAGCTTGAAACCTCACGAAAATCAAGATGACGCCGGTTCTGCATATCAAACGCACTGTGGAGTGGTGAAAACAACCAGATAACGTGTTGCTCGCATTAAATAGCTCGAAACCCGCGATCTAGGTGATTCTGCATACTTCTGACTGAAGTCTCACCAATATTATCGCAGAAAATGCATATCTCAGCTTGAAACCTCACGAAAATCAAGATGACGCCGGTTCTGCACATCAAACGTACTGTGGAGTGGTGAAAACACCAGAAAACCTGTTACTCGCATTAAATAGCTCGAAAAGAGCGATCTAGATGATTCTGCATACTTCTGACAGAAGACTCACCACGATTATCGCAGAAGGTGCATATCTCAGCTTGTAACCTCACGAAAACCAAGATATCACCGGTTCTGCACATCAAACGTACTGTGGAGTGGTGAAAACACCAGAAAACGTGTTTCTCGCATTAAATAGCTCGAAATGAGCGATCTAGATGATTCTGCATACTTCTGACAGAAGACTCACCAAATTATCGCAGAAAATGCATATCTCAGCTGGAAACCCTACGAAAACCAAGATATCGCCGGTTCTACATAACAGACGCACTGTGGAGTGGTTAAAACACCAGAAAACGTGTTTTTCGCGTTAACTAGCTCGAAATGAGCGTTCTCGATGATTCTGCATACTACTCATAGATGAAACACCGAGAGTATCGCAGAAAATGCATATTTCAACTGGATACCCCACGAAAACCAATTTATCGGCGGCTCTACATATCAAACGCACTGTGGAGTGGTCAAAACACCAGAAAACGTGTTTCTCGCATTAAATAGCTCGAATAGAGCGATCTCGATGATTCTTCATACTTCGGACAGAAGTCTCAACAAGATTATGGTACAAAATGCATATCTCAGCTTGAAACCTCACGAAAATCAAGATGACGCCGGTTCTTCATATCAAACGCACTGTGGAGTGGTGAAAACAACCAGATAACGTGTTGCTCGCATTAAATAGCTCGAAACCCGCGATCTACGTGATTCTGCATACCTCTGACTGAAGTCTCACCAATATTATCGCAGAAAATGCATATCTCAGCTTGAAACTCGACTAAAACCAAAATATCTCCGGTTCTGCGTATCCAACGCACTGTGGAGTGGTGAAAACACCAGAAAACGTGTTTCTCGCATTAAGTAGCTCGAAAAGAGCGCTCTCGATGTTTCTGCATACTTTGGACAGATGTTTCGCCAAGCTTATCGTAGAAAATGCATATCTCAGCTTGAAACCCGACGAAAACCAAAATATCTCCGGTTCTGCATATCCAACGCACTGTGGAGTGGTGAAAACACCAGATAACGTGTTTCTCGCATTAAGTAGCTCGAAACTAGCGACCTCGATGATTCTGCATACTTCGGACAGAAGCCTCAAAAAGATTATCGCAGAAAATGCATATCTCAGCTTGAAACCTCACGAAAATCAAGATGACGCCGGTTCTGCATATCAAACGCACTGTGGAGTGGTGAAAACAACCAGATAACGTGTTTCTCGCATTAAATAGCTCGAAACGAGCGATCTAGGTGATTCTGCATACTTCTGACTGAAGTCTCACCAATATTTTCGCAGAAAATGCATATCTCAGCTCGAAACCCGACGTAAAAACCAAAATATCTCCGGTTCTGCATATCCAACGCACTGTGGAGTGGTGAAAACACCAGATAACGTGTTTCTCGCATTAAGTAGCTCGAAACTAGCGATCTCGATGATTCTGCATACTTCGGACAGAAGGCTCAACAAGATTATCGTAAAAAATGCATATCTCAGCTAGAAAACCCCACGAAAGCCAAGATATCGCTGGTTCTGCATGTCAAACGCACTGTGGAGTGGTGAAAACACCGGATAAGGTTTTTCTCGCATTAACTAGCTCGAAAAGAGCGATCTCGATGTTTCAGCATACTTCGGACCGAAGTCTCACCAAGATTATAGCAGAAAATGCATATCTCAGCTTGACACCCCACGAAAACCAAGATATCGCCGGTTCTGCATATCATACGCACTGTGGAGTGGTGAAAACACCAGACAACGTGTTTCTCGCATTAAATAGCTCGAAAAGAGCGATCTCGATGATTAAGCATACTTCGGACAGAAGTCTAACCAAGATTATCGTAAAAAATGCATATCTCAGCATGAAACCCCACGAAAACCAAGATATCGCTGGTACTGCATATCAAACGCACAGTGGAGTGGTGAAAACACCAGATAACGTGTTTCTCGCATTAAATAGCTCGAAAAGAGCGATCTATATGATTCAGCATACTTCGGACAGAAGTCTCACCAAGATTATCGCAGGAAATGCATATCTCAGCTTGAAACCCCACGAAAATCAAGATATCTCCGGTTCTGCATATCCAACGAACTGTGGAGTGGTGAAACCCCAGAAAACGTGTTTCTCGCATTAAGTAGCTCGAAAAGAGCGCTCTCGATGTTTCCGCATACTTTGGACAGATGTTTCACCAAGTTTATCGTAGAAAATGCATATCTCAGCTTGAAACCCGACGAAAAAAAAAATATCTCCGGTTCTGCATATCCAACGCACTGTGGAGTGGTGAAAACACCAGATAACGTGTTTCTCGCATTAAGTACCTCGAAACTAGCGATCTCGATGATTCTGCATACTTCGGACAGAAGTCTCAAAAAGATTATCGCAGAAAATGCATATCTCAGCTTGAAACCCCACGAAAACCAAGATGTCGCCGGTTCTGCATATCAAACGCACTGTGGAGTGGTGAAAACACCAGAAAACGTGTTTCTCGCATTAAATAGCTCGAAAAGCGCGATCTAGATGATTCTGCATCCTTCTGTCAGAAGTCTCACCAAGATTATCGTAGAAAATGCATATCTCAGCTTGAAACCCGACCGAAACCGAGTTATCTCCGGTTCTGCACATCAAACGTACCGTGGAGTGGTGAAAACACCAGAAAACGTGTTTCGTGCATTAAGTAGCTCGCAAAGAGCGATCTAGATGATTCTGCATACTTCGGACTGAAGTCTCACCAATATTATCGCAGAAAATGCATATTTCAGCTGGAAACCCCACGGAAACCAAGATATCGCCGGTTCTGCATATCATACGCACTGTGGAGTGGTGAAAACACCAGACAACGTGTTTCACGCATTAAATAGCTCGAAAAGAGCGATCCCGATGATTCAGCAAACTTCGAACAGGAGTCTCACCAAGATTATCGCAGGAAGTGCATATCTCAGCTTGAAACCCCACGAAAACATAGATATCTCCGGTTCTGCATATCCAACGAACTGTGGATTGGTGAAAACCCCAGAAAACGTGTTTCTCGCATTAAATAGCTCGAAAAGAGCGCTCTCGACGTTTCTGCATACTTCGGACAGATGTTTCACCAAGCTTATCGTAGAAAATGCATATCTCAGCTTGAAACCCGACGAAAACCAAAATATCTCCGGTTCTGCATATCCAACGAACTGTGGAGTGGTGAAAACCCCAGAAATTGAGTTTCTCGCATCAAATAGCTCGAAAAGAGCGCTGTTGATGTTTCTGCATACTTCTGACAGATGTTTCACTAAGATTATCGTAGAGAATGCATATCTCTGCTTGAAACCCGACCGAAACCAAGATATCTCCGGTTCTGCATGTCAAACGTACCGTGGAGTGGTGAAAACAACAGAAAACGTGTTTCGTGCATTAAGTAGCTCGAAAAGAGCGATCTAGATCATTCTGCATCCTTCTGACAAAAGACCCACCAAGATTATCGCAGAAAATGCATATCTCTGCTGGAAACACCACAAAACTCAAGATATCGCCTGTTCTGCACATCAAACGCACTGTGGAGTGGTGAAAACAACCAGAGAACGTGTTTCTCGCATTAAATTGCTCGAAAAGGGCTATCCCAATGATTCAGCATACTTCGGACAGAAGTCTCACCAAGAATATCGCAGGAAAAGCATCTCTCAGCTTGAAACCCGACCGAAACCAAGATATCTGCGGTTCTGCATGTTAAACGTACTGTGGAGTGGTGAAAACACCTGAAAGCGTGTTTCGTGCATTAAGTAGCTCGAAAAGAGCGATCTAGATGATTCTGCATACTTCTGACCGAAGTCTCACCAAGATTATCGCAGAAAATGCATATCTCTGCTTGAAACCCCACGAAAACCAAGATATCTACTGTTCTGCATATCCAAGGAACTGTGGAGTGGTGAAAACCCCAGAAAACCTGTTTCTCGGATTAAATAGCTCGAAAAGAGCGCTCTCGACGTTTCTGCATACTTCGGACAGATGTTTCACCAAGCTTATCGTAGAAAATGCATATCTCAGCTTGAAACCCGACCGAAACCAAGATATCGCCGGTTCTGCATGTCAAACGTACTGTGGAGTGGTGAAAACACCAGAAAACGTGTTTCGTGCATTAAGTAGCTCGAAAAGAGCGATCTAGATGATTCTGCATACTTCTGACTGAAGTCTCATCAATATTATCGCAGAAAATGCATATCTCAGCTTGAAACCCCCCGAAAACCAAGATATCTACTGTTCTGCATATCAAACGCACTGTGGAGTGGTGAAAACACAAGATAACGTGTTTCTCGCACTAACTAGCACGAAAAGAGCGATCTCGATGATTCTGCATACTTCTAACAGAAGTCTCACCAAGATTATCGCAGAAAATGCATATCTCTGCTTGAAACCCCACGAAAACCAAGATATCTACTGTTCTGCATATCCAACGAACTGTGGAGTGGTGAAACCCCCAGATAACGTGTTTCTCGCACTTGCTAGCTCGAAAAGAGCGATCTCGATGATTCAGCATACTTCGGACAGAAGTCTCACCAAGATTATCACAGAAAATACATATCTCAGCTTGAATCCCCACGAAAACCAAGATATCGCCGGTTCTGCATATCAAACGCACTGTGGAGTGGTGAAACACCAGATAACGTGTTTCTCGCATTAAGTAGCTCGAAACGAGCGATCTCGATGATTCTGGATACTTCGGACAGAAGTCTCACCAAAATTATCGTAAAAAATGCATATCTCAGCTTGAAACCCCACGAAAACCAAGATATCGCTGTGTTCTGCATATCAAACGCACTGTGGAGTGGTGAAAACCCCAGAAAACGTGTTTCTCGCATTAAATAGCTCGAGTAGAGCGATCTCGATGATTCTTCATACTTCGGACAGAAGTCTCACCAAGATTACCGTAAAAAATGCATATCTCAGCTGAAAAACCCCACGAAAGCCAAGATATCGCTGGTTCTGGATATCAAACGCACTGTGGAGTGGTGAAAACAGCGGATAAGTTTTTTCTCCCATTAACTAGCTCGAAAAGAGCGATCTCGATGTTTCAGCCTACTTCGGACAGAAGTCTCACCAAGATTATCGCAGAAAATGCATATCTCAGCATGAAACCCCACGAAAACCAAGATATCGCCGGTTCTGCATATCAAACGCACTGTGGAGTGGTGAAAACAACCAGAGAACGTGTTTCTCGCGTTAAATAGCTCGAAAAGGCCGATCACGATGATTCTGCATACTTCTGACAGAAGTCTCACCAAGATTATCGTAGAAAATGCATATCTCAACTTGAAACCCCACGAAAGCCAAGATATCGCTGGTTCTGCATATCAAACGCGCTGTGCAGTGGTGAAAACAGCGGATAAGTTTTTTCTCGCATTAACTAGCTCGAAAAGAGCGATCTCGATGTTTCAGCCTACTTCGGACAGAAGTCTCAACAAGATTATCGCAGAAAATGCATATCTCAGCTTGAAACCCCACGAAAACCAAGATATCTACTGTTCTGCATATCAAACGCACTGTGGAGTGGTGAAAACACCAGATAACGTGTTTCTCGCACTAACTAGCTCGAAAAGAGCGATCTCGATGATTCTGCATACTTCTAACAGAAGTCTCACCAAGATTATCGCAGAAAATGCATATCTCTGCTTGAAACCCCACGAAAACCAAGATATCTCCTGTTCTGCATATCAAACGCACTGTGGAGTGGTGAAAACACCGGATAAGGTTTTTCTCGCATTAACTAGCTCGAAATGAGCGATCTCGAATATTCTGCATACTTCTGACAGAAGTCTCACCAGGATTATCGTAGAAAATGCATATCTCAGCTTGAAACCCCACGAAAGCCAAGATATCGCTGGTTCTGCATATCAAACGCGCTGTGCAGTGGTGAAAACAGCGGATAAGTTTTTTCTCGCATTAACTAGCTCGAAAAGAGCGATCTCGATGTTTCAGCCTACTTCGGACAGAAGTCTCAACAAGATTATCGCAGAAAATGCATATCTCAGCTTGAAACCCCACGAAAACCAAGATATCTACTGTTCTGCATATCAAACGCACTGTGGAGTGGTGAAAACACCAGATAACGTGTTTCTCGCACTAACTAGCTCGAAAAGAGCGATCTCGATGATTCTGCATACTTCTAACAGAAGTCTCACCAAGATTATCGCAGAAAATGCATATCTCTGCTTGAAACCCCACGAAAACCAAGATATCTCCTGTTCTGCATATCAAACGCACTGTGCAGTGGTGAAAACAGCGGATAAGTTTTTTCTCGCATTAACTAGCTCGAAAAGAGCGATCTCGATGTTTCAGCCTACTTCGGACAGAAGTCTCAACAAGATTATCGCAGAAAATGCATATCTCAGCTTGAAACCCCACGAAAACCAAGATATCTACTGTTCTGCATATCAAACGCACTGTGGAGTGGTGAAAACACCAGATAACGTGTTTCTCGCACTAACTAGCTCGAAAAGAGCGATCTCGAATATTCTGCATACTTCTGACAGAAGTCTCACCAGGATTATCGTAGAAAATGCATATCTCAGCTTGAAACCCGACCGAAACCAAGATATCTCCGGTTCTGCATATCCAACGCACTGTGGAGTGGTGAAAACAACCAGATAACGTGTTTCTCGCATTAAATAGCTCGAAACGAGCGATCTAGGTGATTCTGCATACTTCTGACTGAAGTCTCACCAATATTTTCGCAGAAAATGCATATCTCAGCTTGAAACCCGACGTAAAAACCAAAATATCTCCGGTTCTGCATATCCAACGCACTGTGGAGTGGTGAAAACACCAGATAACGTGTTTCTCGCATTAAGTAGCTCGAAACTAGCGATCTCGATGATTCTGCATACTTCGGACAGAAGGCTCAACAAGATTATCGTAAAAAATGCATATCTCAGCTAGAAAACCCCACGAAAACCAAGATATCGCCGGTTCTGCATATCATACGCACTGTGGAGTGGTGAAAACACCAGACAACGTGTTTGTCGCATTAAATAGCTCGAAACGAACGATCTAGATTATTCTGCATACTTCTGACAGAAGTCTCACCAAGATTATCGTAAAAAATGCATATCTCAGCTTGAAACCCGACGAAAACTGAGTTATCTCCGGTTCTGCACACCAAACGTACCTTGGACTGGTGAAAACACCAGAAAACGTGTTTGGCGCATTAAGTAGCTCGAAAAGAGCGTTCTCGAAGATTCTGCATACTTCTGACAGAAGTCTCACCAGGGTTATCGTAGAAAATGCATATCTCAGCCAAAAACCCGACCGAAACCAAGATATCTCCGGTTCTGCATTTCAAACGTACTGTGGAGTGGTGAAAACACCAGAAAACCTGTTTCGTGCATTAAGTAGCTCGAAAAGAGCGATCAAGATGATTCTGCATCCTTCTGACAAAAGACACACCAAGATCATCGCAGAAAATGCATATCTCAGTTGGAAACACCACGAAAATCAGGATATAGCCTGTTCTGCATATCAAACGCACTGCGGAGTGGTGAAAACAACCAGAGAACGTGTTTCTCGCATTAAATAGCTCGCAAAGAGCGCTCTCGATGTTTCTGCATACTTCGGACAGATGTTTCACCAAGATTATCGTAGAAAATGCATATCTCAGCTTGAAACCCGACGAAAACCAAAATATCGCCGGTTCTGCATATCAAACCAACTGTGGAGTGGTGAAAACACCAGATAACGTGTTTCTCACATTAAATAGCTCGAAAAGAGCGCTCTCGACATTTCTGCATACTTCGGACAGAAGTCTCCACAAGATTATCGCAGAAAATGCATATCTCAGCTTGAAACCCCACGAAAACCAAGATATGTACTGTTCTGCATATCAAACGCACTGTGGAGTGTTGAAAACACCAGATAACGTGTTTCTCGCACTAACTAGCTCGAAACGAGCGATCTCGATGATTCTGCATACTTCGGACAGAAGTCTCAACAAGATTATCGCAGAAAATGCATATCTCAGCTTGAAACCCCACGAAAACCAAGATATGTACTGTTCTGCATATCAAACGCACTGTGGAGTGGTGAAAACACCAGATAACGTGTTTCTCGCACTAACTAGCTCGAAAAGAGCGTTCTCGAAGATTCTGCATACTTCTGACAGAAGTCTCACCAGGGTTATCGTAGAAAATGCATATCTCAGCCTTAAACCCGACCGAAACCAAGATATCTCCGGTTCTGCATGTCAAACGTACTGTGGAGTGGTGAAAACACCAGAAAACGTGTTTCTTGCATTAAGTAGCTCGAAAAGAGCGATCAAGATGATTCTGCATACTTCTGACAAAAGACCCACCAAGATTATCGCAGAAAATGCATATCTCAGCTGGTAACACCACGAAAATCAAGATATCGCCGGTTCTGCATATCAGACGCACTGTGGAGTGCTGAAAACACCAGAAAACGTGTTTCTCGCATTAACTAGCTCGAAAAGAGCGTTCTCGATTATTCTGCATACTTCTCAAAGATGAAACACCAAGATTATCGCAGAAAATGCATATTTCAGCTGGAAACCCCACGAAAACCAAGTTATCTGCGGCTCTACATATCAAACGCACTGTGGAGTGGTCAAAACACCAGATAACGTGTTTCTCGCATTAAGTAGCTCGAAAAGAGCGTTCTCGAAGATTCTGCATACTTCTGGCAGAGGTCTCACAAATACTATCGTAGAAAATGCATATCTCAGCTTGAAACTCGACCGAAACCAAGATATCTCCGGTTCTGCATGTCAAACGTACACTGGAGTGGTGAATACACCAGAAAACGTGTTTCTCGCATTAAATAGCTCGAAAAGAGCGATCAAGATGATTCTGCATACTTCTGACAGAAGACTCACCAAGATTATCGCAGAAAATGCATATCTCAGCTGGAAACACCACGAAAATCAAGATATTGCCGGTTCTGCATATCAAACGCAGTGTGGAGTGGTCAATACACCAGATAACGTGTTTCTCGCATTAAATAGCTCGAAACGAACGATCTAGATTATTCTGCATACTTCTGACTGAAGTCTCACCAAGAGTATCGCAGAAAATGCATATCTCAGCTTGAAACCCCACGAAAACCAAGATATGTACTGTTCTGCATATCAAACGCACTGTGGAGTGTTGAAAACACCAGATAACGTGTTTCTCGCACTAACTAGCTCGAAACGAGCGATCTCGATGATTCTGCATACTTCGGACAGAAGTCTCAACAAGATTATCGCAGAAAATGCATATCTCAGCTTGAAACCTCACGAAAATCAAGATGACGCCGGTTCTGCATATCAAACGCAGTGTGGAGTGGTCAATACACCAGATAACGTGTTACTCGCATTAAATAGCTCGAAACGAACGATCTAGATTATTCTGCATACTTCTGACTGAAGTCTCACCAAGAGTATCGCAGAAAATGCATATCTCAGCTGGAAACCCTACGAAAACCAAGATATCGCCGGTTCTCCATAACAGACGCACTGTGGAGTGGTGAAAACACCAGAAAACGTGTTTCTCGCATTAACTAGCTCGAAAAGAGCGTTCTCGATGATTCTGCATACTTCGGACAGAAGTCTCACCAATATTATCGCAGAAAATGCATATCTCAGCATGAAACCTCACGAAAATCAAGATGACGCCGGTTCTGCATATCAAACGCACTGTGGAGTGGTGAAAACAACCAGATAACGTGTTTCTCGCATTAAATAGCTCGAAACGAGCGATCTAGGTGATTCTGCATACTTCTGACTGAAGTCTCACCAATATTATCGCAGAAAATGCATATCTCAGCTTGAAACCCCACGAACGCCAAGATATCGCTGGTTCTGCATATCAAACGCACTGTGGAGTGGTTAAAACACCAGAAAACGTGTTTTTCGCATTAAATAGCTCGAAAAGAGCGATATCTATAATTCTGCATACTTCGGACAGAAGTCTCACCAATATTATCGCAGAAAATGCATATCTCAGCTGGAAACCCCACGAAAACCAAGATATCGCCGGTTCTCCATAACAGACGCACTGTGGAGTGGTGAAAACACCAGAAAACGTGTTTCTCGCATTAACTAGCTCGAAAAGAGCGTTCTCGATGATTCTGCATACTTCTCATAGATGAAACACCAAGATTATCGCAGAAAATGCATATTTCAGCTGGAAACCCCACGAAAACCAAGTTATCGGCGGCTCTACATATCAAACGCACTGTGGAATGGTCAAAACACCAGATAACGTGTTTCTCGCATTACATAACTCGAAAAGAGCGATATCGATGATTATGCATACTTCTGACAGAAGACTCACCAAGATTATTGCAGAAAATGCATATCTCAGCTCGAAACACCACGAAAATCAAGATGTCGCCGGTTCTGCATATCAAACGCACTGTGGGGTGGTGAAAACACCAGAAAACGTGTTACTCGCATTAAATAGCTCGAAAAGAGCGATCTAGATGATTCTGCATACTTCTGACAGAAGACTCACCAAGATTATCGCAGAAAATGCATATTTCAGCTGGAAACCCCACGAAAACCAAGTTATCGGCGGCTCTACATATCAAACGCACTGTGGAGTGGTCAAAACACCAGATAACGTGTTTCTCGCATTAAATAACTCGAAAAGAGCGATATCGATGATTATGCATACTTCTGACAGAAGACTCACCAGGATTATCGCAGAAAATGCATATTTCAGCTGGAAACCCCACGAAAACCAAGTTATCGGCGGCTCTACATATCAAACGCACTGTGGAGTGTTCAATACACCAGATAACGTGTTTCTCGCATTAAATAGCTCGAAAAGAGCGATATCTATAATTCTGCATACTTCGGACAGAAGTCTCACCAATATTATCGCAGAAAATGCATATCTCAGCTTGAAACCTCACGAAAATCAAGATGACGCCGGTTCTGCATATCAAACGCACTGTGGAGTGGTGAAAACAACCAGATAACGTGTTTCTCGCTTTAAATAGCTCGAAACGAGCGATCTAGGTGATTCTGCATACTTCTGACTGAAGTCTCACCAATATTATCGCAGAAAATGCATATCTCAGCTTGAAACCCGACGAAAACCAAGATATCGTCGGTTCTGCATATCAGACGCACTGTGGAATGTTGAAAACACCAGAAAACGTGTTTCTCGCATTAACTATCTCGAAAAGAGCGTTCTCGATGATTGTGCATACTTCTCATAGATGAAACACCAAGAGTATCGCAGAAAATGCATATTTCAACTGGAAACCCCACGAAAACCAAGTTATCGGCGGCTCTACATATCAAACGCACTGTGGAGTGGTCAAAACACCAGAAAACGTGTTTCTCGCATTAAAGAGCTCGAATAGAGCTATCTCGATGATTCTTCATACTTCGGACAGAAGTCTCAACAAGATTATCGTACAAAACGCATATCTCAGCTTGAAACCCCACGAAAGCCAAGATATCGCTGGTTCTGCATATCAAACGCACTGTGGAGTGGTGGAAACACCGGATAAGATTTTTCTCGCATTAACTAGCTCGAAAAGAGCGATCTCGATGTTTCAGCATACTTCGGAAAGAAGTCTCACCAAGATTATCGCAGAAAATGCATATCTCAGCTGGAAACCCCACGAAAACCAAAATACCGCCGGTTCTGCATATCATACGCACTGTGGAGTGGTGAAAACACCAGACAACGTGTTTCTCGCATTAAATAGCTCGAAAAGGGCGTTCTCGATGATTCTGCATACTTCTCATAGATGAAACACCAAGATTATCGCAGAAAATGCATATTTCAGCTGGAAACCCCACGAAAACCAAGTTATCGGCGGCTCTACATATCAAACGCACTGTGGAGTGGTCAAAACACCAGATAACGTGTTTCTCGCATTAAATAGCTCGAAAAGAGCGATATCTATGATTCTACATACTTCTGACTGAAGTCTCACCAATATTATCGCAGAAAATGCATATCTCAGCTTGAAACCCGACGAAAACCAAGATGTCGACGGTTCTGCATATCAAACGCACTGTGGGGTGGTGAAAACACCAGAAAACCTGTTACTCGCATTAAATAGCTCGAAAAGCGCGATATAGATGATTCTGCATACTTCTGACAGAAGACTCACCACGATTATCGCAGAAGGTGCATATCTCAGCTTGTAACCTCACGAAAACCAAGATATCACCGGTTCTGCACATCTAACGTACTGTGGAGTGGTGAAAACACCAGAAAACGTGTTTCTCGCATTAAATAGCTCGAAAAGAGCGATCTAGATGATTCTGCATACTTCTGACAGAAGACTCACCAAATTATCGCAGAAAATGCATATCTCAGCTGGAAACCCTACGAAAACCAAGATATCGCCGGTTCTACATAACAGACGCACTGTGGAGTGGTTAAAACACCAGAAAACGTGTTTTTCGCGTTAACTAGCTCGAAATGAGCGTTCTCGATGATTCTGCATACTTCTCATAGATGAAGCACCAAGATTATCGCAGAAAATGCATGTTTCAGCTGGAAACCCCACGAAAACCAAGTTATCGGCGGCTCTACATATCAAACGCACTGTGGAGTGGTCAAAACACCAGATAACGTGTATCTCGCATTAAATAGCTCGAAAAGAGCGATATCTATAATTCTGCATACTTCGGACAGAAGTCTCACCAATATTATCGCAGAAAATGCATATCTCAGCTTGAAACCTCACGAAAATCAAGATGACGCCGGTTCTGCATATCAAACGCACTGTGGAGTGGTGAAAACAACCAGATAACGTGTTGCTCGCATTAAATAGCTCGAAACCCGCGATCTAGGTGATTCTGCATACTTCTGACTGAAGTCACACCAATATTATCGCAGAAAATGCATATCTCAGCTTGAAACCTCACGAAAATCAAGATGACGACGGTTCTGCACATCAAACGTACTGTGGAGTGGTGAAAACACCAGAAAACCTGTTACTCGCATTAAATAGCTCGAAAAGAGCGATCTAGATGATTCTGCATACTTCTGACAGAAGACTCACCACGATTATCGCAGAAGGTGCATATCTCAGCTTGTAACCTCACGAAAACCAAGATATCACCGGTTCTGCACATCAAACGTACTGTGGAGTGGTGAAAACACCAGAAAACGTGTTTCTCGCATTAAATAGCTCGAAATGAGCGATCTAGATGATTCTGCATACTTCTGACAGAAGACTCACCAAATTATCGCAGAAAATGCATATCTCAGCTGGAAACCCTACGAAAACCAAGATATCGCCGGTTCTACATAACAGACGTACTGTGGAGTGGTGAAAACACCAGAAAACGTGTTTCTCGCGTTAACTAGCTCGAAATGAGCGTTCTCGATGATTCTGCATACTACTCATAGATGAAACACCGAGAGTATCGCAGAAAATGCATATTTCAACTGGATACCCCACGAAAACCAATTTATCGGCGGCTCTACATATCAAACGCACTGTGGAGTGGTCAAAACACCAGAAAACGTGTTTCTCGCATTAAATAGCTCGAATAGAGCGATCTCGATGATTCTTCATACTTCGGACAGAAGTCTCAACAAGATTATGGTACAAAATGCATATCTCAGCTTGAAACCTCACGAAAATCAAGATGACGCCGGTTCTTCATATCAAACGCACTGTGGAGTGGTGAAAACAACCAGATAACGTGTTGCTCGCATTAAATAGCTCGAAACCCGCGATCTAGGTGATTCTGCATACCTCTGACTGAAGTCTCACCAATATTATCGCAGAAAATGCATATCTCAGCTTGAAACTCGACTAAAACCAAAATATCTCCGGTTCTGCGTATCCAACGCACTGTGGAGTGGTCAAAACACCAGATAACGTGTATCTCGCATTAAATAGCTCGAAAAGAGCGATATCTATAATTCTGCATACTTCGGACAGAAGTCTCACCAATATTATCGCAGAAAATGCATATCTCAGCTTGAAACCTCACGAAAATCAAGATGACGCCGGTTCTGCATATCAAACGCACTGTGGAGTGGTGAAAACAACCAGATAACGTGTTGCTCGCATTAAATAGCTCGAAACCCGCGATCTAGGTGATTCTGCATACTTCTGACTGAAGTCTCACCAATATTATCGCAGAAAATGCATATCTCAGCTTGAAACCTCACGAAAATCAAGATGACGCCGGTTCTGCACATCAAACGTACTGTGGAGTGGTGAAAACACCAGAAAACCTGTTACTCGCATTAAATAGCTCGAAAAGAGCGATCTAGATGATTCTGCATACTTCTGACAGAAGACTCACCACGATTATCGCAGAAGGTGCATATCTCAGCTTGTAACCTCACGAAAACCAAGATATCACCGGTTCTGCACATCAAACGTACTGTGGAGTGGTGAAAACACCAGAAAACGTGTTTCTCGCATTAAATAGCTCGAAATGAGCGTTCTCGATGTTTCAGCATACTTCTCATAGATGAAACACCAAGATTATCGCAGAAAATGCATATTTCAGCTGGAAACCCCACGAAAACCAAGTTATCGGCGGCTCTACATATCAAACGCACTGTGGAATGGTCAAAACACCAGATAACGTGTTTCTCGCATTACATAACTCGAAAAGAGCGATATCGATGATTATGCATACTTCTGACAGAAGACTCACCAAGATTATCGCAGAAAATGCATATCTCAGCTCGAAACACCACGAAAATCAAGATGTCGCCGGTTCTGCATATCAAACGCACTGTGGGGTGGTGAAAACACCAGAAAACGTGTTACTCGCATTAAATAGCTCGAAAAGAGCGATCTAGATGATTCTGCATACTTCTGACAGAAGACTCACCAAGATTATCGCAGAAAATGCATATTTCAGCTGGAAACCCCACGAAAACCAAGTTATCGGCGGCTCTACATATCAAACGCACTGTGGAGTGGTCAAAACACCAGATAACGTGTTTCTCGCATTAAATAACTCGAAAAGAGCGATATCGATGATTATGCATACTTCTGACAGAAGACTCACCAGGATTATCGCAGAAAATGCATATTTCAGCTGGAAACCCCACGAAAACCAAGTTATCGGCGGCTCTACATATCAAACGCACTGTGGAGTGTTCAATACACCAGATAACGTGTTTCTCGCATTAAATAGCTCGAAAAGAGCGATATCTATAATTCTGCATACTTCGGACAGAAGTCTCACCAATATTATCGCAGAAAATGCATATCTCAGCTTGAAACCTCACGAAAATCAAGATGACGCCGGTTCTGCATATCAAACGCACTGTGGAGTGGTGAAAACAACCAGATAACGTGTTTCTCGCTTTAAATAGCTCGAAACGAGCGATCTAGGTGATTCTGCATACTTCTGACTGAAGTCTCACCAATATTATCGCAGAAAATGCATATCTCAGCTTGAAACCCGACGAAAACCAAGATATCGTCGGTTCTGCATATCAGACGCACTGTGGAATGTTGAAAACACCAGAAAACGTGTTTCTCGCATTAACTATCTCGAAAAGAGCGTTCTCGATGATTGTGCATACTTCTCATAGATGAAACACCAAGAGTATCGCAGAAAATGCATATTTCAACTGGAAACCCCACGAAAACCAAGTTATCGGCGGCTCTACATATCAAACGCACTGTGGAGTGGTCAAAACACCAGATAACGTGTTTCTCGCATTAAATAACTCGAAAAGAGCGATATCGATGATTATGCATACTTCTGACAGAAGACTCACCAGGATTATCGCAGAAAATGCATATTTCAGCTGGAAACCCCACGAAAACCAAGTTATCGGCGGCTCTACATATCAAACGCACTGTGGAGTGTTCAATACACCAGATAACGTGTTTCTCGCATTAAATAGCTCGAAAAGAGCGATATCTATAATTCTGCATACTTCGGACAGAAGTCTCACCAATATTATCGCAGAAAATGCATATCTCAGCTTGAAACCTCACGAAAATCAAGATGACGCCGGTTCTGCATATCAAACGCACTGTGGAGTGGTGAAAACAACCAGATAACGTGTTTCTCGCTTTAAATAGCTCGAAACGAGCGATCTAGGTGATTCTGCATACTTCTGACTGAAGTCTCACCAATATTATCGCAGAAAATGCATATCTCAGCTTGAAACCCGACGAAAACCAAGATATCGTCGGTTCTGCATATCAGACGCACTGTGGAATGTTGAAAACACCAGAAAACGTGTTTCTCGCATTAACTATCTCGAAAAGAGCGTTCTCGATGATTGTGCATACTTCTCATAGATGAAACACCAAGAGTATCGCAGAAAATGCATATTTCAACTGGAAACCCCACGAAAACCAAGTTATCGGCGGCTCTACATATCAAACGCACTGTGGAGTGGTCAAAACACCAGAAAACGTGTTTCTCGCATTAAAGAGCTCGAATAGAGCTATCTCGATGATTCTTCATACTTCGGACAGAAGTCTCAACAAGATTATCGTACAAAACGCATATCTCAGCTTGAAACCCCACGAAAGCCAAGATATCGCTGGTTCTGCATATCAAACGCACTGTGGAGTGGTGGAAACACCGGATAAGATTTTTCTCGCATTAACTAGCTCGAAACGAGCGATCTCGATGTTTCAGCATACTTCGGAAAGAAGTCTCACCAAGATTATCGCAGAAAATGCATATCTCAGCTTGAAACCCGACGAAAACCAAGATGTCGACGGTTCTGCATATCAAACGCACTGTGGGGTGGTGAAAACACCAGAAAACCTGTTACTCGCATTAAATAGCTCGAAAAGCGCGATCTAGATGATTCTGCATACTTCTGACAGAAGACTCACCACGATTATCGCAGAAGGTGCATATCTCAGCTTGTAACCTCACGAAAACCAAGATATCACCGGTTCTGCACATCAAACGTACTGTGGAGTGGTGAAAACACCAGAAAACGTGTTTCTCGCATTAAATAGCTCGAAAAGAGCGATCTAGATGATTCTGCATACTTCTGACAGAAGACTCACCAAATTATCGCAGAAAATGCATATCTCAGCTGGAAACCCTACGAAAACCAAGATATCGCCGGTTCTACATAACAGACGCACTGTGGAGTGGTTAAAACACCAGAAAACGTGTTTTTCGCGTTAACTAGCTCGGAATGAGCGTTCTCGATGATTCTGCATACTTCTCATAGATGAAGCACCAAGATTATCGCAGAAAATGCATGTTTCAGCTGGAAACCCCACGAAAACCAAGTTATCGGCGGCTCTACATATCAAACGCACTGTGGAGTGGTCAAAACACCAGATAACGTGTATCTCGCATTAAATAGCTCGAAAAGAGCGATATCTATAATTCTGCATACTTCGGACAGAAGTCTCACCAATATTATCGCAGAAAATGCATATCTCAGCTTGAAACCTCACGAAAATCAAGATGACGCCGGTTCTGCATATCAAACGCACTGTGGAGTGGTGAAAACAACCAGATAACGTGTTGCTCGCATTAAATAGCTCGAAACCCGCGATCTAGGTGATTCTGCATACTTCTGACTGAAGTCTCACCAATATTATCGCAGAAAATGCATATCTCAGCTTGAAACCTCACGAAAATCAAGATGACGCCGGTTCTGCACATCAAACGTACTGTGGAGTGGTGAAAACACCAGAAAACCTGTTACTCGCATTAAATAGCTCGAAAAGAGCGATCTAGATGATTCTGCATACTTCTGACAGAAGACTCACCACGATTATCGCAGAAGGTGCATATCTCAGCTTGTAACCTCACGAAAACCAAGATATCACCGGTTCTGCACATCAAACGTACTGTGGAGTGGTGAAAACACCAGAAAACGTGTTTCTCGCATTAAATAGCTCGAAATGAGCGATCTAGATGATTCTGCATACTTCTGACAGAAGACTCACCAAATTATCGCAGAAAATGCATATCTCAGCTGGAAACCCTACGAAAACCAAGATATCGCCGGTTCTACATAACAGACGCACTGTGGAGTGGTTAAAACACCAGAAAACGTGTTTTTCGCGTTAACTAGCTCGAAATGAGCGTTCTCGATGATTCTGCATACTACTCATAGATGAAACACCGAGAGTATCGCAGAAAATGCATATTTCAACTGGATACCCCACGAAAACCAATTTATCGGCGGCTCTACATATCAAACGCACTGTGGAGTGGTCAAAACACCAGAAAACGTGTTTCTCGCATTAAATAGCTCGAATAGAGCGATCTCGATGATTCTTCATACTTCGGACAGAAGTCTCAACAAGATTATGGTACGAAATGCATATCTCAGCTTGAAACCTCACGAAAATCAAGATGACGCCGGTTCTTCATATCAAACGCACTGTGGAGTGGTGAAAACAACCAGATAACGTGTTGCTCGCATTAAATAGCTCGAAACCCGCGATCTAGGTGATTCTGCATACCTCTGACTGAAGTCTCACCAATATTATCGCAGAAAATGCATATCTCAGCTTGAAACTCGACTAAAACCAAAATATCTCCGGTTCTGCGTATCCAACGCACTGTGGAGTGGTGAAAACACCAGAAAACGTGTTTCTCGCATTAAGTAGCTCGAAAAGAGCGCTCTCGATGTTTCTGCATACTTTGGACAGATGTTTCGCCAAGCTTATCGTAGAAAATGCATATCTCAGCTTGAAACCCGACGAAAACCAAAATATCTCCGGTTCTGCATATCCAACGCACTGTGGAGTGGTGAAAACACCAGATAACGTGTTTCTCGCATTAAGTAGCTCGAAACTAGCGATCTCGATGATTCTGCATACTTCGGACAGAAGCCTCAAAAAGATTATCGCAGAAAATGCATATCTCAGCTTGAAACCTCACGAAAATCAAGATGACGCCGGTTCTGCATATCAAACGCACTGTGGAGTGGTGAAAACAACCAGATAACGTGTTTCTCGCATTAAATAGCTCGAAACGAGCGATCTAGGTGATTCTGCATACTTCTGACTGAAGTCTCACCAATATTTTCGCAGAAAATGCATATCTCAGCTCGAAACCCGACGTAAAAACCAAAATATCTCCGGTTCTGCATATCCAACGCACTGTGGAGTGGTGAAAACACCAGATAACGTGTTTCTCGCATTAAGTAGCTCGAAACTAGCGATCTCGATGATTCTGCATACTTCGGCCAGAAGGCTCAACAAGATTATCGTAAAAAATGCATATCTCAGCTAGAAAACCCCACGAAAGCCAAGATATCGCTGGTTCTGCATGTCAAACGCACTGTGGCGTGGTGAAAACACCGGATAAGGTTTTTCTCGCATTAACTAGCTCGAAAAGAGCGATCTCGATGTTTCAGCATACTACGGACCGAAGTCTCACCAAGATTATAGCAGAAAATGCATATCTCAGCTTGACACCCCACGAAAACCAAGATATCGCCGGTTCTGCATATCATACGCACTGTGGAGTGGTGAAAACACCAGACAACGTGTTTCTCGCATTAAATAGCTCGAAAAGAGCGATCTCGATGATTAAGCATACTTCGGACAGAAGTCTAACCAAGATTATCGTAAAAAATGCATATCTCAGCATGAAACCCCACGAAAACCAAGATATCGCTGGTACTGCATATCAAACGCACAGTGGAGTGGTGAAAACACCAGATAACGTGTTTCTCGCATTAAATAGCTCGAAAAGAGCGATCTATATGATTCAGCATACTTCGGACAGAAGTCTCACCAAGATTATCGCAGGAAATGCATATCTCAGCTTGAAACCCCACGAAAATCAAGATATCTCCGGTTCTGCATATCCAACGAACTGTGGAGTGGTGAAACCCCAGAAAACGTGTTTCTCGCATTAAGTAGCTCGAAAAGAGCGCTCTCGATGTTTCTGCATACTTTGGACAGATGTTTCACCAAGTTTATCGTAGAAAATGCATATCTCAGCTTGAAACCCGACGAAAAAAAAAATATCTCCGGTTCTGCATATCCAACGCACTGTGGAGTGGTGAAAACACCAGATAACGTGTTTCTCGCATTAAGTACCTCGAAACTAGCGATCTCGATGATTCTGCATACTTCGGACAGAAGTCTCAAAAAGATTATCGCAGAAAATGCATATCTCAGCTTGAAACCCCACGAAAACCAAGATGTCGCCGGTTCTGCATATCAAACGCACTGTGGAGTGGTGAAAACACCAGAAAACGTGTTTCTCGCATTAAATAGCTCGAAAAGCGCGATCTAGATGATTCTGCATCCTTCTGTCAGAAGTCTCACCAAGATTATCGTAGAAAATGCATATCTCAGCTTGAAACCCGACCGAAACCGAGTTATCTCCGGTTCTGCACATCAAACGTACCGTGGAGTGGTGAAAACACCAGAAAACGTGTTTCGTGCATTAAGTAGCTCGCAAAGAGCGATCTAGATGATTCTGCATACTTCGGACTGAAGTCTCACCAATATTATCGCAGAAAATGCATATTTCAGCTGGAAACCCCACGGAAACCAAGTTATCGGCGGCTCTACATATCAAACGCACTGTGGAGTGGTCAAAACACCAGATAACGTGTTTCTCGCATTAAATAGCTCGAAAAGAGCGATATCGATAATTCTGCATACTTCGGACAGAAGTCTCACCAATATTATCGCAGAAAATGCATATCTCAGCTTGAAACCTCACGAAAATCAAGATGTCGCCGGTTCTGCACATCAAACGCACTGTGGGGTGCTGAAAACACCATAAAACGTGTTTCGCGCATTAAGAAGCTCGAAAAGAGCGTTCTCGAAGATTCTGCATACTTCTGACAGAATTCTCACCAGTGTTATCGTAGAAAATGCATATCTCAGCTTGAAACCCGACCGAAACCAAGATACCTCCGGTTCTGCATGTCAAACGTACTGTGGAGTGGTGAAAACACCAGAAAACGTGTTTCTCGCATTAACTATTTCGAAAAGCGCGATCTAGATGATTCTGCATACTTCTGATAAAAGACCCACCAAGATTATCGCAGAAAATGCATATTTCAGCTGGAAACCCCACGAAAACCAAGTTATCGGCGGCTCTACATATCAAACGCACTGTGGAGTGGTCAAAACACCAGATAACGTGTTTCTCGCATTAAATTGCTCGAAAAGAGCGATATCGATTATTCTGCATACTTCTGACTGAAGTCTCAACAAGATTATCGTAAAAAATGCATATCTCAGCTTGAAACCCCACGAAAGCCAAGATATCGCTGGTTCTGCATATCAAACGCACTGTGGAGTGGTGAAAACACCGGATATGGTTTTTCTCGCATTATCTAGCTCGAAAAGAGCGATCTCGATGTTTCAGCATACTTCGTACAGAAGTCTCACCAAGATTATCGCAGAAAATGCATATCTCAGCTTGAAACCCCACGAAAACCAAGATGTCGCCGGTTCTGCATATTAAACGCACTGTGGAGTGGTGAAAACACCAGAAAACGTGTTTCTCGCATTAAGTAGCTCGAAAAGAGCGTTCTCGAAGATCCTGCATACTTCTGACAGAAGTCTCACCAAGATTATCGTAGAAAATGCATATCTCAGCTTGAAACCCGACCGAAACCGAGTTATCTCCGGTTCTGCACATTAAACGTACCGTGGAGTGGTGAAAACACCAGAAAACGTGTTTCGCGCATTAAGTAGCTCGAAAAGAGCGATCTAGATGATTCTGCATACTTCTGACAAAAGACCCACCAAGATTAGCGCAGAAAATGCATATCTCAGCTTGAAACCCCACGAAAACCAAGATGTCGCCGGTTCTGCATATTAAACGCACTGTGGAGTGGTGAAAACACCAGAAAACGTGTTTCTCGCATTAAGTAGCTCGAAAAGAGCGTTCTCGAAGATTCTGCATACTTCTGACAGAAGTCTCACCAGGGTTATCGTAGAAAATGCATATCTCAGCTTGAAACCCGACCGAAACCAAGATATCTCCGGTTCTGCATGTCAAAGGTACTGTGGAGTGGTGAAAACACCAGAAAACGTGTTTCGTGCATTAAGTAGCTCGAAAAGAGCGATCTAGATGATTCTGCATACTTCTGACAAAAGACCCACCAAGATTAGCGCAGAAAATGCATATCTCAGCTGGAAACTCCACGAAAATCAAGATATCGCCTGTTCTGCACATCAAACGCACTGTGGAGTGGTGAAAACAACCAGAGAACGTGTTTCTCGCATTAAATAGCTCGAAAAGAGCGATCCCGATGCTTCAGCGTACTTCGGACAGAAGTCTCACCAAGATTATCGCAGGAAATGCATATCTCAGCTTGAAACCCGACCGAAACCAAGATATCTCCGGTTCTGCATGTCTAACGTACTGTGGAGTGGTGAAAACACCAGAAAACGTGTTTCGTGCATTAAGTAGCTCGAAAAGAGCGATCTAGATGATTCTGCATACTTCTGACTGAAGTCTCACCAATATTATCGCAGAAAATGCATATCTCAGCTCGAAACCTCATGAAAATCAAGATGTTGCCGGTTCTGCATATCAAACGCACTGTGGAGTGGTGAAAACAACCAGAGAACGTGTTTCACGCATTAAATAGCTCGAAAAGAGCGATCCCGATGATTCAGCAAACTTCGAACAGGAGTCTCACCAAGATTATCGCAGGAAGTGCATATCTCAGCTTGAAACCCCACGAAAACATAGATATCTCCGGTTCTGCATATCCAACGAACTGTGGAGTGGTGAAAACACCAGAAAACGTGTTTCGTGCATTAAGTAGCTCGAAAAGAGCGATCTAGATGATTCTGCATACTTCTGACTGAAGTCTCACCAATATTATCGCAGAAAATGCATATCTCAGCTCGAAACCTCATGAAAATCAAGATGTTGCCGGTTCTGCATATCAAACGCACTGTGGAGTGGTGAAAACAACCAGAGAACGTGTTTCACGCATTAAATAGCTCGAAAAGTGCGATCCCGATGATTCAGCAAACTTCGAACAGGAGTCTCACCAAGATTATCACAGGAAGTGCATATCTCAGCTTGAAACCCCACGAAAACATAGATATCTCCGGTTCTGCATATCCAACGAACTGTGGATTGGTGAAAACCCCAGAAAACGTTTTTCTCGCATTAAATAGCTCGAAAAGAGCGCTCTCGACGTTTCTGCATACTTCGGACAGATGTTTCACCAAGCTTATCGTAGAAAATGCATATCTCAGCTTGAAACCCGACGAAAACCAAAATATCTCCGGTTCTGCATATCCAACGAACTGTGGAGTGGTGAAAACCCCAGAAATTGAGTTTCTCGCATCAAATAGCTCGAAAAGAGCGCTGTTGATGTTTCTGCATACTTCTGACAGATGTTTCACTAAGATTATCGTAGAGAATGCATATCTCTGCTTGAAACCCGACCGAAACCAAGATATCACCGGTTCTGCATGTCAAACGTACCGTGGAGTGGTGAAAACAACAGAAAACGTGTTTCGTGCATTAAGTAGCTCGAAAAGAGCGATCTAGATCATTCTGCATCCTTCTGACAAAAGACCCACCAAGATTATCGCAGAAAATGCATATCTCTGCTGGAAACACCACAAAACTCAAGATATCGCCTGTTCTGCACATCAAACGCACTGTGGAGTGGTGAAAACAACCAGAGAACGTGTTTCTCGCATTAAATTGCTCGAGTAGAGCGATCTCGATGATTCTTCATACTTCGGACAGAAGTCTCACCAAGATTACCGTAAAAAATGCATATCTCAGCTGAAAAACCCCACGAAAGCCAAGATATCGCTGGTTCTGGATATCAAACGCACTGTGGAGTGGTGAAAACAGCGGATAAGTTTTTTCTCCCATTAACTAGCTCGAAAAGAGCGATCTCGATGTTTCAGCATACTTCGGACAGAAGTCTCACCAAGAATATCGCAGGAAAAGCATATCTCAGCTTGAAACCCGACCGAAACCAAGATATCTGCGGTTCTGCATGTTAAACGTACTGTGGAGTGGTGAAAACACCTGAAAGCGTGTTTCGTGCATTAAGTAGCTCGAACAGAGCGATCTAGATGATTCTGCATACTTCTGACCGAAGTCTCACCAAGATTATCGCAGAAAATGCATATCTCTGCTTGAAACCCCACGAAAACCAAGATATCTACTGTTCTGCATATCCAAGGAACTGTGGAGTGGTGAAAACCCCAGAAAACCTGTTTCTCGGATTAAATAGCTCGAAAAGAGCGCTCTCGACGTTTCTGCATACTTCGGACAGATGTTTCACCAAGCTTATCGTAGAAAATGCATATCTCAGCTTGAAACCCGACCGAAACCAAGATATCGCCGGTTCTGCATGTCAAACGTACTGTGGAGTGGTGAAAACACCAGAAAACGTGTTTCGTGCATTAAGTAGCTCGAAAAGAGCGATCTAGATGATTCTGCATACTTCTGACTGAAGTCTCATCAATATTATCGCAGAAAATGCATATCTCAGCTTGAAACCCCCCGAAAACCAAGATATCTACTGTTCTGCATATCAAACGCACTGTGGAGTGGTGAAAACACAAGATAACGTGTTTCTCGCACTAACTAGCACGAAAAGAGCGATCTCGATGATTCTGCATACTTCTAACAGAAGTCTCACCAAGATTATCGCAGAAAATGCATATCTCTGCTTGAAACCCCACGAAAACCAAGATATCTACTGTTCTGCATATCCAACGAACTGTGGAGTGGTGAAACCCCCAGATAACGTGTTTCTCGCACTTGCTAGCTCGAAAAGAGCGATCTCGATGATTCAGCATACTTCGGACAGAAGTCTCACCAAGATTATCACAGAAAATACATATCTCAGCTTGAATCCCCACGAAAACCAAGATATCGCCGGTTCTGCATATCAAACGCACTGTGGAGTGGTGAAACACCAGATAACGTGTTTCTCGCATTAAGTAGCTCGAAACGAGCGATCTCGAATATTCTGGATACTTCGGACAGAAGTCTCACCAAAATTATCGTAAAAAATGCATATCTCAGCTTGAAACCCCACGAAAACCAAGATATCGCTGTGTTCTGCATATCAAACGCACTGTGGAGTGGTGAAAACCCCAGAAAACGTGTTTCTCGCATTAAATAGCTCGAGTAGAGCGATCTCGATGATTCTTCATACTTCGGACAGAAGTCTCACCAAGATTACCGTAAAAAATGCATATCTCAGCTGAAAAACCCCACGAAAGCCAAGATATCGCTGGTTCTGGATATCAAACGCACTGTGGAGTGGTGAAAACAGCGGATAAGTTTTTTCTCCCATTAACTAGCTCGAAAAGAGCGATCTCGATGTTTCAGCCTACTTCGGACAGAAGTCTCACCAAGATTATCGCAGAAAATGCATATCTCAGCATGAAACCCCACGAAAACCAAGATATCGCCGGTTCTGCATATCAAACGCACTGTGGAGTGGTGAAAACAACCAGAGAACGTGTTTCTCGCGTTAAATAGCTCGAAAAGGCCGATCACGATGATTCTGCATACTTCTGACAGAAGTCTCACCAAGATTATCGTAGAAAATGCATATCTCAACTTGAAACCCCACGAAAGCCAAGATATCGCTGGTTCTGCATATCAAACGCGCTGTGCAGTGGTGAAAACAGCGGATAAGTTTTTTCTCGCATTAACTAGCTCGAAAAGAGCGATCTCGATGTTTCAGCCTACTTCGGACAGAAGTCTCAACAAGATTATCGCAGAAAATGCATATCTCAGCTTGAAACCCCACGAAAACCAAGATATCTACTGTTCTGCATATCAAACGCACTGTGGAGTGGTGAAAACACCAGATAACGTGTTTCTCGCACTAACTAGCTCGAAAAGAGCGATCTCGATGATTCTGCATACTTCTAACAGAAGTCTCACCAAGATTATCGCAGAAAATGCATATCTCTGCTTGAAACCCCACGAAAACCAAGATATCTCCTGTTCTGCATATCAAACGCACTGTGGAGTGGTGAAAACACCGGATAAGGTTTTTCTCGCATTAACTAGCTCGAAAAGAGCGATCTCGAATATTCTGCATACTTCTGACAGAAGTCTCACCAGGATTATCGTAGAAAATGCATATCTCAGCTTGAAACCCGACCGAAACCAAGATATCTCCGGTTCTGCATATCCAACGCACTGTGGAGTGGTGAAAACACCAGATAACGTGTTTCTCGCATTAAATAGCTCGAAACGAGCGATCTCGATGATTAAGCATACTTCGGACAGAAGTCTAACCAAGATTATCGTAAAAAATGCATATCCCAGCTTGAAACCCCACGAAAACCAAGATATCTACGGTTCTGCATATCCAAAGCACTCTGGAGTGGTGAAAACACCAGATAACGTGTATCTCGCATTAAATAGCTCGAAACGAGCGATCTCGATGATTAAGCATACTTCGGACAGAAGTCTCACGAAGATTATCGTAAAAAATGCATATCTCAGCTTGAAACCCCACCAAAACCAAGATATCGCTGGTTCTGCATATCAAACGCACTGTGGAGTGGTGAAAACACCGGATAAGTTTTTTCTCGCACTAGCTAGCTCGAAAAGAGCGATCTCGATGATTCAGCATACTTCGGACAGAAGTCTCACCAAGATTATCACAGAAAATACATATCTCAGCTTGAATCCCCACGAAAACCAAGATATCGCCGGTTCTGCATATCAAACGCACTGTGGAGTGGTGAAACACCAGATAACGTGTTTCTCGCATTAAGTAGCTCGAAACGAGCGATCTCGATGATTCTGGATACTTCGGACAGAAGTCTCACCAAAATTATCGTAAAAAATGCATATCTCAGCTTGAAACCCCACGAAAACCAAGATATCGCTGTGTTCTGCATATCAAACGCACTGTGGAGTGGTGAAAACCCCAGAAAACGTGTTTCTCGCATTAAATAGCTCGAGTAGAGCGATCTCGATGATTCTTCATACTTCGGACAGAAGTCTCACCAAGATAACCGTAAAAAATGCATATCTCAGCTGAAAAACCCCACGAAAGCCAAGATATCGCTGGTTCTGGATATCAAACGCACTGTGGAGTGGTGAAAACAGCGGATAAGTTTTTTCTCCCATTAACTAGCTCGAAAAGAGCGATCTCGATGTTTCAGCCTACTTCGGACAGAAGTCTCACCAAGATTATCGCAGAAAATGCATATCTCAGCATGAAACCCCACGAAAACCAAGATATCGCCGGTTCTGCATATCAAACGCACTGTGGAGTGGTGAAAACAACCAGAGAACGTGTTTCTCGCGTTAAATAGCTCGAAAAGGCCGATCACGATGATTCTGCATACTTCTGACAGAAGTCTCACCAAGATTATCGTAGAAAATGCATATCTCAACTTGAAACCCCACGAAAGCCAAGATATCGCTGGTTCTGCATATCAAACGCGCTGTGCAGTGGTGAAAACAGCGGATAAGTTTTTTCTCGCATTAACTAGCTCGAAAAGAGCGATCTCGATGTTTCAGCCTACTTCGGACAGAAGTCTCAACAAGATTATCGCAGAAAATGCATATCTCAGCTTGAAACCCCACGAAAACCAAGATATCTACTGTTCTGCATATCAAACGCACTGTGGAGTGGTGAAAACACCAGATAACGTGTTTCTCGCACTAACTAGCTCGAAAAGAGCGATCTCGATGATTCTGCATACTTCTAACAGAAGTCTCACCAAGATTATCGCAGAAAATGCATATCTCTGCTTGAAACCCCACGAAAACCAAGATATCTCCTGTTCTGCATATCAAACGCACTGTGGAGTGGTGAAAACACCGGATAAGGTTTTTCTCGCATTAACTAGCTCGAAAAGAGCGATCTCGAATATTCTGCATACTTCTGACAGAAGTCTCACCAGGATTATCGTAGAAAATGCATATCTCAGCTTGAAACCCGACCGAAACCAAGATATCTCCGGTTCTGCATATCCAACGCACTGTGGAGTGGTGAAAACACCAGATAACGTGTTTCTCGCATTAAATAGCTCGAAACGAGCGATCTCGATGATTAAGCATACTTCGGACAGAAGTCTAACCAAGATTATCGTAAAAAATGCATATCCCAGCTTGAAACCCCACGAAAACCAAGATATCTACGGTTCTGCATATCCAAAGCACTCTGGAGTGGTGAAAACACCAGATAACGTGTATCTCGCATTAAATAGCTCGAAACGAGCGATCTCGATGATTAAGCATACTTCGGACAGAAGTCTCACGAAGATTATCGTAAAAAATGCATATCTCAGCTTGAAACCCCACCAAAACCAAGATATCGCTGGTTCTGCATATCAAACGCACTGTGGAGTGGTGAAAACACCGGATAAGTTTTTTCTCGCACTAGCTAGCTCGAAAAGAGCGATCTCGATGATTCAGCATACTTCGGACAGAAGTCTCACCAAGATTATCACAGAAAATACATATCTCAGCTTGAATCCCCACGAAAACCAAGATATCGCCGGTTCTGCATATCAAACGCACTGTGGAGTGGTGAAACACCAGATAACGTGTTTCTCGCATTAAGTAGCTCGAAACGAGCGATCTCGATGATTCTGGATACTTCGGACAGAAGTCTCACCAAAATTATCGTAAAAAATGCATATCTCAGCTTGAAACCCCACGAAAACCAAGATATCGCTGTGTTCTGCATATCAAACGCACTGTGGAGTGGTGAAAACCCCAGAAAACGTGTTTCTCGCATTAAATAGCTCGAGTAGAGCGATCTCGATGATTCTTCATACTTCGGACAGAAGTCTCACCAAGATAACCGTAAAAAATGCATATCTCAGCTGAAAAACCCCACGAAAGCCAAGATATCGCTGGTTCTGGATATCAAACGCACTGTGGAGTGGTGAAAACAGCGGATAAGTTTTTTCTCCCATTAACTAGCTCGAAAAGAGCGATCTCGATGTTTCAGCCTACTTCGGACAGAAGTCTCACCAAGATTATCGCAGAAAATGCATATCTCAGCATGAAACCACACGAAAACCAAGATATCGCCGGTTCTGCATATCAAACGCACTGTGGAGTGGTGAAAACAACCAGAGAACGTGTTTCTCGCGTTAAATAGCTCGAAAAGGCCGATCACGATGATTCTGCATACTTCTGACAGAAGTCTCACCAAGATTATCGTAGAAAATGCATATCTCAGCTTGAAACCCCACGAAAGCCAAGATATCGCTGGTTCTGCATATCAAACGCACTGTGCAGTGGTGAAAACAGCGGATAAGTTTTTTCTCGCATTAACTAGCTCGAAAAGAGCGATCTCGATGTTTCAGCCTACTTCGGACAGAAGTCTCAACAAGATTATCGCAGAAAATGCATATCTCAGCTTGAAACCCCACGAAAACCAAGATATCTACTGTTCTGCATATCAAACGCACTGTGGAGTGGTGAAAACACCAGATAACGTGTTTCTCGCAATAACTAGCTCGAAAAGAGCGATCTCGATGATTCTGCATACTTCTAACAGAAGTCTCACCAAGATTATCGCAGAAAATGCATATCTCAGCTTGAAACCTCACGAAAACCAAGATATCTACTGTTCTGCATATCCAACGAACTGTGGAGTGGTGAAACCCCCAGATAACGTGTTTCTCGCACTAGCTAGCTCGAAAAGAGCGATCTCGATGATTCAGCATACTTCGGACAGAAGTCTCACCAAGATTATCACAGAAAATACATATCTCAGCTTGAATCCCCACGAAAACCAAGATATCTCCTGTTCTGCATATCAAACGCACTGTGGAGTGGTGAAAACACCGGATAAGGTTTTTCTCGCATTAACTAGCTCGAAAAGAGCGATCTCGAATATTCTGCATACTTCTGACAGAAGTCTCACCAGGATTATCGTAGAAAATGCATATCTCAGCTTGAAACCCGACCGAAACCAAGATATCTCCGGTTCTGCATATCCAACGCACTGTGGAGTGGTGAAAACACCAGATAACGTGTTTCTCGCATTAAATAGCTCGAAACGAGCGATCTCGATGATTAAGCATACTTCGGACAGAAGTCTAACCAAGATTATCGTAAAAAATGCATATCCCAGCTTGAAACCCCACGAAAACCAAGATATCTACGGTTCTGCATATCCAAAGCACTCTGGAGTGGTGAAAACACCAGATAACGTGTATCTCGCATTAAATAGCTCGAAACGAGCGATCTCGATGATTAAGCATACTTCGGACAGAAGTCTCACGAAGATTATCGTAAAAAATGCATATCTCAGCTTGAAACCCCACCAAAACCAAGATATCGCTGGTTCTGCATATCAAACGCACTGTGGAGTGGTGAAAACACCGGATAAGTTTTTTCTCGCATTAACTAGGTCGAAAAGAGCGATCTCGATGTTTCAGCATACTTCGGACAGAAGTCTCACAAAGCTTATCGTAGAAAATGCATATCTCAGCTTGAAACCCGACGAATACCAAAATATCTCCGGTTCTGCATATCCAACGCACTGTGGAGTTGTGAAAACACTAGATAACGTGTTTCTCGCATTAGATAGCTCGAAACGAGCGATCTCGATGATTCTGCATACTTCGGACAGAAGTCTCAACAAGATTATCGCAGAAAATGCATATCTCAGCTTGAAACCCCACGAAAGCCAAGATATCGCTGGTTCTGCATATCAAACGCACTGTGGAGTGGTGAAAACACCAGATAACGTGTATCTCGCATTAAATAGCTCGAAACGAGCGATCTCGATGATTAAGCATACTTCGGACAGAAGTCTCACGAAGATTATCGTAAAAAATGCATATCTCAGCTTGAAACCCCACCAATACCAAGATATCGCTGGTTCTGCATATCAAACGCACTGTGGAGTGTTGAAAAAACCGGATAAGTTTTTCTCGCATTAACTAGGTCGAAAAGAGCGATCTCGATGTTTCAGCATACTTCTGACTGAAGTCTCACCAATATTATTGCAGGAAATGCATATCTCAGCTTGAAGCCCCACGAAAACCAAGATATCGCTGGTTCTGCATATCAAACGCACTGCGGAGTGGTGAAAACCCCAGAAAACGAGTTTCTCGCATTAAATAGCTCGAAAAGAGCGCTCTCGACGTTTCTGCATACTTCGGACAGATGTTTCACCAAGCTTATCGTAGAAAATGCATATCTCAGCTTGAAACCCGACGAAAACCAAAATATCTCCGGTTCTGCATATCCAACGAACTGTGGAGTGGTGAAAACCCCAGAAATTGAGTTTCTCGCATCAAATAGCTCGAAAAGAGCGCTGTTGATGTTTCTGCATACTTCTGACAGATGTTTCACTAAGATTATCGTAGAGAATGCATATCTCTGCTTGAAACCCGACCGAAACAAAGATATCTCCGGTTCTGCATGTCAAACGTACCGTGGAGTGGTGAAAACAACAGAAAACGTGTTTCGTGCATTAAGTAGCTCGAAAAGAGCGATCTAGATGATTCTGCATCCTTCTGACAAAAGACCCACCAAGATTATCGCAGAAAATGCATATCTCTGCTGGAAACACCACAAAACTCAAGATATCGCCTGTTCTGCACATCAAACGCACTGTGGAGTGGTGAAAACAACCAGAGAACGTGTTTCTCGCATTAAATTGCTCGAAAAGGGCTATCCCAATGATTCAGCATACTTCGGACAGAAGTCTCACCAAGAATATCGCAGGAAAAGCATATCTCAGCTTGAAACCCGACCGAAACCAAGATATCTGCGGTTCTGCATGTCAAACGTACTGTGGAGTGGTGAAAACACCTGAAAGCGTGTTTCGTGCATTAAGTAGCTCGAAAAGAGCGATCTAGATGATTCTGCATACTTCTGACCGAAGTCTCACCAATATTATCGCAGGAAGTGCATATCTCAGCTTGAAACCCCACGAAAACCAAGATATCTCCGGTTCTGCATATCCAACGAACTGTGGAGTGGTGACAACCCCAGAAAACGAGTTCCTCGCATTAAATAGCTCGAAAAGAGCGCTGTTGATGTTTCTGCATACTTCGGACAGATGTTTCACCAAGCTTATCGTAGAAAATGCATATCTCAGCTTGAAACCCGACGAAAACCAAAATATCGCCGGTTCTGCATACCAAACCAACTGTGGAGTGGTGAAAACACCAGATAACGTGTTTCTCGCATTAAATAGCTCGAAAAGTGCGATCTCGATGATTCTGCATACTTCTAAAAGAAGTCTCACCAAGATTATCGCAGAAAATGCATATCTCTGCTTGAAACCCCACGAAAACCAAGATATCTACTGTTCTGCATATCCAAGGAACTGTGGAGTGGTGAAAACCCCAGAAAACCTGTTTCTCGGATTAAATAGTTTGAAAAGAGCGCTCTCGACGTTTCTGCATACTTCGGACAGATGTTTCACCAAGCTTATCGTAGAAAATGCATATCTCAGCTTGAAACCCGACCGAAACCAAGATATCGCCGGTTCTGCATGTCAAACGTACTGTGGAGTGGTGAAAACACAAGATAACGTGTTTCTCGCACTAACTAGCACGAAAAGAGCGATCTCGATGATTCTGCATACTTCTAACAGAAGTCTCACCAAGATTATCGCAGAAAATGCATATCTCTGCTTGAAACCCCACGAAAACCAAGATATCTACTGTTCTGCATATCCAAGGAACTGTGGAGTGGTGAAAACACCAGAAAACGTGTTTCGTGCATTAAGTAGCTCGAAAAGAGCGATCTAGATGATTCTGCATACTTCTGACTGAAGTCTCATCAATATTATCGCAGAAAATGCATATCTCAGCTTGAAACCCCCCGAAAACCAAGATATCTACTGTTCTGCATATCAAACGCACTGTGGAGTGGTGAAAACACAAGATAACGTGTTTCTCGCACTAACTAGCACGAAAAGAGCGATCTCGATGATTCTGCATACTTCTAACAGAAGTCTCACCAAGATTATCGCAGAAAATGCATATCTCTGCTTGAAACCACACGAAAACCAAGATATCTACTGTTCTGCATATCCAACGAACTGTGGAGTGGTGAAACCCCCAGATAACGTGTTTCTCGCACTAGCTAGCTCGAAAAGAGCGATCTCGATGATTCAGCATACTTCGGACAGAAGTCTCACCAAGATTATCACAGAAAATACATATCTCAGCTTGAATCCCCACGAAAACCAAGATATCGCCGGTTCTGCATATCAAACGCACTGTGGAGTGGTGAAACACCAGATAACGTGTTTCTCGCATTAAGTAGCTCGAAACGAGCGATCTCGATGATTCTGGATACTTCGGACAGAAGTCTCACCAAAATTATCGTAAAAAATGCATATCTCAGCTTGAAACCCCACGAAAACCAAGATATCGCTGTGTTCTGCATATCAAACGCACTGTGGAGTGGTGAAAACCCCAGAAAACGTGTTTCTCGCATTAAATAGCTCGAGTAGAGCGATCTCGATGATTGTTCATACTTCGGACAGAAGTCTCACCAAGATTACCGTAAAAAATGCATATCTCAGCTGAAAAACCCCACGAAAGCCAAGATATCGCTGGTTCTGGATATCAAACGCACTGTGGAGTGGTGAATACAGCGGATAAGTTTTTTCTCCCATTAACTAGCTCGAAAAGAGCGATCTCGATGTTTCAGCCTACTTCGGACAGAAGTCTCACCAAGATTATCGCAGAAAATGCATATCTCAGCATGAAACCCCACGAAAACCAAGATATCGCCGGTTCTGCATATCAAACGCACTGTGGAGTGGTGAAAACAAACAGAGAACGTGTTTCTCGCGTTAAATAGCTCGAAAAGGCCGATCACGATGATTCTGCATACTTCTGACAGAAGTCTCACCAAGATTATCGTAGAAAATGCATATCTCAGCTTGAAACCCCACGAAAGCCAAGATATCGCTGGTTCTGCATATCAAACGCACTGTGCAGTGGTGAAAACAGCGGATAAGTTTTTTCTCGCATTAACTAGCTCGAAAAGAGCGATCTCGATGTTTCAGCCTACTTCGGACAGAAGTCTCAACAAGATTATCGCAGAAAATGCATATCTCAGCTTGAAACACCACGAAAACCAAGATATCTACTGTTCTGCATATCAAACGGTCTGTGGAGTGGTGAAAACACCAGATAACGTGTTTCTCGCACTAACTAGCTCGAAAAGAGCGATCTCGATGATTCTGCATACTTCTAACAGAAGTCTCACCAAGATTATCGCAGAAAATGCATATCTCTGCTTGAAACCCCACGAAAACCAAGATATCTACTGTTCTGCATATCCAACGAACTGTGGAGTGGTGAAACCCCCAGATAACGTGTTTCTCGCACTAGCTAGCTCGAAAAGAGCGATCTCGATGATTCAGCATACTTCGGACAGAAGTCTCACCAAGATTATCACAGAAAATACATATCTCAGCTTGAATCCCCACGAAAACCAAGATATCTCCTGTTCTGCATATCAAACGCACTGTGGAGTGGTGAAAACACCGGATAAGGTTTTTCTCGCATTAACTAGCTCGAAAAGAGCGATCTCGAATATTCTGCATACTTCTGACAGAAGTCTCACCAGGATTATCGTAGAAAATGCATATCTCAGCTTGAAACCCGACCGAAACCAAGATATCTCCGGTTCTGCATATCCAACGCACTGTGGAGTGGTGAAAACACCAGATAACGTGTTTCTCGCATTAAATAGCTCGAAACGAGCTATCTCGATGATTAAGCATACTTCGGACAGAAGTCTAACCAAGCTTATCGTAAAAAATGCATATCCCAGCTTGAAACCCCACGAAAACCAAGATATCTACGGTTCTGCATATCCAAAGCACTCTGTAGTGGTGAAAACACCAGATAACGTGTATCTCGCATTAAATAGCTCGAAACGAGCGATCTCGATGATTAAGCATACTTCGGACAGAAGTCTCACGAAGATTATCGTAAAAAATGCATATCTCAGCTTGAAACCCCAACAAAACCAAGATATCGCTGGTTCTGCATATCAAACGCACTGTGGAGTGGTGAAAACACCGGATAAGTTTTTTCTCGCATTAACTAGGTCGAAAAGAGCGATCTCGATGTTTCAGCATACTTCGGACAGAAGTCTCACCAAGCTGATCGTAGAAAATGCATATCTCAGCTTGAAACCCGACGAATACCAAAATATCTCCGGTTCTGCATATCCAACGCACTGTGGAGTTGTGAAAACACTAGATAACGTGTTTCTCGCATTAGATAGCTCGAAACGAGCGATCTCGATGATTCTGCATACTTCGGACAGAAGTCTCAACAAGATTATCGCAGAAAATGCATATCTCAGCTTGAAACCCCACGAAAGCCAAGATATCGCTGGTTCTGCATATCAAACGCACTGTGGAGTGGTGAAAACACCAGATAACGTGTTTCTCGCATTAAGTAGCTCGAAACGAGCGTTCTCGATGATTCTGCATACTTCGTATAGATGAAACACCAAGATTATCGCAGAAAATGCATATTTCAGCTGGAAACCCCATGAAAACCAAGTTATCGGCGGCTCTACATATCAAACGCACTGTGGAGTGGTCAAAGACCCAGAAAACTTGTTTTTTCGCATTAAATAGCTAGAAAAGTGCGATCTCGAAGATTCTGCATACTTCTGACTGAAGTCTCACCAATATTATTGCAGGAAATGCATATCTCAGCTTGAAGCCCCACGAAAACCAAGATATCGCTGGTTCTGCATATCAAACGCACTGCGGAGTGGTGAAAACCCCAGAAAACGAGTTTCTCACATTAAATAGCTCGAAAAGAGCGCTCTCGATGTTTCTGCATACTTCTGACAAAAGACCCACCAAGATTATCGCAGAAAATGCATATCTCAGCTGGAAACACCACGAAAATCAAGATATCGCCTGTTCTGCACATCAAACGTACCGTGGAGTGGTGAAAACCCCAGAAAACGAGTTTCTCGCATTAAATAGCTCGAAAAGTGCGATCCCGATGATTCAGCATACTTCGGACAGAAGTCTCACCAAGATTATCGCAGGAAATGCATATCGCAGCTTGAAACCCCACGAAAACCAAGATATCTCCGGTTCTGCATATCCAACGAACTGTGGAGTGGTGAAAACCCCAGAAAACGTGTATCTAGCATTAAATAGCTCGAAAAGAGCGCTCTCGACGTTTCTGCATACTTCGGACAGATGTTTCACCAAGCTTATATTAGAAAATGCATATCTCGGCTTGAAACCCGACGAAAACCAAAATATCTCCGGTTCTGCATATCCAACGAACTGTGGAGTGGTGAAAACCCCAGAAAACGAGTTTCTCACATTAAATAGCTCGAAAAGAGCGCTCTCGATGTTTCTGCATACTTCTGACAAAAGACCCACCAAGATTATAGCAGAAAATGCATATCTCAGCTGGAAACACCACGAAAATCAAGATATCGCCTGTTCTGCACATCAAACGTACCGTGGAGTGGTGAAAACACCAGAAAACGTGTTTCTCGCATTAAATAGCTCGAAAAGAGCGATCTAGATGATTCTGCATACTTGTGACTGAAGTCTCACCAATATTGTCGCAGAAAATGCATATCTCAGCTTGAAACCCCAAGAAAGCCAAGATATCGCTGGTTCTGCATATCAAACGCACTGTGGAGTGGAGAAAACACCAGATACCGTGTTTCTCGCATTAAGTAGCTCGAAACGAGCGTTCTCGATGATTCTGCATACTTCGTATAGATGAAACACCAAGATTATCGCAGAAAATGCATATTTCAGCTGGAAACCCCATGAAAACCAAGTTATCGGCGGCTCTACATATCAAACGCACTGTGGAGTGGTCAAAACACCAGAAAACTTGTTTTTTCGCATTAAATAGCTCGAAAAGAGCGATCTAGATGATTCTGCATACTTCTGACTGAAGTCTCGCCAAGATTATCGTAAAAAATGCATATCTCAGCTTGAAACCCCACGAAAACCAAGATATCGCTGGTTCTGCATATCAAACGCACTGCGGAGTGGTGAAAACACCAGATAACGTGTTTCTCGCATTAGATAGCTCGAAAAGAGCGATCTAGATGATTCAGCATACTTCGGACAGAAGTCTCACCAAGATTATCGCAGGAAATGCATATCTCAGCTTGAAACCCCACGAAAACCAAGATATCTACTGTTCTGCATATCCAACGAACTGTGGAGTGGTGAAAACCCCACAAAACGTGTTTCTAGCATTAAATAGCTCGAAAAGAGCGCTCTTGACATTTCTGCATACTTCGGACAGAAGTCTCAACAAGATTATCGCAGAAAATGCATATCTCAGCTTGAAACCCCACGAAAACCAAGATATGTACTGTTCTGCATATCAAACGCACTGTGGAGTGGTGAAAACACCAGATAACGTGTTTCTCGCACTAACTAGCTCGAAACGAGCGATCTCGATGATTCTGCATCCTTCGGCCAGAAGTCTCAACAAGATTATCGCAGAAAATGCATATCTCAGCTGGAAACACCACGAAAATCAAGATATCGCCGGTTCTGCATATAAAACGCACTGTGGAATGTTGAAAACACCAGAAAACTTGTTTTTTCGCATTAAATAGCTCGAAAAGAGCGATCTCGAAGATTCTGCATACTTCTGACAGAAGTCTCACAAAGATTAACGTAGAAAATGCATATCTCAGCTTGAAACCCGACCAAATCCAAGATGTCGCCGGTTCTGCATATCAAACGCACTGTGGAGTTGTGAAAACACCAGATAACGTGTTTCTCGCATTATGTAGCTCGAAAAGAGCGTTCTCGAAGATTCTGCATACTTCTGACAGAAGTCTCACCAAGATTATCGTAGAAAATGCATATCTCAACTTGAAACCCGACCGAAACAAAGATATCTCCGGTTCTGCATGTCAAACGTACTGTGGAGTGGTGAATACACCAGAAAACGTGTTTCTCGCATTAAATAGCTCGAAAAGAGCGATCTAGATGATTCTACATACTTCTGACAGAAGACACACCAAGATTATCGCAGAAAATGCATATCTCAGCTTGAAACATCACGAAAATCAAGATGTCGCCGGTTCTGCATATCAAACGCACTGTGAAGTCGTGAAAACAACCAGACAACGTGTTCCTCGCATTAAATAGCTCGAAAAGAGCGATCCCGATGATTCTGCATACTTCTGACAGAAGTCTCACCATGACTATCGTAGAAAATGCATATCTCAGCTTGAAACCCGACGAAATCCAAGATGTCGCCGGTTCTGCATATCAAACGCACTGTGGAATGTTGAAAACACCAGAAAACTTGTTTTTTCGCATTAAATAGCTTGAAAAGAGCGATCTAGATGATTCTGCATACTTCTGACTGAAGTCTCACCAAGATTATCGCAGAAAATCCATATCTCAGCTTGAAACATCACGAAAATTAAGATGTCGCTGGTTCTGCATATCAAACGCACTGTGGAGTCGTGAAAACAACCAGACAACGTGTTTCTCGCATTAAATAGCTCGCAAAGAGCGATCCCGATGATTCTGCATACTTCTGGTAGAAGTCTCACCAAGATTATCGTTGAAAATGCACATCTCAGCTAGATACCCGACGAAAGCCAAGATGTCGCTGTTTCTGCATATCAAACGCACTGTGGAGTGGTGAAAACACCAGATAACGTGTTTCTCGCATTATGTAGCTCGAAAAGAGCGTTCTCGAAGATTCTGCATACTTCTGACAGAAGTCTCACCAAGATTATCGAAGAAAATGCATATCTCAACTTGAAACCCGACCGAAACAAAGATATCTCCGGTTCTGCATGTCAAACGTACTGTGGAGTGGTGAATACACCAGAAAACGTGTTTCTCGCATTAAATAGCTCGAAAAGAGCGATCTAGATGATTCTACATACTTCTGACAGAAGACTCACCAAGATTATCGCAGAAAATGCATATCTCAGCTTGAAACATCACGAAAATCAAGATGTCGCCGGTTCTGCATATCAAACGCACTGTGAAGTCGTGAAAACAACCAGACAACATGTTTCTCGCATTAAATAGCTCGCAAAGAGCGATCCCGATGATTCTGCATACTTCTGACAGAAGTCTCACCAAGATTATCGTTGAAAATGCACATCTCAGCTTGAAACCCGACGAAATCCAAGATGTCGGCGGTTCTGCATATCAAACGCAATGTGGAGTGGTGAAAACACCAGATAACGTGTTTCTCGCATTAAATAGCTCGAAAAAAGGGATCTCGATGATTCTGCATACTTCTGACAGAAGACTCACCAAGATCATCGCAGAAAATGCATATCTCAGCTGGAAACACCACGAAAATCAAGATATCGCCGGTTCTGCATATAAAACGCACTGTGGAATGTTGAAAACACCAGAAAACTTGTTTTTTCGCATTAAATAGCTCGAAAAGAGCGATCTCGAAGATTCTGCATACTTCTGACAGAAGTCTCACAAAGATTAACGTAGAAAATGCATATCTCAGCTTGAAACCCGACGAAATCCAAGATGTCGCCGGTTCTGCATATCAAACGCACTGTGGAGTTGTGAAAACACCAGATAACGTGTTTCTCGCATTATGTAGCTCGAAAAGAGCGTTCTCGAAGATTCTGCATACTTCTGACAGAAGTCTCACCAAGATTATCGTAGAAAATGCATATCTCAACTTGAAACCCGACCGAAACAAAGATATCTCCGGTTCTGCATGTCAAACGTACTGTGGAGTGGTGAATACACCAGAAAACGTGTTTCTCGCATTAAATAGCTCGAAAAGAGCGATCTAGATGATTCTACATACGTCTGACAGAAGACTCACCAAGATTATCGCAGAAAATGCATATCTCAGCTTGAAACATCACGAAAATCAAGATGTCGCCGGTTCTGCATATCAAACGCACTGTGAAGTCGTGAAAACAACCAGACAACGTGCTCCTCGCATTAAATAGCTCGAAAAGAGCGATCCCGATGATTCTGCATACTTCTGACAGAAGTCTCACCAAGATTATCGTTGAAAATGAATATCTCAGCTTGAAACCCGACGAAATCCAAGATGTCGCCGGTTCTGCATATCAAACGCAATGTGTAGTGGTGAAAACACCAGATAATGTGTTTCTCGCATTAAATAGCTCGAAAAAAGGGATCTCGATGATTCTGCATACTTCTGACAGAAGACTCACCAAGATTATCGCAGAAGATGCATATCTCAGCTGGAAACACCACGAAAATCAAGATGTCGCTGGTTCTGCATATCAAACGCACTGTGGAGTCGTGAAAACAACCAGACAACGTGTTTCTCGCATTAAATAGCTCGCAAATAGCGATCCCGATGATTCTGCATACTTCTGACAGAAGTCTCACCAAGATTATCGTTGAAAATGCACATCTCAGCTTGATACCCGACGAAAGCCAAGATGTCGCTGTTTCTGCATATCAAACGCACTGTGGAGTGGTGAAAACACCAGATAACGTGTTTCTCGCATTATGTAGCTCGAAAAGAGCGTTCTCGAAGATTCTGCATACTTCTGTCAGAAGTCTCACCAAGATTATCGAAGAAAATGCATATCTCAACTTGAAACCCGACCGAAACAAAGATATCTCCGGTTCTGCATGTCAAACGTACTGTGGAGTGGTGAATACACCAGAAAACGTGTTTCTCGCATTAAATAGCTCGAAAAGAGCGATCTAGATGATTCTACATACTTCTGACAGAAGGCTCACCAAGATTATCGCAGAAAATGCATATCTCAGCTTGAAACATCACGAAAATCAAGATGTCGCCGGTTCTGCATATCAAACGCACTGTGAAGTCGTGAAAACTACCAGACAACGTGTTTCTCGCATTAAATAGCTCGCAAAGAGCGATCCCGATGATTCTGCATACTTCTGACAGAAGTCTCACCAAGATTATCGTTGAAAATGCACATCTCAGCTTGAAACCCGACGAAATCCAAGATGTCGGCGGTTCTGCATATCAAACGCAATGTGGAGTGGTGAAAACACCAGATAACGTGTTTCTCGCATTAAATAGCTCGAAAAAAGGGATCTCGATGATTCTGCATACTTCTGACAGAAGACTCACCAAGATCATCGCAGAAAATGCATATCTCAGCTGGAAACACCACGAAAATCAAGATATCGCCGGTTCTGCATATAAAACGCACTGTGGAATGTTGAAAACACCAGAAAACTTGTTTTTTCGCATTAAATAGCTCGAAAAGAGCGATCTCGAAGATTCTGCATACTTCTGACAGAAGTCTCACAAAGATTAACGTAGAAAATGCATATCTCAGCTTGAAACCCGACGAAATCCAAGATGTCGCCGGTTCTGCATATCAAACGCACTGTGGAGTTGTGAAAACACCAGATAACGTGTTTCTCGCATTATGTAGCTCGAAAAGAGCGTTCTCGAAGATTCTGCATACTTCTGACAGAAGTCTCACCAAGATTATCGTAGAAAATGCATATCTCAACTTGAAACCCGACCGAAACAAAGATATCTCCGGTTCTGCATGTCAAACGTACTGTGGAGTGGTGAATACACCAGAAAACGTGTTTCTCGCTTTAAATAGCTCGAAAAGAGCGATCCAGATGGTTCTACATACTTCTGAGAGAAGACTCACCAAGATTATCGCAGAGAATGCATATCTCAGTATGAACCCCGACGAAATCCAAGATGTCGCCGGTTCTGTATATCAAACGCACTGTGGAATGTTGAAAACACCAGAAAATTTGTTTTTTCGCATTAAATAGCTTGAAAAGAGCGATCTAGATGATTCTGTATACTTCTGACTGAAGTCGCACCAAGATTATCATAGACAATCTATATCTCAGCTTGAAACCTCACGAAAATCAAGATGTCGCCGGTTCTGCATATCAAACGCACTGTGGAGTCGTGAAAACATCCAGACAACGTGTTTCTCGCATTAAATAGCTCGAAAAGAGCGATCCCGATGATTCTGCATACTTCTGACAGAAGTCTCACCAAGATTATCGTTGAAAATGCATATCTCAGCTTGATGCCCGACGAAAGCCAAGATGTCGCCGGTTCTGCATATCAAACGCACTGTGGAGTGGTGAAAACACCAGATAACGTGTTTCTCGCATTATGTAGCTCGAAAAGAGCGTTCTCGAAGATTCTGCATACTTCTGACAGAAGTCTCTCCAAGATTCTCGTAGAAAATACCAAATCTCAGCTTGAAACCCGACCGAAACAAAGATATCTCTGGTTCTGCATGTCAAACGTACTGTGGAGTGGTGAATACACCAGAAAACGTGTTTCTCGCATTAAATAACTCGAAAAGAGCGATCCAGATGGTTCTACATACTTCTGACAGAAGACTTACAAAGATTATCGCAGAAAATGCATATCTCAGCTGGAAACACCACGAAAATCAAGATATCGCCGGTTCTGCATATCACACGCACTGTGGAATGTTGAAAACACCAGAAAACTTGTTTTTTCGCATTAAATAGCTCGAAACGAGCGATCTAGATGATTCTGCATACTTCTGACTGAAGTCTCACCAATATTATGTCAGAAAATGCATATCTCAGCTTGAAACCTCACGAAAATCGAGATGTTGCCGGTTCTGCATATCAAACGCACTGTGGAGTGGTGAAAACACCAGATATCGTGTTTCTCGCATTCTGTAGCTCGAAAAGAGCGTTCTCGAAGATTCTGCATACTTCTGACAGAAGTCTCACCAAGATTATCGCAGAAAATGCATATCTCAGCTTGAAAACCCACGAAAAGCAAGATATCGCCGGTTCTGCATGTCAAACGTACTGTGGAGTGGTGAATACACCAGAAAACGTGTTTCTCGCATTAAATAGCTCGAAAAAAGGGATCTCGATGATTCTGCATACTTCTGACAGAAGACTCACCAAGATTATCGCAGAAAATGCATATCTCAGCTGGAAACACCACGAAAATCAAGATATCGCCGGTTCTGCATATCACACGCACTGTGGAATGTTGAAAACACCAGAAAACTTGTTTTTTCGCATTAAATAGCTCGAAACGAGCGATCTAGATGATTCTGCATACTTCTTACTGAAGTCTCACCAATATTACGTCAGAAAATGCATATCTCAGCTTGAAACCTCACGAAAATCAAGATGTTGCCGGTTCTGCATATCAAACGCACTGTGGAGTGGTGAAAACAACCAGACAACGTGTTTCTCGCATTAAATAGGTCGAAAAGAGCGATCCCGTTGATTCTGCATACTTCTGACAGAAGTCTCACCAAGATTATCGCAGAAAATGCATATCTCAGCTTGAAACCTCACGAAAATCAAGATGTCGCCGGTTCTGCATATAAAACGCACTGTGGAATGTTGAAAACACCAGAATACTTGTTTTTTCACATTAATTAGCTCGAAAAGAGCGATCTAAATGATTCTGCATACTTCGGACTGAAGTGTCACGAAGATTATCGCAGAAAATCCATATCTCAGCTTGAAACCTCACGAAAACCAAGTTATCTCCGGTTCTGCACATCAAACGTACTGTGGAGTGGTGAATACACCAGAAAACGTGTTTCTCGCATTAACTAGCTCGAAAAGAGCGATCTAGATGATTCTGCATACTTCTGACAGAAGACTCACCAAGATTATCGCAGAGAATGCATATCTCAGTATGAACCCCGACGAAATCCAAGATGTCGCCGGTTCTGTATATCAAACGAACTGTGGAGTGGTGAAAACACCAGATATCGTGTTTCGCGCAATAAGTAGCTCGAAAAAAGGGATCTCGATGACTCTGCATACTTCTGACAGAAGACTCACCAACATCATCGCAGAAAATGCATATCTCAGCTGTAAACACCACGAAAATCAACATATCGCCGGTTCTGCATATAAAACGCACTGTGGAATGTTGAAAACACCAGAAAACTTGTTTTTTCGCATTAAATAGCTTGAAAAGAGCGATCTAGATGATTCTGTATACTTCTGACTGAAGTCGCACCAAGATTATCATAGACAATCCATATCTCAGCTTGAAACCTCACGAAAATCAAGATGTCGCCGGTTCTGCATATCAAACGCACTGTGGAGTCGTGAAAACATCCAGACAACGTGTTTCTCGCATTAAATAGCTCGAAAAGAGCGATCCCGATGATTCTGCATACTTCTGACAGAAGTCTCACCAAGATTATCGTTGAAAATGCATATCTCAGCTTGATGCCCGACGAAAGCCAAGATGTCGCCGGTTCTGCATATCAAACGCACTGTGGAGTGGTGAAAACACCAGATAACGTGTTTCTCGCATTATGTAGCTCGAAAAGAGCGTTCTCGAAGATTCTGCATACTTCTGACAGAAGTCTCTCCAAGATTCTCGTAGAAAATACCAAATCTCAGCTTGAAACCCGACCGAAACAAAGATATCTCTGGTTCTGCATGTCAAACGTACTGTGGAGTGGTGAATACGCCAGAAAACGTGTTTCTCGCATTAAATAGCTCGAAAAGAGCGATCCAGATGGTTCTACATACTTCTGACAGGAGACTTACAAAGATTATCGCAGAAAATGCATATCTCAGCTGGAAACACCACGAAAATCAAGATATCGCCGGTTCTGCATATCAAACGCACTGTGTAATGTTGAAAACACCAGAAAACTTGTTTTTTCGCATTAAATAGCTCGAAACGAGCGATCTAGATGATTCTGCATACTTCTGACTGAAGTCTCACCAATATTATGTCAGAAAATGCATATCTCAGCTTGAAACCTCACGAAAATCAAGATGTTGCCGGTTCTGCATATCAAACGCACTGTGGAGTGTTGAAAACACCAGATATCGTGTTTCGCGCAATAAGTAGCTCGAAAAAAGGGATCTCGATGACTCTGCATACTTCTGACAGAAGACTCACCAAGATCATCGCAGAAAATGCATATCTCAGCTGGAAACACCACGAAAATCAACATATCGCCGGTTCTGCATATAAAACGCACTGTGGAATGTTGAAAACACCAGAAAATTTGTTTTTTCGCATTAAATAGCTTGAAAAGAGCGATCTAGATGATTCTGCATACTTCTGACAGAAGACACACCAAGATCATCGCAGAAAATGCATATCTCAGCTGGAAACACCACGAAAATCAACATATCGCCGGTTCTGTATATCAAACGCACTGTGGAGTGGTGAAAACACCAGATAACGTGTTTCTCGCATTATGTAGCTCGAAAAGAGCGTTCTCGAAGATTCTGCATACTTCTGACAGAAGTCTCTCCTAGATTATCGTAGAAAATACCATATCTCAGCTTGAAACCCGACCGAAACAAAGATATCTCTGGTTCTGCATGTCAAACGTACTGTGGAGTGGTGAATACACCAGAAAACGTGTTTCTCGCATTAAATAGCTCGAAAAGAGCGATCCAGATGGTTCTACATACTTCTGACAGAAGACTTACCAAGATTATCGCAGAAAATGCATATCTCAGATGGAAACACCAAGAAAATCAAGATATCGCCGGTTCTGCATATCAAACGCACTGTGGAATGTTGAAAACACCAGAAAACTTGTTTTTTCGCATTAAATAGCTCGAAACGAGCGATCTAGATGATTCTGCATACTTCTGACTGAAGTCTCACCAATATTATGTCAGAAAATGCATATCTCAGCTTGAAACCTCACGAAAATCAAGATGTTGCCGGTTCTGCGTATCAAACGCACTGTGGAGTGGTGAAAACACCAGATATCGTGTTTCTCACATTAAATAGCTCGCAAAGAGGGATCTCGATGATTCTGCATACTTCTGACAGAAGACTCACCAAGATTATCGCAGAAAATGCATATCTCAGCTGGAAACACAACGAAAATCAAGATATCGCCGGTTCTGCATATAAAACGCGCTGTGGAATGTTGAAAACACCAGAAAACTTGTTTTTTCGCATTACATAGCTTGAAAACAGCGATCTAGATGATTCTGCATACTTCTGACAGAAGACTCACCAAGATTATCGCAGAAAATGCATATCTCAGCTGGAAACACCACGAAAATCAAGATATCGCCGGTTCTGCATATCACACGCACTGTGGAATGTTGAAAACACCAGAAAACTTGTTTTTTCGCATTAAATAGCTCGAAACGAGCGATCTAGATGATTCTGCATACTTCTGACTGAAGTCTCACCAATATTACGTCAGAAAATGCATATCTCAGCTTGAAACCTCACGAAAATCAAGATATTGCCGGTTCTGCATATCAAACGCACTGTGGAGTGGTGAAAACACCAGATATCGTGTTTCTCGCATTATGTAGCTCGAAAAGAGCGTTCTCGAAGATTCTGCATACTTCTGACAGAAGTCTCACCAAGATTATCGCAGAAAATGCATATCTCAGCTTGAAAACCCACGAAAAGCAAGATTTCGCCGGTTCTGCATGTCAAACGTACTGTGGAGTGGTGAATACACCAGAAAACGTGTTTCTCGCATTAAATAGCTCGAAAAAAGGGATCTCGATGATTCTGCATACTTCTGACAGAAGACTCACCAAGATTATCGCAGAAAATGCATATCTCAGCTGGAAACACCACGAAAATCAAGATATCGCCGGTTCTGCATATCACACGCACTGTGGAATGTTGAAAACACCAGAAAACTTGTTTTTTCGCATTAAATAGCTCGAAACGAGCGATCTAGATGATTCTGCATACTTCTGACTGAAGTCTCACCAATATTACGTCAGAAAATGCATATCTCAGCTTGAAACCTCACGAAAATCAAGATATTGCCGGTTCTGCATATCAAACGCACTGTGGAGTGGTGAAAACACCAGATATCGTGTTTCTCGCATTCTGTAGCTCGAAAAGAGCGTTCTCGAAGATTCTGCATACTTCTGACAGAAGTCTCACCAAGATTATCGCAGAAAATGCATATCTCAGCTTGAAAACCCACGAAAAGCAAGATATCGCCGGTTCTGCATGTCAAACGTACTGTGGAGTGGTGAATACACCAGAAAACGTGTTTCTCGCATTAAATAGCTCGAAAAAAGGGATCTCGATGATTCTGCATACTTCTGACAGAAGACTCACCAAGATTATCGCAGAAAATGCATATCTCAGCTGGAAACACCACGAAAATCAAGATATCGCCGGTTCTGCATATCACACGCACTGTGGAATGTTGAAAACACCAGAAAACTTGTTTTTTCGCATTAAATAGCTCGAAACGAGCGATCTAGATGATTCTGCATACTTCTTACTGAAGTCTCACCAATATTACGTCAGAAAATGCATATCTCAGCTTGAAACCTCACGAAAATCAAGATGTTGCCGGTTCTGCATATCAAACGCACTGTGGAGTGGTGAAAACAACCAGACAACGTGTTTCTCGCATTAAATAGGTCGAAAAGAGCGATCCCGTTGATTCTGCATACTTCTGACAGAAGTCTCACCAAGATTATCGCAGAAAATGCATATCTCAGCTTGAAACCTCACGAAAATCAAGATGTCGCCGGTTCTGCATATAAAACGCACTGTGGAATGTTGAAAACACCAGAATACTTGTTTTTTCACATTAATTAGCTCGAAAAGAGCGATCTAAATGATTCTGCATACTTCGGACTGAAGTGTCACGAAGATTATCGCAGAAAATCCATATCTCAGCTTGAAACCTCACGAAAACCAAGTTATCTCCGGTTCTGCACATCAAACGTACTGTGGAGTGGTGAATACACCAGAAAACGTGTTTCTCGCATTAACTAGCTCGAAAAGAGCGATCTAGATGATTCTGCATACTTCTGACAGAAGACTCACCAAGATTATCGCAGAGAATGCATATCTCAGTATGAACCCCGACGAAATCCAAGATGTCGCCGGTTCTGTATATCAAACGAACTGTGGAGTGGTGAAAACACCAGATATCGTGTTTCGCGCAATAAGTAGCTCGAAAAAAGGGATCTCGATGACTCTGCATACTTCTGACAGAAGACTCACCAACATCATCGCAGAAAATGCATATCTCAGCTGTAAACACCACGAAAATCAACATATCGCCGGTTCTGCATATAAAACGCACTGTGGAATGTTGAAAACACCAGAAAACTTGTTTTTTCGCATTAAATAGCTTGAAAAGAGCGATCTAGATGATTCTGTATACTTCTGACTGAAGTCGCACCAAGATTATCATAGACAATCCATATCTCAGCTTGAAACCTCACGAAAATCAAGATGTCGCCGGTTCTGCATATCAAACGCACTGTGGAGTCGTGAAAACATCCAGACAACGTGTTTCTCGCATTAAATAGCTCGAAAAGAGCGATCCCGATGATTCTGCATACTTCTGACAGAAGTCTCACCAAGATTATCGTTGAAAATGCATATCTCAGCTTGATGCCCGACGAAAGCCAAGATGTCGCCGGTTCTGCATATCAAACGCACTGTGGAGTGGTGAAAACACCAGATAACGTGTTTCTCGCATTATGTAGCTCGAAAAGAGCGTTCTCGAAGATTCTGCATACTTCTGACAGAAGTCTCTCCAAGATTCTCGTAGAAAATACCAAATCTCAGCTTGAAACCCGACCGAAACAAAGATATCTCTGGTTCTGCATGTCAAACGTACTGTGGAGTGGTGAATACGCCAGAAAACGTGTTTCTCGCATTAAATAGCTCGAAAAGAGCGATCCAGATGGTTCTACATACTTCTGACAGGAGACTTACAAAGATTATCGCAGAAAATGCATATCTCAGCTGGAAACACCACGAAAATCAAGATATCGCCGGTTCTGCATATCAAACGCACTGTGTAATGTTGAAAACACCAGAAAACTTGTTTTTTCGCATTAAATAGCTCGAAACGAGCGATCTAGATGATTCTGCATACTTCTGACTGAAGTCTCACCAATATTATGTCAGAAAATGCATATCTCAGCTTGAAACCTCACGAAAATCAAGATGTTGCCGGTTCTGCATATCAAACGCACTGTGGAGTGTTGAAAACACCAGATATCGTGTTTCGCGCAATAAGTAGCTCGAAAAAAGGGATCTCGATGACTCTGCATACTTCTGACAGAAGACTCACCAAGATCATCGCAGAAAATGCATATCTCAGCTGGAAACACCACGAAAATCAACATATCGCCGGTTCTGCATATAAAACGCACTGTGGAATGTTGAAAACACCAGAAAATTTGTTTTTTCGCATTAAATAGCTTGAAAAGAGCGATCTAGATGATTCTGCATACTTCTGACAGAAGACTCACCAAGATCATCGCAGAAAATGCATATCTCAGCTGGAAACACCACGAAAATCAACATATCGCCGGTTCTGTATATCAAACGCACTGTGGAGTGGTGAAAACACCAGATAACGTGTTTCTCGCATTATGTAGCTCGAAAAGAGCGTTCTCGAAGATTCTGCATACTTCTGACAGAAGTCTCTCCTAGATTATCGTAGAAAATACCATATCTCAGCTTGAAACCCGACCGAAACAAAGATATCTCTGGTTCTGCATGTCAAACGTACTGTGGAGTGGTGAATACACCAGAAAACGTGTTTCTCGCATTAAATAGCTCGAAAAGAGCGATCCAGATGGTTCTACATACTTCTGACAGAAGACTTACCAAGATTATCGCAGAAAATGCATATCTCAGATGGAAACACCAAGAAAATCAAGATATCGCCGGTTCTGCATATCAAACGCACTGTGGAATGTTGAAAACACCAGAAAACTTGTTTTTTCGCATTAAATAGCTCGAAACGAGCGATCTAGATGATTCTGCATACTTCTGACTGAAGTCTCACCAATATTATGTCAGAAAATGCATATCTCAGCTTGAAACCTCACGAAAATCAAGATGTTGCCGGTTCTGCGTATCAAACGCACTGTGGAGTGGTGAAAACACCAGATATCGTGTTTCTCACATTAAATAGCTCGCAAAGAGGGATCTCGATGATTCTGCATACTTCTGACAGAAGACTCACCAAGATTATCGCAGAAAATGCATATCTCAGCTGGAAACACAACGAAAATCAAGATATCGCCGGTTCTGCATATAAAACGCGCTGTGGAATGTTGAAAACACCAGAAAACTTGTTTTTTCGCATTACATAGCTTGAAAACAGCGATCTAGATGATTCTGCATACTTCTGACAGAAGACTCACCAAGATTATCGCAGAAAATGCATATCTCAGCTGGAAACACCACGAAAATCAAGATATCGCCGGTTCTGCATATCACACGCACTGTGGAATGTTGAAAACACCAGAAAACTTGTTTTTTCGCATTAAATAGCTCGAAACGAGCGATCTAGATGATTCTGCATACTTCTGACTGAAGTCTCACCAATATTACGTCAGAAAATGCATATCTCAGCTTGAAACCTCACGAAAATCAAGATATTGCCGGTTCTGCATATCAAACGCACTGTGGAGTGGTGAAAACACCAGATATCGTGTTTCTCGCATTATGTAGCTCGAAAAGAGCGTTCTCGAAGATTCTGCATACTTCTGACAGAAGTCTCACCAAGATTATCGCAGAAAATGCATATCTCAGCTTGAAAACCCACGAAAAGCAAGATTTCGCCGGTTCTGCATGTCAAACGTACTGTGGAGTGGTGAATACACCAGAAAACGTGTTTCTCGCATTAAATAGCTCGAAAAAAGGGATCTCGATGATTCTGCATACTTCTGACAGAAGACTCACCAAGATTATCGCAGAAAATGCATATCTCAGCTGGAAACACCACGAAAATCAAGATATCGCCGGTTCTGCATATCACACGCACTGTGGAATGTTGAAAACACCAGAAAACTTGTTTTTTCGCATTAAATAGCTCGAAACGAGCGATCTAGATGATTCTGCATACTTCTGACTGAAGTCTCACCAATATTACGTCAGAAAATGCATATCTCAGCTTGAAACCTCACGAAAATCAAGATATTGCCGGTTCTGCATATCAAACGCACTGTGGAGTGGTGAAAACACCAGATATCGTGTTTCTCGCATTAAATAGCTCGCAAAGAGGGATCTCGATGATTCTGCATACTTCTGACAGTAGACTCACCAAGATTATCGCAGGAAATGCATATCTCAGCTTGAAACCACACGAAAACCAAGATATCTCCGGTTCTACATATCCAACGATCTGTGGAGTGGTGAAAGCCCCAGAAAACGAGTTTCTCGCACTAACTAGCTCGAAAAGAGCGATCTCGATGTTTCTGCATACTTCGGACAGATGTTTCACCAAGATTATCGTAGAAAATGCATATCTCTGCTTGAAACCCCATGAAAACCAAGATATCTACTGTTCCGCATATCCAACGAACTGTGGAGTGGTGAAAACCCCAGAAAACGTGTTTCTCGCATTAAATAGCTCGAAAACAGCGCTCTCGATGTTTCTGCATACTTCGGACAGATGTTTCACCAAGATTATCGTAGAAAATGCATATCTCAGCTTGACACCCGATGAACACCAAAATATCGCCGGTTCTGCATATCAAACCCACTGTGGAGTGGTGAAAACACCAGGTAACGTGCTTCTCGCATTAAATAGCTCGAAACGAGCGATTTCGATGATTCTGCATACTTCGGACAGAAGCTTCACCAAGATTATCGTAAAAAATGCATATCTCAGCTTTAAACCCCACGAAAACCAAGATATCTCCGGTTCTGCATATCCAACGCTCTGTGGAGTGGTGAAAACACCAGATATGGTTTTTCTCGCATTAACCAGCTCGAAACGAGCGATCTCAATGATTCTAAATACTTCGGACAGAAGTCTCAACACGATTATCGCAGAAAATGCATATCTCATCTTGAAATTCCACGAAAACCAAGATATCGCTTGTTCTCCATATCAAACGCACTGTGGAGTGGTGAAAACACCAGATAACGTGTTTCTCGCATTAAATAGCTCGAAAAGAGCGATCTAGATGATTCAGCATACTTCGGACAGAAGTCTCACCAAGATTATCGCAGGAAATACATATCTCAGCTTGAAACCACACGAAAACCAAGATATCTCCGGTTCTGCATACCCAACGAACTGTGGAGTGGTGAAAACCCCAGAAAACGAGTTTCTCGCACTAACTAGCTCGAAAAGAGCGATCTCGGTGATTCAGCATACTTCTGACTGATGTCTCACCAATATTATCGCAGAAAATGCATATCTCAGCTTGAAACCCCACGAAAACAAAGATATCTACTGTTCTGCATATCCGACGAACTGTGGAGTGGTGAAAACCTCAGAATACGTGCTTCTCGCATTAAATAGCTCGAAAAGAGCGCTCTCGATGTTTCTGCATACTTTGGACAGATGTTTCACCAAGCTTATCGTAGAAAATGCATATCTCAGCTTGAAACCCGACGAAAACCAAAATATCACCGGTTCTGCATATCCAACGCACTGTGGAGTGGTGAAAAAACCAGATAACGTGTTTCTCGCATTAAGTAGCTCGAAACGATCGATCTCGATGATTCTGCATACTTCGGACAGAAGTCTCAACAAGATTATCGCAGAAAATGCATATCTCAGCTTGAAACCCCACGAAAACCAAGATATCGCCGGTTTTGCATATCAAACGCACTGTGGAGTGGTGAAAACACCGGATAAGGTTTTTCTCGCATTAACTAGCACGAAAAGAGCGATCTCGATGTTTCAGCATACTTCGGACAGAAGTCTCACCAAGATTATCGCAGAAAATGCATATCTCACCTTGAAACCCCACGAAAACCAAGATATCGCCGGTTCTGCATATCATACGCACTGTGGAGTGGTGAAAACACCAGATTACGTGTTTCTCGCATTAAATAGCTCGAAAAGAGCGTTCTCGAAGATCCTGCATACTTCTGACAGAAGTCTCACCAAGATTATCGTAGAAAATGCATATCTCAGCTTGAAACCCGATGAAAACCGAGTTATCTCCGGTTCTGCACATCAAACGTACCGTGGAGTGGTGAAAACACCAGAAAACGTGTTTCGCGCATTAAGTAGCTCGAAAAGAGCGTTCTCGAAGATGCTGCATACTTCTGACAGAAGTCTCACCAGGATTATCGTAGAAAATGCATATCTCAGCTTGAAACCCGACCGAAACCAAGATATCTCCGGTTCTGCATGTCAAACGTACTGTGGAGTGGTGAAAACACCAGAAAACGTGTTTCGTGCATTAAGTAGCTCGAAAAGAGCGAATTAGATGATTCTGCACACTTCTGACTGAAGTCTCACCAATATTATCGCAGAAAATGCATATCTGAGCTTGAAACCCCACGAAAACCAAGATATCGCCGGTTCTGAATATCAAACGCACTGTGGAGTGGTGAAAACACCAGATAACGTGTTTCTCGCATTAAATAGCTCGAAAAGAGCGATCTAGATGATTCAGCATACTTCGGACAGAAGTCTCACCACGATTATCGCAGGAAATGCATATCTCAGCTTGAAACCACCCGAAAACCAAGATATCTCCGATTCTGCATATCCAACGAACTGTGGAGTGGTGAAAACCCCAGAAAACGAGTTTCTCGCATTAAATAGCTCGAAAAGAGCGCTCTCGATGTTTCTGCATACTTCGGACAGATGTTTCACCAAGATTATTGTAGAAAATGCATATCTCAGCTTGACACCCGACGAAAACCAAAATATCGCCGGATCTGCATATCAAACCAACTGTGGAGTGGTGAAAACTCCAGATAACGTGTTTCTCGCATTAACCAGCTCGAAAAGAGCGATCTCGACGATTCAGCATACTTCGGACAGAAGTCTCTCCAAGTTTATCGCAGAAAATGCATATCTCAGCTTGAAACCCCTCGAAAACCAAGATATCACCTGTTCTGCATATCCAACGAACTGTGGTGTGGTGAAAACCCCCGAAAACGTGTTTCTCGCATTAAATAGCTCGAAGAGAGCGCTCTCGATGTTTCTGCATACTTCGGACAGTTGTTTCACCAAGATTATGGTAGAAAATGCATATCTCAGCTTGACACCCGACGAAAACCAAAATATCGCCGGTTCTGCATATCAAACCAACTGTGGAGTGGTGAAAACTCCAGATAACGTGTTTCTCGCATTAACCAGCTCGAAAAGAGCGATCTCGATGTTTCAGCATACTTCGGACAGAAGTCTCACCAAGATTATCGCAGGAAATGCATATCTCAGCTTGAAACCACACGAAAACCAAGATATCTCCGATTCTGTATATCCAACGAACTGTGGAGTGGTGAAAACCCCAGAAAACGAGTTTCTAGCATTAAATAGCTCGAAAAGAGCGCTCTCGATGTTTCTGCATACTTCGGACAGTTGTTTCACCAAGATTATGGTAGAAAATGCATATCTCAGCTTGACACCCGACGAAAACCATAATATCGCCGGTTCTGCATATCAAACCAACTGTGGAGTGGTGAAAACTCCAGATAACGTGTTTCTCGCATTAAATAGCTCGAAAAGAGCGATCTCGATGATTCAGCATACTTCGGACAGAAGTCTCACCAAGATTATCGCAGGAAATGCATATCTCAGCTTGAAACCACACGAAAACCAAGATATCTCCGATTCTGTATATCCAACGAACTGTGGAGTGGTGAAAACCCCAGAAAACGAGTTTCTAGCATTAAATAGCTCGAAAAGAGCGCTCTCGATGTTTCTGCATACTTCGGACAGTTGTTTCACCAAGATTATGGTAGAAAATGCATATCTCAGCTTGACACCCGACGAAAACCATAATATCGCCGGTTCTGCATATCAAACCAACTGTGGAGTGGTGAAAACTCCAGATAACGTGTTTCTCGCATTAAATAGCTCGAAAAGAGCGATCTCGATGATTCAGCATACTTCGGACAGAAGTCTCACCAAGATTATCGCAGGAAATGCATATCTCAGCTTGAAACCACACGAAAACCAAGATATCTCCGATTCTGCATATCCAACGAACTGTGGAGTGGTGAAAACCCCAGAAAACGAGTTTTTCGCATTAAATAGCTCGAAAAGAGCGCTCTCGATGTTTCTGCATACTTCGGACAGATGTTTCACCAAGATTATGGTAGAAAATGCATATCTCAGCTTGACACCCGACGAAAACCAAAATATCGCCGGTTCTGCATATCAAACCAACTGTGGAGTGGTGAAAACTCCAGATAACGTGTTTCTCGCATTAACCAGCTCGAAAAGAGCGATCTCGACGATTCAGCATACTTCGGACAGAAGTCTCTCCAAGTTTATCGCAGAAAATGCATATCTCAGCTTGAAACCCCTCGAAAACCAAGATATCACCTGTTCTGCATATCCAACGAACTGTGGTGTGGTGAAAACACCAGATAACGTGTTTCGCGCATTAAATGAGCTCGAATAGAGCGATCTCGATGGTTAAGCATACTTCGGACAGAAGTCTCACCAAGATTATCGCAGAAAATACATATTTCAGCTGGAAACCCCACGAAAACCAAGATATCGCCGGTTCTGCATATCCAACGAACTGTGGAGTGGTGAAAACCCCAGAAAACGAGTTTCTCGCACTAACTAGCTCGAAAAGAGCGATCTCGGTGATTCAGCATACTTCTGACTGATGTCTCACCAATATTATCGCAGAAAATGCATATCTCAGCTTGAAACCCCACGAAAACCAAGATATCGCTGGTTCTGCATATCAAACCAACTGTGGAGTGGTGAAAACACCAGATAACGAGTTTCACGCATTAAATAGCTCGAAAAGAGCGATCTCGATGATTCAGCATACTTCGGACAGAAGTCTCAACAAGATTATCGCAGAAAATGCATATCTCAGCTTGATACCCTACGAAAACAAAGATATCTACTGTTCTGCATATCCGACGAACTGTGGAGTGGTGAAAACCTCAGAATACGTGCTTCTCGCATTAAATAGCTCGAAAAGAGCGCTCTCGATGTTTCTGCATACTTTGGACAGATGTTTCACCAAGCTTATCGTAGAAAATGCATATCTCAGCTTGAAACCCGACGAAAACCAAAACATCACCGGTTCTGCATATCCAACGCACTGTGGAGTGGTGAAAACACCAGATAACGTGTTTCTCGCATTAAGTAGCTCGAAACGAGCGATCTCGATGATTCTGCATACTTCGGACAGAAGTCTCAACAAGATTATCGCAGAAAATGCATATCTCAGCTTGAAACCCCACGAAAACCAAGATATCGCCGGTTTTGCATATCATACGCACTGTGGAGTGGTGAAAACACCAGATTACGTGTTTCTCGCATTAAATAGCTCGAAAAGAGCGTTCTCGAAGATTCTGCATACTTCTGACAGAAGTCTCACCAGGATTATCGTAGAAAATGCATATCTCAGCATGAAACCCGACCGAAACCAAGATATCTCCGGTTCTGCATGTCAAACGTACTGTGGAGTGGTGAAAACAGCAGAAAACGTGTTTCGTGCATTAAGTAGCTCGAAAAGAGCGATCTAGATGATTCTGCATACTTCTGACAGAAGTCTCACCAGGATTATCGTAGAAAATGCATATCTCAGCTTGAAACCCCACGAAAACAAAGATATCTACTGTTCTGCATATCCGACGAACTGTGGAGTGGTGAAAACCTCAGAAAACGTGTTTCTCGCATTAAATAGCTCGAAAAGAGCGCTCTCGATGTTTCTGCATACTTTGGACAGATGTTTCACCAAGCTTATCGTAGAAAATGCATATCTCAGCTTGAAACCCGACGAAAACCAACATATCACCGGTTCTGCATATCCAACGCACTGTGGAGTGGTGAAAACACCAGATAACGTGTTTCTCGCATTAAGTTGCTCGAAACGAGCGATCTCGATGATTCTGCATACTTCGGACAGAAGTCTCAACAAGATTATCGCAGAAAATGCATATCTCAGCTTGAAACCCCACGAAAACCAAGATATCGCCGGTTTTGCATATAAAACGCACTGTGGAGTGGTGAAAACACCGGATAAGGTTTTTCTCGCATTAACTAGCACGAAAAGAGCGATCTCGATGTTTCAGCATACTGCGGACAGAAGTCTCACCAAGATTATCGCAGAAAATGCATATCTCACCTTGAAACCCCACGAAAACCAAGATATCGCCGGTTCTGCATATCATACGCACTGTGGAGTGGTGAAAACACCAGATTACGTGTTTCTCGCATTAAATAGCTCGAAAAGAGCGTTCTCGAAGATCCTGCATACTTCTGACAGAAGTCTCACCAAGATTATCGTAGAAAATGCATATCTCAGCTTGAAACCCGATGAAAACCGAGTTATCTCCGGTTCTGCACATCAAACGTACCGTGGAGTGGTGAAAACACCAGAAAACGTGTTTCGCGCATTAAGTAGCTCGAAAAGAGCGTTCTCGAAGATTCTGCATACTTCTGACAGCCGTCTCACCAGGAATATCGTAGAAATGCATATCTCAGCTTGAAACCCGACCGAATCCAAGATATCTCCGGTTCTGCATGTCAAACGTACTGTGGAGTGGAGAAAACACCAGAAAACGTGTTTCGTGCATTAAGTAGCTCGAAAAGAGCGATCTAGATGATTCTGCACACTTCTGACTGAAGTCTCACCAATATTATCGCAGAAAATGCATATCTCAGCTCGAAACCTCACGAAAATCAATATGTTGCCGGTTCTGCATATCAAACGCACTGTGGAGTGGTGAAAACACCAGAAAACGTGTTTCGTGCATTAGATAGCTCGAGAAGAGCGATATCGAAGATCCTGCATACTTCTGACAGAAGTCTCACCTAGATTATCGTAGAAAATGCGTATCTCAGCATGAAACCCGACGAAAACCGAGATATCGCCGGTTCTGCATGTCAAACGTACTGTGGAGTGGTGAAAACACCAGAAAACGTGATTGGTGCATTAAGTAGCTCGAAAAGAGCGATCTAGTTGATTCTGCATACTTCTGACAAAAGACCCACCAAGATTATCGCTGAAAATGCATATCTCAGCTGGAAACACCACGAAAACCAAGATATCTCCGGTTCTGCAAATCCAACGAACTGTGGGTTCGTGAAAACCCCAGAAAACGTGTTTCTCGCATTAAATAGCTCGAAAAGAGCGCTCTCGATGTTTCTGCATACTTCGGACAGATGTTTCACCAAGATTATCGCAGAAAATGCATATCTCATCTTGAAACCCCACGAAAACCAAGATATCGCCGGTTCTGCATATCATACGCACTGTGGAGTGGTGAAAACACCAGATAACGTGTTTCTCGCATTAAATAGCTCGAAACGAGCGATCTCGATGATTAAGCATACTTCGGACAGAAGTCTCACCAAGATTATCGTAAAAACTGCATATCTCAGCTTGAAACCCCACGAAAACCAAGATATCGCTGGTTCTGCATATCAAACGCACTGTGGAGTGCTGAAAACACCAGATAACGTGTTTGTCGCATTAAATAGCTCGAATAGAGCGATCTCGATGATTCTGCATACTTCGGACAGAAGTCTCACCAAGATTATCGTAAAAAATGCATATCTCAGCTTGAAACCCCACGAAAACCAAGATATCGCTGGTACTGCATATCAAACGCACTGTGGAGTGGTGAAAACACAAGATAACGTGTTTCTCGCATTAAATAGCTCGAAAAGAGCGATCTCGATGATTCTGCATACTTCGGACGGAAGCCTCACCAAGATTATCGCAGAAAATGCATATCTCAGCTTGAAACCCCACGAAAACCAAGATGTCGCCGGTTCTGCATATCAAACACACTGTGGAGTGGTGAAAATACCAGAAAACGTGTTTCTCGCATTAAGTAGCTCGAAAAGAGCGTTCTCGAAGATCCTGCATACTTCTGACAGCCGTCTCACCAGGAATATCGTAGAAAATGCATATCTCAGCTTGAAACCCGACCGAATCCAAGATATCTCCGGTTCTGCATGTCAAATGCACTGTGGAGTGGTGAAAACACCAGAAAACGTGTTTCGTGCATTAAGTAGCTCGAAAAGAGCGATCTAGATGATTCTGCATACTTCTGACTGAAGTCTCACCAATATTATCGCAGAAAATGCATATCTCAGCTGGAAACCCCACGAAAACCAGGATATCTACTGTTCTGCATATCAAACGCACTGTGGAGTGCTGAAAACACCAGATAACGTGTTTGTCGCATTAAATAGCTCGAATAGAGCGATCTCGATGATTCAGCATACTTCGGACAGAAGTCTCACCAAGATTATCGTAGAAAAAGCATATCTCAGCTTGAACCCCGACGAAATCAAAGATGTCGCCGGTTCTGCATATCAAACGCACTGTGGAGTGTTGAAAACAAAATCTTAAAAAAGTAATCCTGGTCGCATACAATATAAATTTGATTGATTAATACGTCCAGGAACAGCATCAACTTTAATTCCAACTGATTGAATAGCTCATGAATGAATTACATCAGTTGATGATAATAATAATCGAATCGGAAAATTTATTGGAATGACCATACGATTATCAACATTTAATAAATGAAAACTATTCATAACCCTATCAGATAATATATAAGAATCAAATTCCAAATCTTTAAATTCTGAATATTCATAAGACCAAAATCACTGATGACCTATAATTTTAATTGTAAAATAAGGATTTAAAATTTCATCAATATAATATAAAATCTTTAAAGAAGGAAAACAAATTGTTATTAAAATAAAAATTGGAATAATAGTTCAAATAATTTCCGATAAATGATTCTTCAATAAATACCGATTAACATACTTATTAGTAATAATATCTAAAATAATTAATATTGAAAATACAATAATAACTAACATTAATATTATAACTAAATTATGAAAAGAAATTAAATTGTCAGAATAAGGTGAATTAGAATCTTGAAATCTATATATAAATCATGTTGCAATTTTTAATAAAAAATAATATATTTTTATAAATAAATCTTAAATCTATCGCACTTATCTGCCATATTAAATAAAATAAAATATTAAAAATAAAAATTAAATCAATCATTAAAACTCAACATTATTAAATATTCAAAAATAATTCCTTTTTATTATTTAACACAATAGGTACTTCTAAATATACATGATCTAAAGGAGGTATAAAACCAATTCATTCTAATGAACTATTAAATTTAAAAACTACTAACCGTATTGAAATAAATCTTTCTAAAATTAAAAAAATTAATAAAATTAATCTATTTTAAGAAATTAATGAACCAATTGAAGAAAATAAATTCCAACAATAATATGCATCAGGATAATCTGAATATCGTCGAGGTATACCCATTAATCCTAAAAAATGTTGAGGAAAAAAAGTTATATTAACACCAATAAACATTATATAAAACTGAATTTTCAATCAATTCTGATGTATAACAACACCAAAAATTAAAGGAAATCAATGAATAAATCTTCCAACCATTGCAAAAACTGCTCCTATAGATAAAACATAATGAAAATGACCAACAACATAATAAGTATCATGTAAAATAATATCAATAGAAGAATTTGATAATACAATACCCGTCAATCCACCAATAATAAATATTATAACAAACCCTAATGATCATAAAATTGAATTATTATAACCTAATTTAGCTCCATGATAAGTAGCTAATCAACTAAAAACTTTAATTCCTGTAGGAACTGCAATAACTATAGTTGCTGAAGTAAAATAAGCTCGAGTATCTACATCTAACCCAACTGTAAATATATGATGTGCTCATACAATAAATCCTAAAAATCCAATTCCTAATATAGCATAAATCATTCCTAAATTACCAAATACCTCTTTTTTACCCCTCTCATTTATAATAATATGTGAAATCAACCCAAACCCCGGTAAAATTAAAATATAAACTTCAGGATGCCCAAAAAATCAAAATAAATGTTGATATAAAATTGGATCACCTCCCCCTAAAGGATCAAAAAACGAAGTATTAATATTTCGATCAAAAATTAATATTGTAATTGCTCCAGCTAAAACTGGCAATGATAATAATAATAAAATAGCTGTAATAAACACTGATCAAGGAAATAAAGCTATTTGATCATAATTTAAAGATAAATTTTTTATTATTATAATAGTTACTATAAAATTTATTGCCCCAATAATTGAAGAAATTCCTGATAAATGTAAAGAAAAAATAGTAATATCAACAGAAGGAGAAGAATGAAATAAATATGAAGATAAAGGAGGATAAACCGTTCAACCAGTCCCTGGTCTAACTTGAAATAAATTTCTTGAAAGTAATAATGTTAATGATGGCGGTAATAATCAAAATCTAATATTATTTATACGAGGAAATGCCATATCTGGAGATCCTAATATTAATGGAACTAATCAATTACCAAATCCACCAATTATAAATGGTATTACTATAAAAAAAATTATTAAAAATGCATGAACAGTAACAATTGAATTATAAACTTGAACATTATTAATTCATATACCTGGGGTACTTAACTCCATACGAATAATTATTCTCATAGAAGTTCCAATTATCCCTGATCATAAAGCAAACACAAAATAAATTATACCAATATTTTTATGATTAGTAGAATAAAATCATTTATCAAACATAAATAAAACATAATTATATAATATTTAAATATTAATAAATATATTTATATATTATAAGATTTATTATAAATCAATATATATATATATATATATATATATATATATATATATTTAACTTTGAAAATTAAAAGTTTATTTTAACTTAAAATCTTCAAATCAAAAAAAGTATCATGTCTGATAAAAGAATTAAATTGTAAATTTAAACATGTAAGAAAAACTTACTGATACTAATTTTCTATAGTTTAAAAAAAACTTAAAATTGCAAATTTTAAAATATAAATAATTATTAGAAAATATTAATCATAAATATCTCACACTATATTAAATTTAACAAATTGATCAATACTTAAATTATATTAAATTAAAACCTTTAAGTAACATAAACATTAACCAATAAAAACCTAAAAAAAAATAACATAATAATAAATAAAACAATATAAGACTTAAATATCTAACTCTTACAAAAATATTTTTTAGCTCTAGGATAATTCCTACTAATATATAATAATAATCTAAAATAATTTCAAATAATTATAACTGATGCTAATATCATAATAAATAATAAAACATAAAAATTAACATAATCCTCTAAAAAATAATAATTCAAAATTCACTTTAACACTAAAGCCAAAAATGGAGGTAAAGAAGAATAAATTAAAACTATAATAATAAAATATACCTTCAAATATTTATCAACTAATAAAAACCCCAAATCATTAAAAGTTACCACATCAAATTTTTCAAAAAAATATAACAATATATAAAAAATAACTGCATAAAAAGAAAAATATTCCAAATAAATTTTTACATTTACATATATAATTATTAATAAAAAAGTTGATTGAATAATAGAAGAAGATCTAATAAATATTTTTATAGAATTATAAACTTTCATTATAATAGGAATAAAAATTAAATTTAATAAAATTCAACCTATAAAAAAAAAATTTACACCACTCACATTAGCTAAAAAATATATAGGTACTATTTTTATAACTGTTGAAAATATAAAAATTCTTGTTCAACACATATATCTATGAATATAAATAGATCATTGATGAAAAGGAAATATTCCTAATTTTACTAACATAATTAATTGAATAAAAATTTCAAAAAAAACTCTTACTTCTTTCATAGATACATAAAAATACAATCTTATAATAAAAACTAACCTTCTTACTACTGATACTATATAATAAAAAACACTAGCATATTTTGAATCTCTAGTTAAATTTATATAAATAATTAAAACTAATGTTATAACTTCATAAATTAATCACATAAAAAATAAATCTCTTACAAAAAGAATGATTAAATAATTAATAATAATATATCTAAGACATATTACATTTTTAAATATTACTTTCTTCACAAAAAACCAATTCAAAATTATCTTTTAATTAAAAATTAAATAGTTTATAATACTAAAATTTTTACCTATTATATTTTAGTGTCAAAGCACCTAAATTTTTGAAATTTAAAGTATTAATAAAATTAATAAATATAAAAAAAATCAATTAGTAACAATAAATATAAAATTTATTTAAGTATCTTATCAAAATAATCCTTTAATCAGGCATATTACTTTAATACATATATATATAAAATATATAAAAGATACATATAATCTATAACTAGGGTATGAACCTACCAGCTTTAAACTTAGCTTATTTATATAGATATATTTAAAAATTACTTTTAATTGCAAATTAAATATTATAGATTAAAATTAACTAATATCCATTTAAAGATATATATATATCTTTATATATGGATATATATTTATATTCATCCTTAGGGAAAGAATGAAGCCATTGAAATAAACTAAAGCTAAGGTAAATTCGAAAGGTTAATATCCAAAATCCTCTACTTGCAAGGGACAAATGAGGCTATTTAAATAAATTCAAGCTAAAGTAGAATTGAAAGGTTTATTTCAATATATTCATCCTTAGGGAAAGAATGAAGCCATTGAAATAAACTAAAGCTAAGGTAAATTCGAAAGGTTAATATCCAAAATCCTCTACTTGCGAGGGACAAATGAGGCTATTTAAATAAATTCAAGCTAAAGTAGAATTGAAAGGTTTATTTCAATATATTCATCCTTAGGGAAAGAATGAAGCCATTGAAATAAACTAAAGCTAAGGTAAATTCGAAAGGTTAATATCCAAAATCCTCTACTTGCGAGGGACAAATGAGGTTATTTAAATAAATTCAAGCTAAAGTAGAATTGAAAGGTTAATATCCAAATCCTCTACTTGCAAGGGACAAATGAGGCTATTTAAATAAATTCAAGCTAAAGTAGAATTGAAAGGTTTATTTCAATATATTCATCCTTAGGAAAAGAGTGAAGCCATTGAAATAAACTAAAGCTAATGTAAATTCGAAAGGTTAATATCCAAATCCTCTACTTGCAAGGGACAAATGGGGCTATTTAAATAAATTCAAGCTAAAGTAGAATTGAAAGGTTTATTTCAATATATTCATCCTTAGGGAAAGAATGAAGCCATTGAAATAAACTAAAGCTAATGTAAATTCGAAAGGTTAATATCCAAATCCTCTACTTGCAAGGAACAAATGAGGCTATTTAAATAAATTCAAGCTAAAGTAGAATTGAAAGGTTTATTTCAATATATTCATCCTTAGGGAAAGAGTGAAGCCATTGAAATAAACTAAAGCTAATGTAAATTCGAAAGGTTAATATCCAAATCCTCTACTTGCAAGGGACAAATGAGGCTATTTAAATAAATTCAAGCTAAAGTAGAATTGAAAGGTTTATTTCAATATATTCATCCTTAGGAAAAGAGTGAAGCCATTGAAATAAACTAAAGCTAATGTAAATTCGAAAGGTTAATATCCAAATCCTCTACTTACATGGGACAAATGAGGCTATTTAAATAAATTCAAGCTAAAGTAGAATTGAAAGGTTTATTTCAATATATTCATCCTTAGGAAAAGAGTGAAGCCATTGAAATAAACTAAAGCTAATGTAAATTCGAAAGGTTAATATCCAAATCCTCTACTTGCAAGGGACAAATGAGGCTATTTAAATAAATTCAAGCTAAAGTAGAATTGAAAGGTTTATTTCAATATATTCATCCTTAGGGAAAGAGTGAAGCCATTGAAATAAACTAAAGCTAATGTAAATTCGAAAGGTTAATATCCAAATCCTCTACTTGCAAGGGACAAATGAGGCTATTTAAATAAATTCAAGCTAAAGTAGAATTGAAAGGTTTATTTCAATATATTCATCCTTAGGGAAAGAGTGAAGCCATTGAAATAAACTAAAGCTAAAGTAAATTCGAAAGGTTAATATCCAAAAATCCTCTACTTGCAAGGGACAAATGAGGCTATTTAAATAAATTCAAGCTAAAGTAGAATTGAAAGGTTTATTTCAATATATTCATCCTTAGGAAAAGAGTGAAGCCATTGAAATAAACTAAAGCTAATGTAAATTCGAAAGGTTAATATCCAAATCCTCTACTTGCAAGGGACAAATGAGGCTATTTAAATAAATTCAAGCTAAAGTAGAATTGAAAGGTTTATTTCAATATATTCATCCTTAGGGAAAGAGTGAAGCCATTGAAATAAACTAAAGCTAATGTAAATTCGAAAGGTTAATATCCAAATCCTCTACTTACAAGGGACAAATGAGGCTATTTAAATAAATTCAAGCTAAAGTAGAATTGAAAGGTTTATTTCAATATATTCATCCTTAGGGAAAGAGTGAAGCCATTGAAATAAACTAAAGCTAATGTAAATTCGAAAGGTTAATATCCAAATCCTCTACTTACAAGGGACAAATGAAGCTATTTAAATAAATTCAAGCTAAAGTAGAATTAAAAGGTTTATTTCAATATATTCATTCTTAGGGAAAGAATGAAACCATTGAAATAAACTAAAATCGAATATTAATAATAAATTTATTTATTAATTAAATTCTCTACTTATAAAAACAAATAAAACTATTTAAATAAATTCAAACTAAAGTAGAATTGAAAGGTTTATTTCAATATATTCATTCTTAGGGAAAGAATGAAACCATTGAATTAAACTAAAATCGACTATTAATAATAAATTTATTTATTAATTAAATTCTCTACTTATAAAAACAAATAAAACTATTTAAATGAATTCAAACTAAAGTAGAATTGAAAGGTTTATTTCAATATATTCATCTTTAAGGGAAAAATAAAGCCATTGAAATAAACTAAAATCAACTATTAATAATAAATTTATTTATTAATTAAATTCTCTACTTATAAAAAACAAATAAAACTATTTAAATAAATTCAAACTAAAGTAGAATTGAAAGGTTTATTTCAATATATTCATTCTTAGGGAAAGAATGAAACCATTGAATTAAACTAAAATCGACTATTAATAATAAATTTATTTATTAATTAAATTCTCTACTTATAAAAACAAATAAAACTATTTAAATAAATTCAAACTAAAGTAGAATTGAAAGGTTTATTTCAATATATTCATCTTTAAGGGAAAAATAAAGCCATTGAAATAAACTAAAATCGACTATTAATAATAAATTTATTTATTAATTAAATTCTCTAAGATACAAATTTAATTATAAATTATATATAAATTATATATAAATACCCCCCCCCCCCCCAATAATTAATAATTTTATTTAATTCATAAATAAAAATTTTTAATTTTTTTTTGTTATTAAGTAACGCTATAATCTTATTAATAATATTAAACTATAATTTTATTACATAATAAATTTAAATATAAGTAAATAAAATCAATTTTTAATTTGAAAAAATTTTTATTAATATATATATATATATATTAATATTAAAATGTATATATATATATAAATAATTTATTAACAAATATATTTATATATATATAAATCATAGGTGGGTTCCAAAATTTATAAAAGATTATATTAACCTTTATATATTAATATTAATATTAATTAATTAAATATTTATATAATCATATATATTATTTTATATCTATAATATATGTAAATTATATTATGAATACATTAGATTATAATAAATTATTGAAAAGAAAAGAAATATAAATATAAATATAAAAATTATTTATTAATTAATAAATATTTATATATATATATATATATATATATAAATCTATATATATACATATATATATATTTATTATATATATATATATAAATCTATATATATACATATATATATATTTATTATATATATATATATAAATCTATATATATACATATATATATATTTATTAAATATTAATCAATTTATTAAATATAGTGCATTTATAAGTTATTAAATAATTTATAAATTATATGAAAGCATAAATAATCATAATTTAATTCTACCTTAGGATATATTTATAAATGTATATATATTCTCAGATTTATATATTGTAATATTTATATATATATCTTGTTATATATAAAATGTATATATATTTATCAGTTGGCCTCCATCTATTTATAATAGTATATAAATATATATATATATAAATAATTTATTAATTAATAGATATATATATTAATATTAAGATGTGTATATATATATAAATAATTTATTAATCAATATATATATATATATATATATATATATATATATATATATATATATATATATATATATATATACTACTATTATAATAGTCTTTATTATTAAAAATTTTGTATTAAAATTTTAATCTAATATAATTAATAATATTTTAGGGCTATTTAATAACAATTTATTTCTATATAATTTTTTTTATATAAAAATTAATTTTTTTATTATTTATAATTTTCTATAGAAAAATCAAAGCTTTAAATAGTTAATTAAGGGGTTAACTATTATAAAGATTAGATTTACCTATAGATAGATTAATCTTTGTATATTTAATTAAAAAATTAATTACATTATAGAAATTGATACCTACTATAGAAAAATCAAAGCTTTAAATAGTTAATTGGGGGGTTAACTATTATAAAGATTAGATTTACCTATAGATAGATTAATCTTTGTATATTTAATTAAAAAATTAATTACATTATAGAAATTGATACCTTCTATAGAAAAATCAAAGCTTTAAATAGTTAATTGGGGGGGTTAACTATTATAAAGATTAGATTTACCTATAGATAGATTAATCTTTGTATATTTAATTAAAAAATTAATTACATTATAGAAATTGATACCTTCTATAGAAAAATCAAAGCTTTAAATAGTTAATTGGGGGGTTAACCATTATAAAGATTAGATTTACCTATAGATAGATTAATCTTTGTATATTTAATTAAAAAATTAATTACATTATAGAAATTGATACCTTCTATAGAAAAATCAAAGCTTTAAATAGTTAATTGGGGGGTTAACTATTATAAAGATTAGATTTACCTATAGATAGATTAATCTTTGTATATTTAATTAAAAAATTAATTACATTATAGAAATTGATACCTTCTATAGAAAAATCAAAGCTTTAAATAGTTAATTGGGGGGTTAACTATTATAAAGATTAGATTTACCTATAGATAGGTGTATATCTAATTAAAAATTAATTACATTATAGAAATTGATACCTTCTATAGAAAAATCAAAGCTTTAAATAGTTAATTAAGGGGTTAGCTATTATAAAGATTAGATTTACCTATAGATAGGTGTATATCTAATTAAAAATTAATTACATTATAGAAATTGATACCTTCTATAGAAAAATCAAAGCTTTAAATAGTTAATTGGGGGGTTAACTATTATAAAGATTAGATTTACCTATAGATAGGTGTATATCTAATTAAAAATTAATTACATTATAGAAATTGATACCTTCTATAGAAAAATCAAAACTTTAATTTATTTAAAATTTTTAAATAAATTCAAATCAATAAAATTGAATTTAAGTTACAAACTAATTAAATTTATTTTATATATATAATTAGATTAAAAAATAATTTTTTATTAATAATAAAATCTGCAACACTAAATAAAAATTTTATTCGGAAATAAATTTTAATAATGGTAAATTTTGGTGCCAGCAACAGCGGTTAAACCAATTTTATAAATTAATTAATCATAATATTTTAATTACTTAAAAATTAATATATTTTAATTAAAAAATTAAATTTTTAGTGAAATATACAATTTAGTTCAAATAATTAAAATTTATTATTAAATTAATTAATAAATTTTATAAAAAAACTAGGATTAGATACCCTACTATAAAATTAAATAAAAAATTAACTATTAAATGTAAATCATTAAAATTAATAAATATGGCGGCTTATTAATTCCATTAGAGGAACTTATAATTTAATCGATATTCCACGATAAGACTCACTTAAATTACATTTATATATAGCTGTTTACACATTTTTTTTAATTGATAATGTTAATAAATTTTAATAAATTAAAATTCAAGTAAATATGTAGTGCATTTAAGATATTAAGAGTTATAATATAATATTATATTTTGAATAAATAATTTTAAAATTATTTTGAAAGAAAATTTAAAAGTAAATTTACTTCAATTAATTAAATTGAACTATATGCTAATAAGCGTACAAATCGCCCGTCAATTTCACCAAAATAAAATAAGTCGTAACATAGTAATTGTACTGGAAAGTGTAATTAGGAACTAAAAATTTTAGTTTAAACTGAAATAAAATTTTTCATTTACACTGAAAAGATTAATTTAATTAAAATTTTATTTTAATTAAAATAATAAAAAATATTATAAATTAATCAATTTTATATAAATAAAATTTTATCAAATAACAATTATTTCAGTAATTATTTATTAAAAAATAATTTTTTTAAAAGTTAAAAGTAATGTAAATGAACTTATCTAAATTTAAAAAATTTTAAATAAATTTAGTACCTTTTGTATCAGGGTTAATCAAATTAAATTATTTATATATATTAATCCCGAAATAAAAAGAACTAAATATATATAATTTTTTTTGTTACAAAAAAACTATAAATATATATTTAGAAATTAGATGTTATACGATTTTTAAAATATCTGGTTTTTTTAGAAATGAATTTAATTCATAATTAAGTAAAAATTTATTAAAATTTTAAAATTTTATAAATTTATTTAATTAAAAAATTTAAGGGATAACCTTTAAATTTAAATTATTATTAATTTTAAAATCCAACTATTATTATATTCTTAAAATTTGAAATTATAATAAAATATTTTATAATTTAAAAATATGAATTAAAAATTTAAAATATTAATATAAAATTAATTATAAAAAAACTAATTAAATAAATAAATTAATTTTATAATGATTAAATAAATAGTAAAAATTGTAAAAATTATTAAAGAAATAATATATAAATTTAAGGAATTAGGCAAATTAAAATAATATATTCAACTGTTTAACAAAAACATTGTCTATAGAAATAATAATTTTAGATAAATCTGCCCAATGATTCTTATTAAATGGCTGCAGTATACCTGACTGTACAAAGGTAGCATAATAAATTGTCTTCTAATTAAAGACTTGTATGAAATAATTAATGAAATATATACTGTCTCAATATTATTTTATGAAATTAAATTTTAAGTTAAAATTCTTAAATTCTTTTATGGGACGATAAGACCCTATAGAATTTCATATTTATAATTATTATAAATTTAAATTTTATTCTAAATAATAATAATTATAACATATTTAACTGGGAGGGTTATTAAATTTAAAAAACTTTAATTTAAAAAATCTTAAATTATAGAAAATTTAAAAGATCTTTTATTAAAAATTAAAAAAATAAATTACCTTAGGGATAACAGCGTAATATCTTTTGAAAGACCAAATTTATAAAGATGATTACGACATCGATGTTGAATTAAGATATAATTTAAATGCAGGAGTTTAAAAATTAAGTCTGTTCGACTTTTAAAATCTTACATGATTTGAGTTCAGATCGACGTAAGTCAGATCGGTTTCTATCTATAAAAAATTTATAATTTTTTGTACGAAAGGACTAAAATTATTTATATAAATATAATCATTTAATTAACTTAATATTTATTAAAAATTATCTTGGCAGAAAAGTGCATTAAAGTTAGAATTTAATAATATATATACATATAATAAATTATATATAGGTAATAATCTTCGTAATTATCATAATTTTAACTATAATTTGTATATTACTTACAGTAGCTTTTTTAACCTTATTAGAACGAAAAATCTTAAGATATATTCAAACACGAAAAGGACCTACTAAAGTAGGATATAAAGGAATACTTCAACCTTTTTCAGATGCTATTAAATTAATCTCTAAAGAATGATTATTTTTAAATTTAAATTATTTAATTTATATATTGAGACCAATACTTATATTTATATTTGCCATATTATTATGAATTTTATATCCTTGAACTAATTTAATAATAACAAACTACAATTTAATATTCTTTATCACCTTATTAGGTCTTAATACTTATCCAATTATTTTAATTGGGTGAATTTCAAATAATAATTATTCTATATTAGGGGCTATTCGATCTTTAGCACAAATAATTTCATTTGAAATTAGTCTTTTTTTAATATTTTTTTTAATTATAATTTTAACTGAAGGTTATTCATTAAATCAATTATATAAATATCAAGAATATATAAAATTTAGAATTTTATTAACACCAATTTATATAATCTTTTTTATTAGTATATTAATTGAATTAAACCGGACTCCTTTTGACCTAATTGAAGGAGAATCTGAATTAGTTTCAGGATTTAATGTAGAATACTACAGAAGATTTTTTGTATTAATTTTTTTATCAGAATATTCAATTATTTTATTTATAAGATTTGTTATAACTTTAATATTTATAGGTTTTAAAATACCTAGAATAAAATTTTTAGTTTTTATAAATATTCATATGATTTTAATTTTATGATTACGAGGTGTATTACCACGAATCCGTTATGATAATTTAATATACATATGTTGAACTGATTTTTTAATTTTAGTATTAATTTATAATATATTTGTATATATAACAAAAGTAATTTTTATACATATTTAAAATAAAATTAAAAAGTTAATAGAAAATACTATTTCTATGATATATTTTCAAAATATAAACTTATTCAAGTTCATTAACTACTTATTAATTTAATAAATAATATTATCTCAATAATAATATAATCCAGGAGAAACAATAAAGAAAAAAAAATATAAAATTGTAAATATATTATTCAATTGAATATAAGGATATTCAATTAACTGACCACCTAATCAAGTTAATATAATAAATCTATTAATAAAAAATCAATAAAATAATTGACTTAATGGATAAAATTTATTTGTTTTAATATTATTTTTATATAAAGGTATAAAATATAAAATTAAAATAGATAATAATAATATACATACCCCCCCCCAATTTATTAGGAATTGCCCGTAAAATTGAATAAGCAAATAAAAAATATCACTCTGGTTTAATATGAACTGGTGTCCTTATTCTATTAGCAATTTTAAAATTATCAGGATCTCCTAAAAAATAAGGTAATTGACAAATTAATAATATAAAAATTATTAGAATTCAAATAAATATAAAAATATCTTTAATAACAAAATAAGGATGAAAAGGAACTTTATATAAATTTCTAGAAAATCCTAAAGGATTAGTAGAACCTGTTAAATGTAAAAAAAAAATATGTAAAATTACTATTAATAAAATAATTAAAGGTAAAATAAAATGAATAGAAAAAAATCGATTTAATGTAGCATTATTAATAGAATACACCCCTCAAATTCATTCAACTAATAATTGCCCAATATAAGGAATAGCAGATATTAAATTAGTAATAACAGTTGCTCCTCAAAAAGATATTTGCCCTCAAGGTAAAACATATCCTATAAAAGCTGTTGCTATTGACAAAAATAAAATTCTAACACCAATTAATCATACATGAACTAATTTAAAAGATTGATAATAAATATTTCGTCTAATATGAATATATATTATAATAAAATAAAAAGATGCTCCATTTATATGCATTAAACGAATTAATCAACCAGAATTAACATCTTTTATAATATGAATAATTCTATTAAAAGCATAATCAATATTAGGACAATAATGTATTGATAAAAATAATCCAGACAAAATTTGAATTATCAAAAATACTCCTAATATTGACCCAAAATTCCATCAAATATTAATATTAAAGGGAGTAGGTAATATCAATAATGAATAAAAAAATATATTACGAATTTTATCTTTATTTAATAAACTTAAAAATTTTATTGACATTAAAATTAAATAAAACAAATTAAGAATAAGATTAAGTAAAATAAATTAACAGGATAAAATTTAAAACTTATATTTTTTATCTAACTCTTCTAAAAATTTAGATTTAGATTGATAAGCTTTTTTTTTAGGATATCTTATTTTATATCTTATAATTAAAACAAAAACTAAAAATAAAATTATAAAAAATAATAAAAACAAATTTGAATATTGATAAATAAAAGATAAATTAATATTTTTATCCCGATATAGATTTATTGAATAAATTATTCTATCAAAATTTTCAATTAAATAATTAGACAAAAAATATATAATATTAATTATTAATAAACCAATAATAAAAAAATTTATATATTTAACATAATTCATCATAGATTGATTAATTAATCTAACAAAATAAGCAAATAAAATTATTAATCCTCTAATAAAAATAATTATAATTATATAAATAAATAAAGATTTAAATTTAAATAAATATAAAATTAAACATAAAATAACTATATATAATAAAAAATATATTAAATTCTTTATAGGATGAATTTTATCCCCAGTAATTAAAATAAAAAAAATCAAATATAAAGATAAAAAATATAAAAATATTAAAAAAAACTTTAATATATAATTTAGAAATTCTATGGACATTTTATATAATTTTTAATTTTTGATTTATTTATTTAATAAAACTAACCAAAAACATATTTTTTTGAGGCTTAATTCTCGTCTAACATAAAATTTTATATATATATATATATATATTATCATATTATAAATAAAATAAAATAATTAATTAAACATTAATTTAAACAAAAAATAGTTTATTCATAAAACAATAATTCTGGGAATTATAAAAAATTTATATTAATTTTTTTTGAAATTTAAACTTTATTATAGAATATTCACAATTCATTAATAATTTACAAAATTATTATTTTAACTTAAATTATATAATATTTTAAATTTATTTACATAATTATTTTATTAGTTATTATCACCTTAATTCTTTGAAAATCTAGAAAACAATTTATTAATTTTTTAATTACTTTAGAATATTTTATTTTAACTTTAATTATTATTATTCTATTAAATAATTTAAATAGATGAATTTTTATTATTTATATTATTTTCGCAGTATGTGAATCTATTGTAGGATTAGCTTTACTAATTAGAATAAATTATACACATGGTCATCAAAACATTAATTTAATAAATTTATGTTCGAAATAATTATATTTATTACTTATATAATAATACAATTTAATATAAATAAATGTTTATATCTATTAAGAAATAATTCTTATATATTAACATTTATTATATTATTTAAACTAAATTTAATAAATTGATGAATAATCTCTAATAATTTAAGATTTAATATATATTCTTATAATTTAATTATTTTAACTTTATGAATTTTCAGAATAATTATAATAAATATAAAGTACGAAAATAATATAAATATATACACCAATTTAACTATAATAATATTAATATCCTTAATCTTAAATTTCATAGCTATACATTTTTTTATTTTTTATTTAATATTTGAAATAAATTTATTATTAATTTTCTTTATAGTCATTTTCTGAGGATATGGTATATTTCGAATATTAGCAAGGTATTATTTGATATTTTATACTTTAGTTTTGTGGCGACCCTTCTGTCTACCACCGCTAGAGGGACAGAGACACAGGAGACCATTCTCGCTAGCGCTCCCGAGAGGTCCTGTTTGTATATATACACCTTCCAACCTAACTCCTTCAGTCCCCCGCGTCTAAGGCACGGGTCTCCTAGAATGCCTTACTGACGAGTCCACTAGGAGGCCCAGGACGAAACGCAACCTTTCCTTTTCCTACGATCCTCTCTATCATTCCTCCGCCTTCTATCCTCCGTCAACATAACAGCCCACAGTTTTATATTACCTTTATTAATAATTATATTTTACATATTAAAATATAGAAAAAATTTATCTTTTCCTTGTATAGAAATTAAAAAACTTAAATTATCTATATATATTTTAATTTATTTACTAATATCTTTTATAGTAAAAATTCCTATATTTACACTTCACAATTGATTATTAAAAGCCCATGTAGAAGCCTCATATATTGGATCTATAATTTTAGCTTCTATCATATTAAAACTTGGAAGATATGGCTTATTACGAATAATTATAATTTTAAAAAATTTAAATAAATTAAGAATTTATTTAATTTACTTAAGAATAATTGGAAGATTAATTTTAAGACTTTCATGTTTACGACAAATTGATATAAAAATCATTGTTGCTATATCTTCAATTATTCATATAGCTTTAATAATTAGAGGAATAATAACACTATCTTATATTGGAATAAAAGGAGGTATTTATATAATAATTGCTCATGGTTTATGTTCATCAGGACTTTTTTATCTAATTAATATTATCTATAAACAAACTAATAGACGATTAATAATTTTAAATAAAGGTATAATAATTCTTATACCTTCTATAGCTTTAATATGATTCTTATTAAGATCATCAAATATAGCTGCTCCTATATCTTTAAATTTAATTAGTGAAATCACTTTACTAATGAGATTATTTAATTGTTGTAAATATTTAATTTATATTATAATTATCTATTGTTTAATAAGATTTATTTATACTTTATATTTATATAGATATATTCAACATGGATTTACTAATATATTAAATTTTTATACTATCAAAATTAATAATTTAATTAATTTTCTTACTTTAATATTACATTGAATTCCAATCAATCTAATAATTATAAATTTAAATATTATTTATTTAAATAATTTAACTAAAATATTGATTCGTGATATCAAAAATGTATATATATATATTACTTTAAATTATTATCAAAATAATAATTTTTAGAATCATTTTAACAATATGAAGAATCTTATCTTTTATAACTGCTTGTTATTTAATTATAATTAATAAAATTATTATTATTGAATGATTAATCTTAAATTTTAATTCAATAAAATTTAATTTATTTATTTTAATTGATAATAAAACATTATTTTTTATTATAATAGTCAGATTAATTACAGCAATAGTTCTAATTTATAGAACTGAATATATAAAATTAAATAACAATCTTATAAATAAATTTTTATACTTAACTTTATTATTTTATTTATCAATAGTATTTATAATTTTAAGACCTAATATATTAACTATTTTATTAGGATGAGATGGTTTAGGATTAATCTCTTATTGTTTAATTATTTATTATAATAACAATAAAGCTTATAGAGCAGGATTATTAACTATTATTTTAAATCGAATTGGAGATATTTGTCTTTTAATATTAATTTGTTTTATAATAAAATTTAATTCATGAAACTTAATACTTTATAATTTACATTTACCAATATTTATTCTTATTGTAATTATAACCTTTACAAAAAGAGCACAAATTCCATTTAGAAATTGATTACCTGCTGCTATAATAGCCCCCACTCCTGTATCTTCTTTAGTTCATTCATCTACATTAGTAACTGCCGGAGTATATATCTTAATTCGATACAATACTTTAATTATAAATACAAATTTAAATAAATATTTATTAATTATTTCAAGATTAACTATACTAATTGCCGGATTAATAGCTATATTTGAAATAGATTTTAAAAAAATTATTGCTTTATCTACCTTAAGACAACTAGGATTTATAATAAGAATTTTATTTCTAGGTTTAGAAAACTTAGCCTTTTTTCATTTAATCATTCATGCAATATTTAAATCTTTAATATTTCTATGTTCAGGAAGATTTATTCATTATATAAATAGAAGTCAAGATATACGTGATTATAAAGGAATATTCATAATCTACCCATTTAAAAGATTAATTATAATATTTTCAATTTTATCTCTATGTGGATTCCCATTTTTATGTGGATTTTACTCCAAAGACTTAATTATAGAATTTTTTTTTTATAATAAATTAAATTTTATAAGATTATTAAATTTAATACTTGGAACTATCTTTACAGTTGCATATTCAACTCGTTTAATTTTAACTTTACTGCCCCAAAATTTACCTTTCTACAATAATTTAAATTTAAAAGAAAATAATATAATAAATTTTAGAATATTAATTATATTTATTATATCACTATTTTTTAGTAAAATTTATCTAAATATAATTTACTTAGATTATAATATTAATCTACCTAAAGTATATAAATTAATAATTATTAAATTATTAATTATTGGTATAATTATTGGCTATCAAATTTTTAAATCAAATAAAAAAAATTATCTATTAATTAATTTAACTGAAAGAATAATACTTATAAATATCTTCTATGCCCATATTTATAAAATACCAGTAAAAATTATTTTAAACTATGAAAAATTTATTGAAAAAAGATTATTTGAAATACTTATAGGAAAATTAATAAAAAATATTCTATATTATTTAACAATTATTAAATTTAGTATATTTAACTTCAACTATATAATTTCCTCTTTTTTTCTATTTATATTACTAATATTATTTATCTATTAAATTTAAATAGCTTATATAAGAGCATAATATTGAAAATATTAAAGAAATAATTTATTATTTTTAAATATATGTATATATCTTTATATATTTATTTATAAATAAATATATATATATTAATATTTTTATACTGAAAATATAAAGTTTTAATTAAACTATATAAACCTATTAAAGAAATATGATAAATTAATATCTCTACAGAATTAGAAATTCTATTTTCAATTATTTCTTTAATTAGAATAAATTATTCAATAATCTTATTAACAATAAAATGCCTCTATTTGGCTTTAATTAAAATTTATATTAAATTATATAAATTAAATAATATATGAAGTAAAAAATTACAATTTAATTTCGACTTAAATATTGATTAACTAATAATCCATATATTCAAATTAAAATATTCACAATAAATAATTTATACATCATTCATAAACTAAGGAAAAAAGTATAATAAAAAAAAATAATAAAAAAATAATAAATATATAACTAAAACCTATATACTTAACCAATAAAATAAATGGTGTTGCGACGCAAAACTAGTCGTTAGGACGACTTTATGATACGGGCGATTCATTATGCTATTTTTGAGGATGCTTGACTTTCTAACCTTTAGTTAAATTCCTTTATTACAAGCCGAGGTCGAGTTCCAGAAAGAGTTTATGACCGCGGAAACTTTGCGTTTCTGCGGCCCATGTGCCTTTCTGGTACCCGGTCGCCCTCAATAGCAATTAACGTATCGTAAAGTCCCTAACACACGTAGCAAGAGTCCCATTAGGACCGCTCACCCCTTGGGTCTGACTCCCCCGCCACAACGACATTCCACCACCCTGCCAACCAGGGATTTCCAGGGTGGCGGCTTGCGCTTGGCCATGGAGGACTGTTCAAGGGGCAGGAACGGTTCTGATTCGCCAAAATCGGGAAAACGAACTTCAAGAATTTATATAAATACAGGGCTGACGCTTAAAAGGATTATTATAAAAACAGCCTTCAAAGAACTAAACCATACACTCTGTAAAACGAAAGGGACTCTGCGAAATATCGCACCAGCGACAACCAAGCGTTAGGGGAAGTTGAGCATATCACTTGCTCAAACCGACGACGCAACAAATGGAACAATTAAAATAATTTCAATATCAAATACTAAAAATATTAAAGGTATTAAATAAAAAGGTACTGAAAATGGAATAAAACCCTTAGTAATAGGATTAAATCCACATTCATAAGAACTTTTTTTTTCCTTATCAGAAATCTTAAAAATAGAAGAAAATACATTTAATAAATAAATTAAAATTATAATTCAAAAAATTAATCTAATATAAGATAACACCATTAACATCACTATATATATTACTAAAATATAAATTTGTTAATTGGAAGTTAACTGTATTAAATTATACTATATATATAATATATTCATCAATAAATAAAAATATATAAAAATAATCAAATAACGTCAACAAAATGTCAATATCATAATGAACCTTCAAAATTAAAATGATGAATTTTTCTAAAATGATTTATATTCAATCGAAATAAAGAAAATATCAATATTAAAGTCCCTACAATAACATGAAGACCATGGAATCCAGTCCTTATATAAAAAATAGAACCAAAAATTCCATCATTAATTCTAAAAGAAGATTCTAAATATTCAATAAATTGAATTAAAGTAAAATAAATACCTAAAATAACTGTAAAAAATAATCTTAAATTAACTATATTAAAATTATTATTTAACAATCTATAATGACTTCAAGAAACTGACAATCCTGAAGAAATTAAAATAACAGAATTTAATAAAGGAATATCATAAGGATTAAATTGACTAATTATTTTAGGAGGTCAAATATACCCTAATTCAATTCTTAAAGAAATACATCTATGAAAATAAGTTCAAAAAAAAGAAAAAAAAAAAATATTTCTGAAATAATAAATAAGATTATTCTAAACTTTAAAAACCCAGAAACTATAAAAGTATGAAATCCTTGATATAAACTCTCTCGAATAATATCTCGTCATCATTGATATATAATTAATAAATTAATAAATAAATTTAAAAAAATAAATTCAAAATCATTTAAATAAAATCAATTAATAAAACCTAATATTGAATTTATTAATCTCATAGATATCAAAAAAGGTCATGGTCTAACTGTTACTAAATGAAAAGGAAAATTTCTTATTATCATTTTATTTATTTAAATTCTGAAAAATACAATACTCTTAAAGTTGAAAATACATAAGCTTGAATAAATGATATACACAATTCTAAAATTACTAAAATATTTTGAATTAAAACAAATAAAATTATTAAAATCAATCCTATTTTAGAAATAAATCTACTTAATAAAATTATCAATAAATGACCAGCAACTAAATTAGCCGTCAATCGAATAGATAAAGTAAATGGACGAATTAAATTTCTAACAAACTCAATTAAAACTATAAAATTCATTAAAAAAACAGGTGTATTAACAGGAACTAAATGACTTAATATCTTTAAAGGTTTATTAAAATAACCATAAATAATAAATCTAAATCATAAAGGTATAGATATAATTAAATTAAAAGATAAATGTCTTGTAGCAGTAAAAATATAAGGTATTAATCTAAATAAATTTATTAATAAAATATATAATAATAATCTAATAAAAATAATGATATTTGATTGATAATTTATATTAGCTACTAATAATTTAAATTCTTTATAAATTAATTCAATTAAAATAACTCAAAATATCATAACACGAGAAGGAATTAATCAATAATAATTAAAAATAATTATAATATAAAAAAATATTATTAATCAATTAAAAGCTAAATAATAATTAATTATAGGATCAAATCATTCAAATAAATTAGTTATCATATTCAATCTCATTTATATTTATTTTTTTCATTTAAATTAAAATCTACATGCATATTAATTGGTATCCTATTTAAATAAACTATTATTATAAATATATTTATAATATTAAGAAAAGATAAAATTAATCATATTATAGGTCTTATTTGAGGTATAAAAAAATCATTAGAAGTAATTGCAATTTACTATAACATGATTTAAAAGATCAATTCTTACACTTCAGACATCTAATGAAATTTTAAAATAATAATCAAAAATTATTTTTAGAATGACAATCTAATGTTTTTAATTAAACTAATTATTTAATTTAAAACTATTTTTTTAAAACTCATAAATTAAAATTTTTAAAGGCTGTTCTTTCTAAAACAATTGGTATAAATCTATGATTTATACCACAAATTTCAGAACATTGTCCAAAAAATAATCCTGGTCGTATACAATATAAATTTGATTGATTAATACGTCCAGGAACAGCATCAACTTTAATTCCAACTGATTGAATAGCTCATGAATGAATTACATCAGTTGATGATAATAATAATCGAATCGGAAAATTTATTGGAATGACCATACGATTATCAACATCTAATAAACGAAAACTATTCATAACTCTATCAGATAATATATAAGAATCAAATTCCAAATCTTTAAATTCTGAATATTCATAAGACCAAAATCACTGATGACCTATAATTTTAATTGTAAAATAAGGATTTAAAATTTCATCAATATAATATAAAATCTTTAAAGAAGGAAAACAAATTGTTATTAAAATAAAAATTGGAATAATAGTTCAAATAATTTCCAATAAATGATTCTTCAATAAATACCGATTAACATACTTATTAGTAATAATATCTAAAATAATTAATATTGAAAATACAATAATAACCAACATTAATATTATAACTAAATTATGAAAAGAAATTAAATTATCAGAATAAGGTGAATTAGAATCTTGAAATTTATATATAAATCATGTTGCAATTTTTAATAAAAAATAATATATTTTTATAAATAAATCTTAAATCTATCGCACTTATCTGCCATATTAAATAAAATAAAATATTAAAAATAATTAAATCAATCATTAAAACTCAACATTATTAAATATTCAAAAATAACTCCTTTTTATTATTTAACACAATAGATACTTCTAAATACACATGATCTAAAGGAGGTATAAAACCAATTCATTCTAATGAACTATTAAATTTAAAAATTACTAACCGTATTGAAATAAATCTTTCTAAAATTAAAAACATTAATAAAATTAATCTATTTAAAGAAATTAATGAACCAATTGAAGAAAATAAATTTCAACAATAATATGCATCAGGATAATCTGAATATCGTCGAGGTATCCCTATTAATCCTAAAAAATGTTGAGGAAAAAAAGTTATATTAACACCAATAAACATTATATAAAACTGAATTTTTAATCAATTCTGATGTATAACAACACCAAAAATTAAAGGAAATCAATGAATAAATCTTCCAACAATTGCAAAAACTGCCCCTATAGATAAAACATAATGAAAATGGCCAACAACATAATAAGTATCATGTAAAATAATATCAATAGAAGAATTTGATAATACAATACCCGTCAATCCACCAATAATAAATATTATAACAAATCCTAATGATCATAAAATTGAATTATTATAACCTAATTTAGCTCCATGATAAGTAGCTAATCAACTAAAAACTTTAATTGCTGTAGGAACTGCAATAACTATAGTTGCTGAAGTAAAATAAGCTCGAGTATCTACATCTAACCCAACTGTAAATATATGATGTGCTCATACAATAAATCCTAAAAATCCAATTCCTAATATAGCATAAATCATTCCTAAATTACCAAATACCTCTTTTTTACCCCTCTCATTTATAATAATATGTGAAATCAACCCAAACCCCGGTAAAATTAAAATATAAACTTCAGGATGCCCAAAAAATCAAAATAAATGTTGATATAAAATTGGATCACCTCCCCCTAAAGGATCAAAAAACGAAGTATTAATATTTCGATCAAAAATTAATATTGTAATTGCTCCAGCTAAAACTGGCAATGATAATAATAATAAAATAGCTGTAATAAACACTGATCAAGGAAATAAAGCTATTTGATCATAATTTAAAGATAAATTTTTTATTATTATAATAGTTACTATAAAATTTATTGCCCCAATAATTGAAGAAATTCCTGATAAATGTAAAGAAAAAATAGTAATATCAACAGAAGGGGAAGAATGAAATAAATATGAAGATAAAGGAGGATAAACCGTTCAAGCAGTCCCTGGTCTAACTTGAAATAAATTTCTTAAAAGTAATAATATTAATGATGGTGGTAATAATCAAAATCTAATATTATTTATACGAGGAAATGCCATATCTGGAGATCCTAATATTAATGGAACTAATCAATTACCAAACCCGCCAATTATAAATGGTATAACTATAAAAAAAATTATTAAAAATGCATGAACAGTAACAACTGAATTATAAACTTGATCATTATTAATTCATATACCTGGAGTACTTAACTCCATACGAATAATTATTCTCATAGAAGTTCCAATTATCCCTGATCATAAAGCAAATACAAAATAAATTATACCAATATTTTTATGATTAGTAGAATAAAATCATTTATCAAACATAAATAAAACATAATTATATAATATTTAAATATTAATAAATATATTTATATATTATAAGATTTATAATAAATCAATATATATATATATTTAACTTTGAAAATTAAAAGTTTATTTTAACTTAAAATCTTCAAATCAAAAAAAGTATCATGTCTGATAAAAGAATTAAATTGTAAATTTAAACATGTAAGAAAAACTTACTGATACTAATTTTCTATAGTTTAAAAAAAACTTAAAATTGCAAATTTTAAAATATAAATAATTATTAGAAAATATTAATCATAAATATCTTACACTATGTTAAATTTAACAAATTAATCAATACTTAAATTATATCAAATTAAAACCTTTAAGTAACATAAACATTAACCAATAAAAACCTAAAAAAAAATAACATAATAATAAATAAAATAATATAAGACTTAAATATATAAATCTTAAAAAAATATTTTTTAGCTCTAGTATAATTACTACTAATATATAATAATAATCTAAAATAATTTCAAATAATTATAACTGATGCTAATATCATAATAAATAATAAAACAAAAATTAACATAATCCTCTAAAAAATAATAATTCAAAATTCACTTTAACACTAAAGACAAAAATGGAGGTAAAGAAGAATAAATTAAAACTATAATAATAAAATATACCTTCAAATATTTATCAACTAATAAAAACCCCAAATCATTAAAAGTTACCACATCAAATTTTTCAAAAAAATACAACAATATATAAAAAATAAATGCATAAAAAGAAAAATATACCAAATAAATTTTTACATTTACATACATAATTATTAATAAAAAAGTTGATTGAATAATAGAAGAACATCTAATAAATATTTTTATAGAATTATAAACTTTCATAATAATAGGAACAAAAATTAAATTTAATAAAATTAAACCTATAAAAAAAAAATTTATACCACTCACATTAGCTAAAAAATATATAGGTACTATTTTTATAACCGTTGAAAATATAAAAATTCTTGTTCAACACATATATCTATGAATATAAATAGATCATTGATGAAAAGGAAATATTCCTAATTTTACTAACATAATTAATTGAATAAAAATTTCAAAAAAAACTCTTACTTCTTTCATAGATACATAAAAATACAATCTTATAATAAAAACTAACCTTCTTACTACTGATACTATATAATAAAAAACACTAGCATATTTTGAATCTCTAGTTAAATTTATATAAATAATTAAAACTAATGTTATAACTTCATAAATTAATCACATAAAAAATAAATCTCTTACAAAAAGAATGATTAAATAATTAATAATAATATATCTAAGACATATTACATTTTTAAATATTATTTTCTTCACAAAAAACCAATTCAAAATTATCTTTTAATTAAAAATTAAATAGTTTATAATACTAAAATTTTTACCTATTATATTTTAGTGTCAAAGCACCTAAATTTTTGAAATTTAAAGTATTAATAAAATTAATAAATATAAAAAAAATCAATTAGTAACAATAAATATAAAATTTATTTAAGTATCTTATCAAAATAATCCTTTAATCAGGCATATTACTTTAATACATATATATATATAAAATATATAAAAGATACATATAATCTATAACTAGGGTATGAACCTAACAGCTTTAAACTAAGCTTATTTATATAGATATATTTAAAAATTACTTTTAATTGCAAATTAAATATTATAGATTAAAATTAACTAATATCCATTTAAAGATATATATATATATATATATATATATATATATATATATATATATATATATATATATATCTTTATATATGGATATATATTTATATTCATCCTTAGGGAAAGAATGAAGCCATTGAAATAAACTAAAGCTAAGGTAAATTCGAAAGGTTAATATCCAAAATCCTCTACTTGCAAGGGACAAATGAGGCTATTTAAATAAATTCAAGCTAAAGTAGAATTGAAAGGTTTATTTCAATATATTCATCCTTAGGGAAAGAATGAAGCCATTGAAATAAACTAAAGCTAAGGTAAATTCGAAAGGTTAATATCCAAAATCCTCTACTTGCGAGGGACAAATGAGGCTATTTAAATAAATTCAAGCTAAAGTAGAATTGAAAGGTTTATTTCAATATATTCATCCTTAGGGAAAGAATGAAGCCATTGAAATAAACTAAAGCTAAGGTAAATTCGAAAGGTTAATATCCAAAATCCTCTACTTGCGAGGGACAAATGAGGTTATTTAAATAAATTCAAGCTAAAGTAGAATTGAAAGGTTAATATCCAAATCCTCTACTTACAAGGGACAAATGAGGCTATTTAAATAAATTCAAGCTAAAGTAGAATTGAAAGGTTTATTTCAATATATTCATCCTTAGGGAAAGAGTGAAGCCATTGAAATAAACTAAAGCTAATGTAAATTCGAAAGGTTAATATCCAAATCCTCTACTTACAAGGGACAAATGAAGCTATTTAAATAAATTCAAGCTAAAGTAGAATTAAAAGGTTTATTTCAATATATTCATTCTTAGGGAAAGAATGAAACCATTGAAATAAACTAAAATCGAATATTAATAATAAATTTCATTATTAATTAAATTCTCTACTTATAAAAACAAATAAAACTATTTAAATAAATTCAAACAAAAGTAGAATTGAAAGGTTTATTTCAATATATTCATCTTTAAGGGAAAAATAAAGCCATTGAAATAAACTAAAATCAACTATTAATAATAAATTTATTTATTAATTAAATTCTCTACTTATAAAAAACAAATAAAACTATTTAAATAAATTCAAGCTAAAGTAGAATTGAAAGGTTTATTTCAATATATTCATTCTTAGGGAAAGAATGAAACCATTGAAATAAACTAAAATCGACTATTAATAATAAATTTATTTATTAATTAAATTCTCTACTTATAAAAACAAATAAAACTATTTAAATAAATTCAAACTAAAGTAGAATTGAAAGGTTTATTTCAATATATTCATCTTTAAGGGAAAAATAAAGCCATTGAAATAAACTAAAATCGACTATTAATAATAAATTTATTTATTAATTAAATTCTCTAAGATACAAATTTAATTATAAATTATATATAAATTATATATAAATACCCCCCCCAATAATTAATAATTTTATTTAATACATAAATAAAAATTTTTAATTTTTTTTTGTTATTAAGTAACGCTATAATCTTATTAATAATATTAAACTATAATTTTATTACATAATAAATTTAAATATAAGTAAATAAAATTAATTTTTAATTTGAAAAATTTTTTATTAATATATATATATATATTAATATTAAAATGTATATATATATATATAAATAATTTATTAACCAATATATTTATATATATATAAATCATAGGTGGGTTCCAAAATTTATAAAAGATTATATTAACCTTTATATATTAATATTAATATTAATTAATTAAATATTTATATAATTATATATATAATTTTATATCTATAATATATGTAAATTATATTATGAATACATTAGATTATAATAAATTATTGAAAAGAAAAGAAATATAAATATAAATACAAAAATTATTTATTAATTAATAAATATTTATATATATATATATATATATATATATATATAAATATATAAATTATTTATTAATTAATAGATATTTAAATATATAATAACGTATTTATATATATTAATAGGTATTTATTAATTAATAAATAATTTATGATTCATAGGTTATATATAAATAAATAAAAAATTTATATGCGTTTATTAAACATTAATTGATTTATTAAACATAGCGCATTTATAAGTTATTAAATAATTTATAAATTATATGAAAGCATAAATAATCATAATTTAATCCTACCTTAGGATATATTTATAAATGTATATATATTCTCAGATTTATATATTGTAATATTTATACAGGGTGTCCCAGAACTAGTGTAACATCCGGAAATGGGGGGTAGCTGAGGTGATTCTGAACAACCTTTTCCTTTACCAAAATGTTGTTTGAAGCTTCGTTTTCGAGTTATTAACGAAAAACACTGGCCAATCACAGCGCCCAGAAACCTCGCGCTCAACCACGTATTCACGGCTTTTATACACGGGCGCTCGGTCGGGCTACCGGCACACGTACTGGCACAGCATAGGTCTCGCGAAAAATGTTATGTCATTTTAAATTAAGAATAATGTGCAATTATTCGTTATTCATGAATAACAAATAAACTAATAAGTCGTTTAATAACTGCGTTCGTTATTCGAAAGAAATAAAGCGTTTTATTATTTATGAAAAACATTTTTTTTTTAACAGCACATTTTCAGGTGAATAAATTGTTTTAAGAAAAACGATTTGTATAACTAATGCTAGAAAAAAATAATTGAACTTACCCATTCGTCCACGAAATAGCTTGCTTCGACGAAAATAGGTCGGTAAGGCTGGATCCTCGTGTCGATCCTGACCTATCCAACAATTTTCAACAGCCGATGTTCTGGCTGAGTCGATGAACTCACTTCGCCGCACGATCGATATTTTTCGGTGACTTCTTAGAAGCTGTCGATTTTGATTTTTCTCCGTGCCTTCGGCGCGGTTCTCTGGCGAAAGGCTGCCGTGCTTGGTGCTTGTTCGCCGGAATGATTTATTATTAAACTAATTGTAACATCCACAGTTTTATAACTATTAATTTCAAAAAATTTAGAATTGAATACACGCTAATGTGGCTTATAAATTTGAATGGTATATCATCCACATTCACGAACGTGATGATAACTCTGTTCGATACTTTTATTCGTTATTCGAAAGGAATAAAATGTTTTATTATTGTTAGAAAAGTCCAAAAAGCGAAGGCTTGAGTGAGCCATGTGCAGTCTTTCGCTGCGTTTCCACCTCCTAGGGATGGTTCTGCCTCAAGGCTAAGAAAGTCCATATTGTCAAAGGGGTCCTTCTGACTAGGATTTTTCAGGGAAGACAGAATTGTATCAGCACTCGCGAAGTATAGTTCAAAACACAAGCTTTCACTCTTTTTAACCACCCACTTTCATTTCTTATTCAAACGTTCACCACCGTTATCCTGATTTTCCTTACATTATTTACGAAAAAAATGTTTTTTTCTTTTAACAGCACATTTTCAAATAGATAAAATATACTGTGAAATAAAACGATTTCGATAGCTAATGCTAGGAAAAAATAATTAAACTCGCCCATTCGTTCACGGGTACGTTTTGTGCCATTCTGACGGCACTCTTAGTGTTCGTCTCACTACTTTCAAACCACCTCTTGCTTTTTCAGCGACTTGCCTCGCTTACTTTGTAAGCCCTTATACGCGCACATACACACACACATCATGCATACATACACACACACGCGCTCACTTATTCACACCCGAATCCGGCGATCTTCAAATGTTTCCGACTTATCTGTTTTGACTCTTGCCGGCGCAACGTTTTGCACCGTCGGTTTATTTGATGTTTTTTTGAAACTGTTTCGAATTTCTCATGGCAGTACAATAAACATTTCTTTTCCGTTGTATTGTAACTATTCCCCTTCCTTACCAAACGTCCACCTAGGATCCACAAAACGCTTAAGCTCTCAGATTTATTTTGCTAACTGAACGAGCAACATGCCGCGTACGAACGCAGAGTACTACGAAATGTTTTTAATTTTTTTAAATAATGTAAGGAAAATCAGGATAACGGTGGTGAACGTTTGAATAAGAAATGAACGTGGGTGGTTAAAAAGAGTGAAAGCTTGTGTTTTGAACTATACTTCGCGAGTGCTGATACAATTCTGTCTTCCCTGAAAAATCCTAGTCAGAAGGACCCCCTTGACAATATGGACTTTCTTAGCCTTGAGGCAGAACCATCCCTAGGAGGTGGAAACGCAGCGAAAGACTGCACATGGCTCACTCAAGCCTTCGCTTTTTGGACTTTTCTAACAATAATAAAACATTTTATTCCTTTCGAATAACGAATAAAAGTATCGAACAGAGTTATCATCACGTTCGTGAATGTGGATGATATACCATTCAAATTTATAAGCCACATTAGCGTGTATTCAATTCTAAATTTTTTGAAATTAATAGTTATAAAACTGTGGATGTTACAATTAGTTTAATAATAAATCATTCCGGCGAACAAGCACCAAGCACGGCAGCCTTTCGCCAGAGAACCGCGCCGAAGGCATGGAGAAAAAACAAAATCGACAGCTTCTAAGAAGTCACCGAAAAATATCGATCGTGCGGCGAAGTGAGTTCATCGATTCGGCCAGAACATCGGCTGTTGAGAATTGTTGGATAGGTCAGGATCGACACGAGGATCCAGCCTTACCGACCTATTTTCGTCGAAGCAAGCTATTTCGTGGACGAATGGGTAAGTTCAATTATTTTTTTCTAGCATTAGTTATACAAATCGTTTTTCTTAAAACAATTTATTCACCTGAAAATGTGCTGTTAAAAAAAAAATGTTTTTCATAAATAATAAAACGCTTTATTTCTTTCGAATAACGAACGCAGTTATTAAACGACTTATTAGTTTATTTGTTATTCATGAATAACGAATAATTGCACATTATTTTTAATTTAAAATGACATAACATTTTCCGCGATACCTATGCTGTGCCAGTACGTGTGCCGGGAGCCCGACCGAGCGCCCGTGTATAAAAGCCGTGCATACGTGGTTGAGCCCGCGGTCTCTGGGCGCTGTGATTGGTTAGTGTTTTTCGTTAATAACTCGAAAACAAAGCTTCAAACAACATTTTGGTAAAGGAAAAGGTTGTTCAGAATCACCTCAGCTACCCCCCATTTCCGGATGTTACACTAGTTCTGGGACACCCTGTATATATATCTTGTTATATATAAAATGTATATATATTTATCAGTTGGCCTCCATCTATTTATAATAGTATATAAATATATATATATATATATATATAAATAATTTATTAATTAATAGATATATATTATATATATTAATATTAAGATGTATATATATATAAATAATTTATTAATTAATATATATATATATACTACTACTATAATAAGTTTTTATTATTAAAAATTTTGTATTAAAATTTTAATCTAATATAATTAATAATATTTTAGGGCTATTTAATAACAATTTATTTCTATATAATTTTTTTTATATAAAAATTAATTTTTTTATTATTTATAATTTTCATAGAAAAATCAAAGATTCAAATAGTTAATTAAGGGGTTAACTATTATAAAGATTAGATTTACCTATAGATAGATTAATCTTTGTATATTTAATTAAAAAATTAATTACATTATAGAAATTGATACCTTCTATAGAAAAATCAAAGCTTTAAATAGTTAATTGGGGGGTTAACTATTATAAAGATTAGATTTACCTATAGATAAATTAATCTTTGTATATTTAATTAAAAAATTAATTACATTATAGAAATTGATACCTTCTATAGAAAAATCAAAGCTTTAAATAGTTAATTAAGGGGTTAACTATTATAAAGATTAGATTTACCTATAGATAGATTAATCATTGTATATTTAATTAAAAAATTAATTACATTATAGAAATTGATACCTTCTATAGAAAAATCAAAGCTTTAAATAGTTAATTGGGGGGTTAACTATTATAAAGATTAGATTTACCTATAGATAGATTAATCTTTGTATATTTAATTAAAAAATTAATTACATTATAGAAATTGATACCTTCTATAGAAAAATCAAAGCTTTAAATAGTTAATTGGGGGGGTTAACTATTATAAAGATTAGATTTACCTATAGATAGATTAATCTTTGTATATTTAATTAAAAAATTAATTACATTATAGAAATTGATACCTTCTATAGAAAAATCAAAACTTTAATTTATTTAAAATTTTTAAATAAATTCAAATCAATAAAATTGAATTTAAGTTACAAATTAATTAAATTTATTTTATATATATAATTAGATTAAAAAATAATTTGTTATTAATAATAAAATCTGCAACACTAAATAAAAATTTTATTCGGAAATAAATTTTAATAATGGTAAATTTCGGTGCCAGCAACAGCGGTTAAACCAATTTTATAAATTAATTAATCATAATATTTTAATTACTTAAAAATTAATATATTTTAATTAAAAAATTAAATTTTTAGTGAAATATACAATTTAGTTCAAATAATTAAAATTTATTATTAAATTAATTGATAAATTTTATAAAAAAACTAGGATTAGATACCCTACTATAAAATTAAATAAAAAATTAACTATTAAATGTAAATCATTAAAATTAATAAATATGGCGGCTTATTAATTCCATTAGAGGAACTTATAATTTAATCGATATTCCACGATAAGACTCACTTAAATTACATTTATATATAGCTGTTTACAAATTTTTTTTAATTGATAATGTTAATAAATTTTAATAAATTAAAATTCAAGTAAATATGTAGTGCATTTAAGATATTAAGAGTTATAATATAATATTATATTTTGAATAAATAATTTTAAAATTATTTTGAAAGAAAATTTAAAAGTAAATTTACTTTAATTAATTAAATTGAACTATATGCTAATAAGCGTACAAATCGCCCGTCAATTTCACCAAAATGAAATAAGTCGTAACATAGTAATTGTACTGGAAAGTGTAATTAGGAACTAAAAATTTTAGTTTAAACTGAAATAAAATTTTTCATTTACACTGAAAAGATTAATTTAATTAAAATTTTATTTTAATTAAAATAATAAAAAATATAAATTAATCAATTTTATATAAATAAAATTTTATCAAATAACAATTATTTCAGTAATTATTTATTAAAAAATAATTTTTTTAAAAGTTAAAAGTAATGTAAATGAACTTATCTAAATTTAAAAAATTTTAAATAAATTTAGTACCTTTTGTATCAGGGTTGTTACGTACGCGTCTTACCCGAAACGTGTGGCGCCTAATGTTTAGTCTAGCACGCACCCCCCGACAGTCGTCTAGCCAGGGGATGGAAGAACATTCCATTCCCACGGAAATCAAACGTTCCCCACCACCAAAAATCTTAGTTTTTCGGTGTATAAAAGGGCATGATTTTCGACGCTCGGGGGCAGTCTCAAATCCAGTTTTCTGAGCATAACGTTACTCTGTCCGTCAGAGTATAGATACGAGCAAGATCGGGTTCCAGTCCCCTTCGAGCATACTAACGTCGCGAACGTACTTCGTAAGTGTCTATCAGATAATACTGTACTGACTCCTCCGCGTTCTCACCGCGTTAAAGTCGAGAAGGAAGATTCTTGCCGAGTCAAGAATCGACTAACTATAACCTTGTACCAATTAGTCCTTGTAATTATATTAGAATATAGTGATATAGAATCCATTTCGTGTCTATATTCAATTAAACCTATCCTGACTAATTTAGTAACGTACTAGCTAACCCCACGACAGATATACCTTTACCGCTCGAGGTATATCAACGACTACGACTCGCGAATACCAAAATACCTTGATATCCGGTGGAACACGGCGTTAACCATACGCTAGTGATCCATCTCCTTCGGCTCCCTCCGTTAGCCATACGGAGGTTCGTCCGAGACTTCCTATCTCACCAAAGACACACTGTCCGGTGGCACGCAGCGTTAATCATACGCTACTGGTCCACTTCCTTCGGCTCCCTCCGTTAGCCATACGGAGGTTCGTCCGAACCCTCCTATAATACACCGACACATCCTCGTGTGTCACGCGTCGTTATCTATTCCCGAATAGACCATCTCCTTCGGCTCCCTCCGTTAGCCATACGGAGGTTCGTCCGAACCCTCCTGTCTTACACCTAGACACCTTCACATCCGGGATCACGCGGCGTTGACTATACGCTAGTGGTCCACCTCCTTCGGCTCCCTCCGTTAGCCATACGGAGGTTCGTCCGAACCCTCCTGTCTATACCTCTAACTACCGCGAATCGGGCAACGCGCGTTTGTATTAGGACCAAAACCCCGAACGACGTCACGAGGCTGGTGATAACGGACAAATTCCGCATGCACCTAACAGTCAGACTGACGACCGTTCGGAACGCGAACCGTAACCCTTACTAAAAGGCGAAACCGGGGCGATCATACGCCCACGCCTTAACAGGGTTAATCAAATTAAATTATTTATATATATTAATCCCGAAATAAAAAGAACTAAATATATATAATTTTTTTTGTTACAAAAAAACTATAAATATATATTTAGAAATTAGATGTTATACGATTTTTAAAATATCTGGTTTTTTTAGAAATGAATTTAATTCATAATTAAGTAAAAATTTATTAAAATTTTAAAATTTTATAAATTTATTTAATTAAAAAATTTAAGGGATAACCTTTAAATTTAAATTATTATTAATTTTAAAATCCAACTATTATTATATTCTTAAAATTTGAAATTATAATAAAATATTTTATAATTTAAAAATATTACTTAAAAATTTAAAATATTAATATAAAAATAATTATAAAAAAAACTAATTAAATAAATAAATTAATTTTATAATGATTAAATAAATAGTAAAAATTGTAAAAATTATTAAAGAAATAATATATAAATTTAAGGAATTAGGCAAATTAAAATAATATATTCAACTGTTTAACAAAAACATTGTCTATAGAAATAATAATTTTAGATAAATCTGCCCAATGATTCTTATTAAATGGCTGCAGTATACCTGACTGTACAAAGGTAGCATAATAAATTGTCTTCTAATTAAAGACTTGTATGAAAGAATTAATGAAATATATACTGTCTCAATATTATTTTATGAAATTAAGTTTTAAGTTAAAATTCTTAAATTTTTTTATGGGACGATAAGACCCTATAGAATTTCATATTTATAATTATTATAAATTTAAATTTTATTCTAAATAATAATAATTATAACATATTTAACTGGGAGGGTTATTAAATTTAAAAAACTTTAATTTAAAAAATCTTAAATTATAGAAAATTTAAAAGATCTTTTATTAAAAATTAAAAAAATAAATTACCTTAGGGATAACAGCGTAATATCTTTTGAAAGACCAAATTTATAAAGATGATTACGACCTCGATGTTGAATTAAGATATAATTTAAATGCAGGAGTTTAAAAATTAAGTCTGTTCGACTTTTAAAATCTTACATGATTTGAGTTCAGATCGACGTAAGTCAGATCGGTTTCTATCTATAAAAAACCTATAATTTTTTGTACGAAAGGACTAAAATTATTTATATAAATATAATCATTTAATTAAATTAATATTTATTAAAAATTATCTTGGCAGAAAAGTGCATTAAAGTTAGAATTTAATAATATATATACATATAATAAATTATATATAGGTAATAATCTTTGTAATTATTATAATTTTAACTATAATTTGTATATTACTTAGAGTATCTTTTTTAACCTTATTAGAACGAAAAATCTTAAGATATATTCAAACACGAAAAGGACCTAATAAAGTAGGATATAAAGGAATGCTTCAACCTTTTTCAGATGCTATTAAATTAATCTCTAAAGAATGACTATTTTTAAATTTAAATTATTTAATTTATATATTAAGACCAATATTTATATTTATATTTGCCATATTATTATGAATTTTATATCCTTGAACTAATTTAATAATAACAAATTACAATTTAATATTCTTTATCACTTTATTAGGTCTTAATACTTATCCAATTATTTTAATTGGGTGAATTTCAAATAATAATTATTCTATATTAGGGGCTATTCGATCTTTAGCACAAATAATTTCATTTGAAATTAGTCTTTTTTTAATATTTTTTTTAATTATAATTTTAACTGAAGGTTATTCATTAAATCAATTATATAAATATCAAGAATATATAAAATTTAGAATTTTATTAACACCAATTTATATAATCTTTTTTATTAGTATATTAATTGAATTAAACCGAACCCCTTTTGACCTAATTGAAGGAGAATCTGAATTAGTTTCAGGATTTAATGTAGAATACTACAGAAGATTTTTTGTATTAATTTTTTTATCAGAATATTCAAATATTTTATTTATAAGATTTGTTATAACTTTAATATTTATAGGTTTTAAAATACCTAGAATAAAATTTTTAATTTTTATAAATATTCATATGATTTTAATTTTATGATTACGAGGTGTATTACCACGAATCCGTTATGATAATTTAATATACATATGTTGAACTGATTTTTTAATTTTAGTATTAATTTATAATATATTTGTATATATAACAAAAGTAATTTTTATACATATTTAAAATAAAATTAAAAAGTTAATAGAAAATGCTATTTCTATGATATATTTTCAAAATATAAACTTATTCAAGTTCATTAACTATTTATTAATTTAATAAATAATATTATCTCAATAATAATATAATCCAGGAGAAACAATAAAGAAAAAAAAAATATATAATTGTAAATATATTATTCAATTGAATATAAGGATATTCAATTAACTGACCACCTAATCAAGTTAATATAATAAATCTATTAATAAAAAATCAATAAAATAATTGACTTAATGGATAAAATTTATTTGTTTTAATATTATTTTTATATAAAGGTATAAAATATAAAATTAAAATAGATAATAATAATATAAATACCCCCCCCCCCCCCAATTTATTAGGAATTGCCCGTAAAATTGAATAAGCAAATAAAAAATATCACTCTGGTTTAATATGAACTGGTGTCCTTATTCTATTAGCAATTTTAAAATTATCAGGATCTCCTAAAAAATAAGGTAATTGACAAATTAATAATATAAAAATTATTAGAATTCAAATAAATATAAAAATATCTTTAATAACAAAATAAGGATGAAAAGGAACTTTATATAAATTTCTAGAAAATCCTAAAGGATTAGTAGAACCTGTTAAATGTAAAAAAAAAATATGTAAAACTACTATTAATAAAATAATTAAAGGTAAAATAAAATGAATAGAAAAAAATCGATTTAATGTAGCATTATTAATAGAATAACCCCCTCAAATTCATTCAACTAATAATTGCCCAATATAAGGAATAGCAGATATTAAATTAGTAATAACAGTTGCTCCTCAAAAAGATATTTGCCCTCAAGGTAAAACATATCCTATAAAAGCTGTTGCTATTGACAAAAATAAAATTCTAACTCCAATTAATCATACATGAACTAATTTAAAAGATTGATAATAAATATTTCGTCTAATATGAATATATATTATAATAAAATAAAAAGATGCTCCATTTATATGAATTAAACGAATTAATCAACCAGAATTAACATCTTTTATAATATGAATAATTCTATTAAAAGCATAATCAATATTAGGACAATAATGTATTGATAAAAATAATCCAGACAGAATTTGAATTACCAAAAATACCCCTAATATTGATCCAAAACTTCATCAAATATTAATATTAAAGGGAGTAGGTAATATCAATAATGAATAAAAAAATATATTACGAATTTTGTCTTTATTTAATAAAGTTAAAAATTTTATTGACATTAAAATTAAATAAAACAAATTAAGAATAAAATTAAGTAAAATAAATTAACAGGATAAAGTTTAAAACTTATATTTTTTATCTAACTCTTCTAAAAATTTAGATTTAGATTGATAAGCTTTTTTTTTAGGATATCTTATTTTATATCTTATAATTAAAACAAAAACTAAAAATAAAATTATAAAAAATAATAAAAACAAATTTGAATATTGATAAATAAAAGATAAATTAATATTTTTATCCCGATATAGATTTATTGAATAAATTATTCTATCAAAATTTTCAATTAAATAATTAGACAAAAAATATATAATATTAATTATTAATAAACCAATAATAAAAAAATTTATATATTTAAAATAATTCATCATAGATTGATTATTTAATCTAACAAAATAAGCAAATAAAATTATTAATCCTCTAATAAAAATAATTATAATTATATAAATAAATAAAGATTTAAATTTAAATAAATATAAAATTAAACATAAAATAACTATATATAATAAAAAATATATTAAATTCTTTATAGGATGAATTTTATCCCCAGTAATTAAAATAAAAAAAATCAAATATAAAGATAAAAAATATAAAAATATTAAAAAAAACTTTAATATATAATTTAGAAATTCTATGGACATTTTATATAATTTTTAATTTTTGATTTATTTATTTAATAAAACTAACCAAAAACACATTTTTTTGAGGCCCAATTCTCGTCTAACATAAAAATTTTATATATATATATTATCAAATTATAAATAAAATAAAATTATAATTAATAAAACATTAATTTAAACAAAAAATAGTTTATTCATAAAACAATAATTCTGGGAATTATAAAAAATTTATATTAATTTTTTTTGAAATTTAAACTTTATTATAGAATATTCACAATTCATTAATAATTTACAAAATTATTATTTTAACTTAAATTATATAATATTTTAAATTTATTTACATAATTATTTTATTAGTTATTATCACCTTAATTCTTTGAAAATCTAGAAAACAATTTATTAATTTTTTAATTACTTTAGAATATTTTATTTTAACTTTAATTACTATTATCCTATTAAATAATTTAAATAGATGAATTTTTATTATCTATATTATTTTCGCAGTATGTGAATCTATTGTAGGATTAGCTTTACTAATTAGAATAAATTAAACACATGGCCATCAAAACATTAATTTAATAAATTTATGTTCGAAATAATTATATTCATTACTTATATAATAATACAATTTAATATAAATAAATGTTTATATCTATTAAGAAATAATTCTTATATATTAACATTTATTATATTATTTAAACTAAATTTAATAAATTGATGAATAATCTCTAATAATTTAAGATTTAATATATATTCTTATAATTTAATTATTTTAACTTTATGAATTTTCAGAATAATTATAATAAATATAAAGTACGAAAATAATATAAATATATACACCAATTTAACTATAATAATATTAATATCCTTAATCTTAAATTTCATAGCTATACATTTTTTTATTTTTTATTTAATATTTGAAATAAATTTATTATTAATTTTCTTTATAGTCATTTTCTGAGGATATGGTATATTTCGAATATTAGCAAGGTATTATTTGATATTTTATACTTTAGTTTTGTGGCGACCCTTCTGTCTACCACCGCTAGAGGGACAGAGACACAGGAGACCATTCTCGCTAGCGCTCCCGAGAGGTCCTGTTTGTATATATACACCTTCCAACCTAACTCCTTCAGTCCCCCGCGTCTAAGGCACGGGTCTCCTAGAATGCCTTACTGACGAGTCCACTAGGAGGCCCAGGACGAAACGCAACCTTTCCTTTTCCTACGATCCTCTCTATCATTCCTCCGCCTTCTATCCTCCGTCAACATAACAGCCCACAGTTTTATATTACCTTTATTAATAATTATATTTTACATATTAAAATATAGAAAAAATTTATCTTTTCCTTGTATAGAAATTAAAAAACTTAAATTATCTATATATATTTTAATTTATTTACTAATATCTTTTATAGTAAAAATTCCTATATTTACACTTCACAATTGATTATTAAAAGCCCATGTAGAAGCCTCATATATTGGATCTATAATTTTAGCTTCTATCATATTAAAACTTGGAAGATATGGCTTATTACGAATAATTATAATTTTAAAAAATTTAAATAAATTAAGAATTTATTTAATTTACTTAAGAATAATTGGAAGATTAATTTTAAGACTTTCATGTTTACGACAAATTGATATAAAAATCATTGTTGCTATATCTTCAATTATTCATATAGCTTTAATAATTAGAGGAATAATAACACTATCCTATATTGGAATAAAAGGAGGTATTTATATAATAATTGCTCATGGTTTATGTTCATCAGGACTTTTTTATCTAATTAATATTATCTATAAACAAACTAATAGACGATTAATAATTTTAAATAAAGGTATAATAATTCTTATACCTTCTATAGCTTTAATATGATTCTTATTAAGATCATCAAATATAGCTGCTCCTATATCTTTAAATTTAATTAGTGAAATCACTTTACTAATGAGATTATTTAATTGTTGTAAATATTTAATTTATATTATAATTATCTATTGTTTAATAAGATTTATTTATACTTTATATTTATATAGATATATTCAACATGGATTTACTAATATATTAAATTTTTATACTATCAAAATTAATAATTTAATTAATTTTCTTACTTTAATATTACATTGAATTCCAATCAATCTAATAATTATAAATTTAAATATTATTTATTTAAATAATTTAACTAAAATATTGATTCGTGATATCAAAAATGTATATATATATATTACTTTAAATTATTATCAAAATAATAATTTTTAGAATCATTTTAACAATATGAAGAATCTTATCTTTTATAACTGCTTGTTATTTAATTATAATTAATAAAATTATTATTATTGAATGATTAATCTTAAATTTTAATTCAATAAAATTTAATTTATTTATTTTAATTGATAATAAAACATTATTTTTTATTATAATAGTCAGATTAATTACAGCAATAGTTCTAATTTATAGAACTGAATATATAAAATTAAATAACAATCTTATAAATAAATTTTTATACTTAACTTTATTATTTTATTTATCAATAGTATTTATAATTTTAAGACCTAATATATTAACTATTTTATTAGGATGAGATGGTTTAGGATTAATCTCTTATTGTTTAATTATTTATTATAATAACAATAAAGCTTATAGAGCAGGATTATTAACTATTATTTTAAATCGAATTGGAGATATTTGTCTTTTAATATTAATTTGTTTTATAATAAAATTTAATTCATGAAACTTAATACTTTATAATTTAAATTTACCAATATTTATTCTTATTGTAATTATAACCTTTACAAAAAGAGCACAAATTCCATTTAGAAATTGATTACCTGCTGCTATAATAGCTCCCACTCCTGTATCTTCTTTAGTTCATTCATCTACATTAGTAACTGCCGGAGTATATATCTTAATTCGATACAATACTTTAATTATAAATACAAATTTAAATCAATATTTATTAATTATTTCAAGATTAACTATACTAATTGCCGGATTAATAGCTATATTTGAAATAGATTTTAAAAAAATTATTGCTTTATCTACCTTAAGACAACTAGGATTTATAATAAGAATTTTATTTCTAGGTTTAGAAAACTTAGCCTTTTTTCATTTAATCATTCATGCAATATTTAAATCTTTAATATTTCTATGTTCAGGAAGATTTATTCATTATATAAATAGAAGTCAAGATATACGTGATTATAAAGGAATATTTATAATCTACCCATTTAAAAGATTAATTATAATATTTTCAATTTTATCTCTATGTGGGTTCCCATTTTTATGTGGATTTTACTCCAAAGACTTAATTATAGAATTTTTTTTTTATAACAAATTAAATTTTATAAGATTATTAAATTTAATACTTGGAACTATCTTTACAGTTGCATATTCAACTCGTTTAATTTTAACTTTACTACCCCAAAATTTACCTTTCTACAATAATTTAAATTTAAAAGAAAATAATATAATAAATTTTAGAATATTAATTATATTTATTATATCACTATTTTTTAGTAAAATTTATCTAAATATAATTTACTTAGATTAAAATATTAATCTACCTAAAGTATATAAATTAATAATTATTAAATTATTAATTATTGGTATAATTATTGGCTATCAAATCTTTAAATCATATAAAAAAAATTATCTATTAATTAATTTAACTGAAAGAATAATACTTATAAATATCTACTATACCCATATTTATAAAATACCAGTAAAAATCATTTTAAACTATGAAAAATTTATTGAAAAAAGATTATTTGAAATACTTATAGGAAAATTAATAAAAAATATTCTATATTATTTAACAATTATTAAATTTAGTATATTTAACTTCAACTATATAATTTCCTCTTTTTTTCTATTTATATTATTAATATTATTTATCTATTAAATTTAAATAGCTTATATAAGAGCATAATATTGAAAATATTAAAGAAATAATTTATTATTTTTAAATATATATATATATATCTTTATACATTTATTTATAAATAAATATGTATATTAATATTTTTATACTGAAAATATAAAGTTTTAATTAAACTATATAAACCTATTAAAAGAAATATGATAAATTAATATCTCTACAGAATTAGAAATTCTATTTTCAATTATTTCTTTAATTAGAATAAATTATTCAATAATCTTATTAACAATAAAATGCCTCTATTTGGCTTTAATTAAAATTTATATTAAATTATATAAATTAAATAATATATGAAGTAAAAAATTACAATTTAATTTCGACTTAAATATTGATTAACTAATAATCCATATATTCAAATTAAAATATTCACAATAAATAATTTATACATCATTCATAAACTAAAGAAAAAAGTATAATAAAAAAAATAATAAAAAAATAATAAATATGTAACTAAAACCTATATACTTAACTAATAAAATAAATGGAACAATTAAAATAATTTCAATATCAAATACTAAAAATATTAAAGCTATTAAATAAAAAGGTACTGAAAATGGAATAAAAGCCTTAGTAATTGAATTAAACCCACATTCATAAGAACTTTTTTTTTCCTTATCAGAAATCTTAAAAATAGAAGAAAACACATTTAATAAATAAATTAAAATTATAATTAAAAGAATTAATCTAATATAAGATAACACCATTAACATCACTATATATATTACTAAAATAGAAATTTGTTAATTGGAAGTTAACTGTATTAAATAATACTATATATATAATATATTCATCAATAAATAAAAATATATAAAAATAATCAAATAACATCAACAAAATGTCAATATCATAAAGAACCTTCAAAATTAAAATGATGAATTTTTCTAAAATGATTTATATTCAATCGAAATAAAGAAAATATCAATATTAAAGTTCCTACAATAACATGAAGACCATGAAATCCAGTCCTTATATAAAAAATAGAACCAAAAATTCCATCATTAATTCTAAAAGAAGATTCTAAATATTCAATAAATTGAATTAAAGTAAAATAAATACCTAAAATAACTGTACAAAATAATCTTAAATTAACTATATTAAAATTATTATTTAACAATCTACAATGACTTCAAGAAACTGATAATCCTGAAGAAATTAAAATAACAGAATTTAATAAAGGAATATTATAAGGATTAAATTGACTAATTATTTTAGGAGGTCAAATATATCCTAATTCAATTCTTAAAGAAATACATCTATGAAAATAAGTTCAAAAAAAAGAAATAAAAAAAAATATTTCTGAAATAATAAATAAAATTATCCTAAACTTTAAAAACCCATAAACTATAAAAGTATGAAATCCTTGATATAAACTCTCTCGAATAATATCTCGTCATCATTGATATATAATTAATAAATTAATAAATAAATTAAGAAAAATAAATTCAAAATCATTTAAATAAAATCAATTAATAAAACCTAATATTGAATTTATTAATCTCATAGATATCAAAAAAGGTAATGGTCTAACTGTTACTAAATGAAAAGGAAAATTTCTTATTATCATTTTATTTATTTAAATTCCGAAAAATACAATACTCTTAAAGTTGAAAATACATAAGCTTGAATAAATGATATACACAATTCTAAAATTACTGAAATATTTTGAATTAAAACAAACAAAATTATTAAAATCAATCCTATTTTAGAAATAAATCTACTTAATAAAATTATTACGTGTTTCTCGCATTAAATAGCTCGAAAAGTGCGATCTCGATGATTCTGCATCCTTCTAACAGAAGTCTCACCAAGATTATCGCAGAAAATGCATATCTCTGCTTGAAACCCCACGCAAACCAAGATATCTCCTGTTCTGCATATCCAAAGAACTGTGGAGTGGTGAAAACACCAGATAACGTGTTTCTCGCATTAAATAGCTCGAAACGAGCGATCTCGATGATTCTGCATACTTCGGACAGAAGTCTCAACAAGATTATCGCAGAAAATGCATATCCCAGCTGGAAACCCCACGAAAACCAAGGTGTCGCCAGTTCTGCATATCAGACGCACTGTGGAATGGTGAAAACACCAGAAAACGTGTTTCTCGCATTAAATAGCTCGAAAAGAGCGATCTAGATGCTTCTGCATACTTCTGACAGAAGACTCACCAAGATTATCGCCGAAAATGCATATCTCAGCTTGAAACCCGACGAAAACCAAGATGTCGCCGGTTCTGCGTATCAGACGCTCCGTTGAGTGGTGAAAACACCAGAAAACGTGTTACTCGCATTAACTAGCTCGAAAAGAGCGTTCTGGATGATTCTGCATACTTCTGACTGAAGTCTCACCAATATTATCGCAGAAAATGCATATCTCAGCTAGAAACCTCACGAAAATCAAGATGTCGCCGGTTCTGCATATCAAACGCACTGTGGAGTGGTGAAAACACCAGATAACGTGTTTCTCGCATTAAATAGCTCGAATAGAGCGATCTAGGTGATTCTGCATACTTCTGACTGAAGTCTCACCAATATGATCGCAGAAAATGCATATCTCAGCTTGAAACCCGACGAAAACCACGATGTCGCCGGTTCTGCATATCAAACGCACTGTGGAGTGGTGTAAACACCAGAAAACGTGTTTCTCGCATCAAATAGCTCGAAAAGAGCGATCTAGATGATTCTGCATACTTCTGACAGAAGACTCACCAAGATTATCGCAGAAAATGCATATCTCAGCTTGAAACCTCACGAAAATCAAGATGTCGCCGGTTCTGCATATCAAACGCACTGTGGAGTGGTGAAAACACCAGATAACGTGTTTCTCGCATTAAATAGCTCGAATAGAGCGATCTAGGTGATTCTGCATACTTCTGACTGAAGTCTCACCAATATGATCGCAGAAAATGCATATCTCAGCTTGAAACCCGACGAAAACCACGATGTCGACTGTTCTGCATATCAAACGCACTGTGGAGTGGTGAAAACACCAGAAAACGTGTTTCTCGCATCAAATAGCTCGAAAAAAGCGATCTAGATGATTCTGCATACTTCTGACAGAAGACTCACCAAGATTATCGCAGAAAATGCATATCTCAGCTTGAAACCTTACGAAAATCAAGATGTCGCCGGTTCTGCATATCAAACGCACTGTGGAGTGGTGAAAACAACCAGATAACGTGTTTCTCGCATTAAATAGCTCGAAACAAGCGATCTAGGTGATTCTGCATACTTCTGACTGAAGTCTCACCAATATGATCGCAGAAAATGCATATCTCAGCTCGAAACCCGACGAAAAACACGATGTCGCCGGTTCTGCATATCAAACGCACTGTGGAGTGGTGAAAACACCAGAAAACGTGTTTCTCGCATCAAATAGCTCGAAAAGAGCGATCTAGATGATTCTGCATACTTCTGACAGAAGACTCACCAAGATTATCGCAGAAAATGCATATCTCAGCTTGAAACCTCACGAAAATCAAGATGTCGCCGGTTCTGCATATCAAACGCACTGTGGAGTGGTGAAAACAACCAGATAACGTGTTTCTCGCATTAAATAACTCGAAACGAGCGATCTAGATGATTCTGCATACTTCTGACTGAAGTCTCACCAATATTATCGCAGAAAATGCATACTTCAGCTGGAATCCCCACGAAAACCAAGCTATCGGCGGTTCTACATATCAAACGCACTGTGGAGTGGTGTAAACACCAGAAAACGTGTTTCTCGCATCAAATAGCTCGAAAAGAGCGATCTAGATGATTCTGCATACTTCTGACAGAAGACTCACCAAGATTATCGCAGAAAATGCATATCTCAGCTTGAAACCTCACGAAAATCAAGATGTCGCCGGTTCTGCATATCAAACGCACTGTGGAGTGGTGAAAACAACCAGATAACGTGTTTCTCGCATTAAATAACTCGAAACGAGCGATCTAGATGATTCTGCATACTTCTGACTGAAGTCTCACCAATATTATCGCAGAAAATGCATATTTCAGCTGGAATCCCCACGAAAACCAAGCTATCGGCGGTTCTACATATCAAACGCACTGTGGAGTGGTGTAAACACCAGAAAACGTGTTTCTCGCATCAAATAGCTCGAAAAGAGCGATCTAGATGATTCTGCATACTTCTGACAGAAGACTCACCAAGATTATCGCAGAAAATGCATATCTCAGCTTGAAACCTCACGAAAATCAAGATGTCGCCGGTTCTGCATATCAAACGCACTGTGGAGTGGTGAAAACAACCAGATAACGTGTTTCTCGCATTAAATAGCTCGAATAGAGCGATCTAGGTGATTCTGCATACTTCTGACTGAAGTCTCACCAATATGATCGCAGAAAATGCATATCTCAGCTTGAAACCCGACGATAACCACGATGTCGCCGGTTCTGCATATCAAACGCACTGTGGAGTGGTGTAAACACCAGAAAACGTGTTTCTCGCAACAAATAGCTCGAAAAGAGCGATCTAGATGATTCTGCATACTTCTGACAGAAGACTCACCAAGATTATCGCAGAAAATGCATATCTCAGCTTGAAACCTCACGAAAATCAAGATGTCGCCGGTTCTGCATATCAAACGCACTGTGGAGTGGTGAAAACACCAGATAACGTGTTTCTCGCATTAAATAGCTCGAAACGAGCGATCTAGGTGATTCTGCATACTTCTGACTGAAGTCTCACCAATATGATCGCAGAAAATGCATATCTCAGCTTGAAACCCGACGAAAACCACGATGTCGACTGTTCTGCATATCAAACGCACTGTGGAGTGGTGAAAACACCAGAAAACGTGTTTCTCGCATCAAATAGCTCGAAAAAAGCGATCTAGATGATTCTGCATACTTCTGACAGAAGACTCACCAAGATTATCGCAGAAAATGCATATCTCAGCTTGAAACCTTACGAAAATCAAGATGTCGCCGGTTCTGCATATCAAACGCACTGTGGAGTGGTGAAAACAACCAGATAACGTGTTTCTCGCATTAAATAGCTCGAAACAAGCGATCTAGGTGATTCTGCATACTTCTGACTGAAGTCTCACCAATATGATCGCAGAAAATGCATATCTCAGCTCGAAACCCGACGAAAAACACGATGTCGCCGGTTCTGCATATCAAACGCACTGTGGAGTGGTGAAAACACCAGAAAACGTGTTTCTCGCATCAAATAGCTCGAAAAGAGCGATCTAGATGATTCTGCATACTTCTGACAGAAGACTCACCAAGATTATCGCAGAAAATGCATATCTCAGCTTGAAACCTCACGAAAATCAAGATGTCGCCGGTTCTGCATATCAAACGCACTGTGGAGTGGTGAAAACAACCAGATAACGTGTTTCTCGCATTAAATAACTCGAAACGAGCGATCTAGATGATTCTGCATACTTCTGACTGAAGTCTCACCAATATTATCGCAGAAAATGCATATTTCAGCTGGAATCCCCACGAAAACCAAGCTATCGGCGGTTCTACATATCAAATGCACTGTGGAGTGGTCAAAACACCAGAAAACCTGTTTCTCGCATTAAGTAGCTCGAAAAGAGCGATCTAGATGATACTGCATACTTCTGACAGAATTCTTACCAAGATTATCGCAGAAAATGCATATCTCTGCTTGAAACCCCACGCAAACCAAGATATCTCCTGTTCTGCATATCCAAAGAACTGTGGAGTGGTGAAAACACCAGATAACGTGTTTCTCGCATTAAATAGCTCGAAACGAGCGATCTCGATGATTCTGCATACTTCGGACAGAAGTCTCAACAAGATTATCGCAGAAAATGCATATCCCAGCTAGAAACCCCACGAAAACCAAGGTGTCGCCAGTTCTGCATATCAGACGCACTGTGGAGTGGTGAAAACACCAGCAAACGTGTTTCTCGCATTAAATAGCTCGAAAAGAGCGATCTAGATGCTTCTGCATACTTCTGACAGAAGACTCACCAAGATTATCGCCGAAAATGCATATCTCAGCTTGAAACCCGACGAAAACCAAGATGTCGCCGGTTCTGCGTATCAGACGCTCCGTTGAGTGGTGAAAACACCAGAAAACGTGTTACTCGCATTAACTAGCTCGATAAGAGCGTTCTGGATGATTCTGCATACTTCTGACTGAAGTCTCACCAATATTATCGCAGAAAATGCATATCTCAGCTAGAAACCTCACGAAAATCAAGATGTCGCCGGTTCTGCATATCAAACGCACTGTGGAGTAGTGAAAACACCAGAAACGTGTTTCGTGCATTAAGTAGCTCGAAAAGAGCGATCTAGATGATTCTGCATACTTCTGACTGAAGTCTCACCAATATTATCGCAGAAAATGAATATTTCAGCTGGAAACCCCACGAAAACCAAGATGTCGCCGGTTCTGCATATCAAACGCACTGTGGAGTGGTGAAAACAACCAGATAACGTGTTTCTCGCATTAAATAGCTCGAATAGAGCGATCTAGGTGATTCTGCATACTTCTGACTGAAGTCTCACCAATATGATCGCAGAAAATGCATATCTCAGCTTGAAACCCGACGAAAAACACGATGTCGCCGGTTCTGCATATCAAACGAACTGTGGAGTGGTGAAAACACCAGAAAACGTGTTTCTCGCATCAAATAGCTCGAAAAGAGCGATCTAGATGATTCTGCATACTTCTGACAGAAGACTCAACAAGATTATCGCAGAAAATGCATATCTCAGCTTGAAACCTCACGAAAATCAAGATGTCGCCGGTTCTGCATATCATACGCACTGTGGAGTGGTGAAAACAACCAGATAACGTGTTTCTCGCATTAAATAACTCGAAACGAGCGATCTAGATGATTCTGCATACTTCTGACTGAAGTCTCACCAATATTATCGCAGAAAATGCATATTTCAGCTGGAATCCCCACGAAAACCAAGTTATCGGCGGTTCTACATATCAAACGCACTGTGGAGTGGTCAAAACACCAGAAAACGTGTTTCTCGCATTAAGTAGCTCGAAAAGAGCGATCTAGATGATACTGCATACTTCTGACAGAATTCTTACCAAGATTATCGTTGAAAATGCATATCCCAGCTTGAACTCCGACGAAATCCAAGATGTCGCCGGTTCTGCAAGTTAAACGCACTGTGGAGTGGTGAAAACACCAGATAACGTGTTTCTCGCATTAAGTAGTTCGAAACGAGCGATCTAGATGATTCTGCATACTTCTGACTAAAGTCTCACCAAGATTATCGCAGAAAATGCATATCTCAGCTTGAAACCCGACCAAAACCACGATGTCGCCGGTTCTGCATATCAAACGCACTGTGGGGTGGTGAATACACCAGAAAACGTGTTTCTCGATTTAAATAGCTCGAAAAGAGCGATCTAGATGATTCTGCATACTTCTCATAGATGAAACACAAAGATTATCGCAGAAAATGCATATTTCAGCTGGAAGCCCCACGAAAACCAAGTTATCGGCGGCTCTACATATCAAACGCACTGTGGAGTGGTCAAAACACCAGAAAACTTGTTTTTTCGCATTAAATAGCTCGAAACGAGCGATCTAGATGATTCTGCATAGTTCTGACTAAAGTCTCACCAAGATTATCGCAGAAAATGCATATCTCAGCTGGAAACCCCACGAAAACCAAGATATCGCCGGTTCTGCATATCAAACGCCCTGTGGAGTGATGAAAACACCAGATAACGTGTTTCTCGCATTAGATAGCTCGAATAGAGCGATCGCGATGATTCTGCATACTTCTGACAGAAGACTCACCAAGATTATCGCAGAAAATGCATATCTCAGCTTGAAACCCGACCGAAACCAAGATATCTCCGTTTCTGCATATCAAACGCACTGTGGAGTGGCGAAAACAACCAGATAACGTGTTTCTCGCATTAAATAGCTCGAATAGAGCGATCTCGATGATTCTGCATACTTCTGACAGAATTCTTACCAAGATTATCGTTGAAAATGCATATCCCAGCTTGAACCCCGACGAAATCCAAGATGTCGACGGTTCGGCAAGTTAAACGCACTGTGGAGTGGTGAAAACACCAGATAACGTGTTTCTCGCATTAAGTAGCTCGAAACGAGCGATCTAGATGATTCTGCATACTTCTGACTAAAGTCTCACCAAGATTATCGCAGAAAATGCATATCTCAGCTTGAAACCCGACCAAAACCACGATGTCGCCGGTTCTGCATATCAAACGCACAGTGGGGTGGTGAATACACCAGAAAACGTGTTTCTCGAATTAAATAGCTCGAAAAGAGCGATCTAGATGATTCTGCATACTTCTCATAGATGAAACACAAAGATTATCGCAGAAAATGCATATTTCAGCTGGAAGCCCCACGAAAACCAAGTTATCGGCGGCTCTACATATCAAACGCACTGTGGAGTGGTCAAAACAACCAGATAACGTGTTTCTCGCATTAAATAGCTCGAAACGAGCGATCTAGATGATTCTGCATACTTCTGACTGAAGACTTACCAAGATTATCGCAGAAAATGCATATCTCAGCTGGAAACCCCACGAAAACCAAGATATCGCCGGTTCTTCATATCAAACGCACTGTGGAGTGGTGAAAACAACCAGATAACGTGTTTCTCGCATTAAATAGCTCGAATAGAGCGATCTCGATGATTCTGCATACTTCTGACAGAAGACTCACCAAGATTATAGCAGAAAATGCATATCTCAGCTGGAAACCCCACGAAAACCAAGATATCGCCGGTTCTGCATATCAAACGCACTGTGGAGTGGTGAAAACAACCAGATAACGTGTTTCCCGCATTAAATAGCTCGAATAGAGCGATCTCGATGATTCTGCATACTTCTGACAGAAGACTCACCAAGATTATCACAGAAATTGCATATCTCAGCTGGAAACCCCACGAAAACCAAGATATCGCCGGTTCTGCATATCAGACGCACTATGGAGTGGTGAAAACATCAGAAAACGTGTATCTCGCATTAACTAGCTCGAAAAGAGCGTTCTCGATGATTCTGCATACTTCTCATAGAGGAAACACCAAGATTATCGCAGAAAATGCATATTTCAGCTGGAAACCCCACGAAAACCAAGTTATCGGCGGCTCTACATATCAAACGCACTGTGGAGTGGTCAAAACAACCAGATAACGTGTTTCTCGCTTTAAATAGCTCGAAACGAGCGATCTAGATGATTCTGCATACTTCTGACTGAAGTCTCACCAATATGATCGCAGAAAATGCATATCTCAGCTTGAAACCCGACGAAAACCACGATGTCGCCGGTTCTGCATATCAAACGCACTGTGGCGTGGTGAAAACACCAGAAAACGTGTTTCTCGCATCAAATAGCTCGAAAAGAGCGATCTAGATGATTCTGCATACTTCTGACAGAAGACTCACCAAGATTATCGCAGAAAATGCATATTTCAGCTGGAAGCCCCACGAAAACCAAGTTATCGGCGGCTCTACATATCAAACGCACTGTGGAGTGGTCAAAACAACCAGATAACGTGTTTCTCGCTTTAAATAGCTCGAAACGAGCGATCTAGATGATTCTGCATACTTCTGACTGAAGACTCACCAAGATTATCGCAGAAAATGCATATCTCAGCTGGAAACCCCACGAAAACCAAGATATCGCCGGTTCTTCATATCAAACGCACTGTGGAGTGGTGAAAACAACCAGATAACGTGTTTCTCGCATTAAATAGCTCGAATAGAGCGATCTCGATGATTCTGCATACTTCTGACAGAAGACTCACCAAGATTATCACAGAAATTGCATATCTCAGCTGGAAACCCCACGAAAACCAAGATATCGCCGGTTCTGCATATCAGACGCACTATGGAGTGGTGAAAACATCAGAAAACGTGTATCTCGCATTAACTAGCTCGAAAAGAGCGTTCTCGATGATTCTGCATACTTCTCATAGATGAAACACCAAGATTATCGCAGAAAATGCATATTTCAGCTGGAAACCCCACGAAAACCAAGTTATCGGCGGCTGTACATATCAAACGCACTGTGGAGTGGTCAAAACAACCAGATAACGTGTTTCTCGCTTTAAATAGCTCGAAACGAGCGATCTAGATGATTCTGCATACTTCTGACTGAAGTCTCACCAATATGATCGCAGAAAATGCATATCTCAGCTTGAAACCCGACGAAAACCACGATGTCGCCGGTTCTGCATATCAAACGCACTGTGGCGTGGTGAAAACACCAGAAAACGTGTTTCTCGCATCAAATAGCTCGAAAAGAGCGATCTAGATGATTCTGCATACTTCTGACAGAAGACTCACCAAGATTATCGCAGAAAATGCATATTTCAGCTGGAAACCCCACGAAAACCAAGATATCGCCGGTTCTGCATATCAAACGCACTGTGGCGTGGTGAAACCACCAGAAAACCTGTTTCTCGCATTAAACAGCTCGAAAAGAGCGATCTAGATGATTCTGCATACTTCTGACAGAAGACTCACCAAGATTATCACAGAAAATGCATATCTCAGCTTGAAACCTCACGGAAATCAAGAAGTCGCCGGTTCTGCATATCAAACGCACTGTGGAGTGGTGAAAACACCAGAAAACGTGTTTCTCGCATCAAATAGCTCGAAAAGAGCGATCTAGATGATTCTGCATACTTCTGACAGAAGACTCACCAATATGATCGCAGAAAATGCATATCTCAGCTGGAATCCCCACGAAAACCAAGTTATCGGCGGTTCTACATATCAAACGCACTGTGGAGTGGTCAAAACACCAGAAAACGTGTTTCTCGCATTAAGTAGCTCGAAAAGAGCGATCTAGATGATACTGCATACTTCTGACAGAATTTTTACCAAGATTATCGTTGAAAATGCATATCCCAGCTTGAACTCCGACCAAAACCACGATGTCGCCGGTTCTGCATATCAAACGCACTGTGGGGTGGTGAATACACCAGAAAACGTGTTTCTCGATTTAAATAGCTCGAAAAGAGCGATCTAGATGATTCTGCATACTTCTCATAGATGAAACACAAAGATTATCGCAGAAATTGCATATCTCAGCTGGAAACCCCACGAAAACCAAGATATCGCCGGTTCTGCATATCAGACGCACTATGGAGTGGTCAAAACATCAGAAAACGTGTATCTCGCATTAACTAGCTCGAAAAGAGCGTTCTCGATGATTCTGCATACTTCTCATAGATGAAACACCAAGATTATCGCAGAAAATGCATATTTCAGCTGGAAACCCCACGAAAACCAAGTTATCGGCGGCTCTACATATCAAACGCACTGTGGAGTGGTCAAAACAACCAGATAACGTGTTTCTCGCTTTAAATAGCTCGAAACGAGCGATCTAGATGATTCTGCATACTTCTGACTGAAGTCTCACCAATATGATCGCAGAAAATGCATATCTCAGCTTGAAACCCGACGAAAACCACGATGTCGCCGGTTCTGCATATCAAACGCACTGTGGCGTGGTGAAAACACCAGAAAACGTGTTTCTCGCATCAAATAGCTCGAAAAGAGCGATCTAGATGATTCTGCATACTTCTCATAGATGAAACACAAAGATTATCGCAGAAAATGCATATTTCAGCTGGAAGCCCCACGAAAACCAAGTTATCGGCGGCTCTACATATCAAACGCACTGTGGAGTGGTCAAAACACCAGAAAACTTGTTTTTTCGCATTAAATAGCTCGAAACGAGCGATCTAGATGATTCTGCATAGTTCTGACTAAAGTCTCACCAAGATTATCGCAGAAAATGCATATCTCAGCTGGAAACCCCACGAAAACCAAGATATCGCCGGTTCTGCATATCAAACGCCCTGTGGAGTGATGAAAACACCAGATAACGTGTTTCTCGCATTAGATAGCTCGAATAGAGCGATCGCGATGATTCTGCATACTTCTGACAGAAGACTCACCAAGATTATCGCAGAAAATGCATATCTCAGCTTGAAACCCGACCGAAACCAAGATATCTCCGTTTCTGCATATCAAACGCACTGTGGAGTGGCGAAAACAACCAGATAACGTGTTTCTCGCATTAAATAGCTCGAATAGAGCGATCTCGATGATTCTGCATACTTCTGACAGAATTCTTACCAAGATTATCGTTGAAAATGCATATCCCAGCTTGAACCCCGACGAAATCCAAGATGTCGACGGTTCGGCAAGTTAAACGCACTGTGGAGTGGTGAAAACACCAGATAACGTGTTTCTCGCATTAAGTAGCTCGAAACGAGCGATCTAGATGATTCTGCATACTTCTGACTAAAGTCTCACCAAGATTATCGCAGAAAATGCATATCTCAGCTTGAAACCCGACCAAAACCACGATGTCGCCGGTTCTGCATATCAAACGCACAGTGGGGTGGTGAATACACCAGAAAACGTGTTTCTCGAATTAAATAGCTCGAAAAGAGCGATCTAGATGATTCTGCATACTTCTCATAGATGAAACACAAAGATTATCGCAGAAAATGCATATTTCAGCTGGAAGCCCCACGAAAACCAAGTTATCGGCGGCTCTACATATCAAACGCACTGTGGAGTGGTCAAAACAACCAGATAACGTGTTTCTCGCTTTAAATAGCTCGAAACGAGCGATCTAGATGATTCTGCATACTTCTGACTGAAGACTCACCAAGATTATCGCAGAAAATGCATATCTCAGCTGGAAACCCCACGAAAACCAAGATATCGCCGGTTCTTCATATCAAACGCACTGTGGAGTGGTGAAAACAACCAGATAACGTGTTTCTCGCATTAAATAGCTCGAATAGAGCGATCTCGATGATTCTGCATACTTCTGACAGAAGACTCACCAAGATTATAGCAGAAAATGCATATTTCAGCTGGAAACCCCACGAAAACCAAGATATCGCCGGTTCTGCATATCAAACGCACTGTGGCGTGGTGAAAACACCAGAAAACCTGTTTCTCGCATTAAACAGCTCGAAAAGAGCGATCTAGATGATTCTGCATACTTCTGACAGAAGACTCACCAAGATTATCACAGAAAATGCATATCTCAGCTGGAAACCCCACGAAAACCAAGATATCGCCGGTTCTGCATATCAGACGCACTATGGAGTGGTGAAAACATCAGAAAACGTGTATCTCGCATTAACTAGCTCGAAAAGAGCGTTCTCGATGATTCTGCATACTTCTCATAGATGAAACACCAAGATTATCGCAGAAAATGCATATTTCAGCTGGAAACCCCACGAAAACCAACTTATCGGCGGCTCTACATATCAAACGCACTGTGGAGTGGTCAAAACAACCAGATAACGTGTTTCTCGCTTTAAATAGCTCGAAACGAGCGATCTAGATGATTCTGCATACTTCTGACTGAAGTCTCACCAACATGATCGCAGAAAATGCATATCTCAGCTTGAAACCCGACGAAAACCACGATGTCGCCGGTTCTGCATATCAAACGCACTGTGGCGTGGTGAAAACACCAGAAAACGTGTTTCTCGCATCAAATAGCTCGAAAAGAGCGATCTAGATGATTCTGCATACTTCTGACAGAAGACTCACCAAGATTATCGCAGAAAATGCATATTTCAGCTGGAAACCCCACGAAAACCAAGATATCGCCGGTTCTGCATATCAAACGCACTGTGGCGTGGTGAAAACACCAGAAAACCTGTTTCTCGCATTAAACAGCTCGAAAAGAGCGATCTAGATGATTCTGCATACTTCTGACAGAAGACTCACCAAGATTATCACAGAAAATGCATATCTCAGCTTGAAACCTCACGGAAATCAAGAAGTCGCCGGTTCTGCATATCAAACGCACTGTGGAGTGGTGAAAACACCAGAAAACGTGTTTCTCGCATCAAATAGCTCGAAAAGAGCGATCTAGATGATTCTGCATACTTCTGACAGAAGACTCACCAATATGATCGCAGAAAATGCATATCTCAGCTGGAATCCCCACGAAAACCAAGTTATCGGCGGTTCTACATATCAAACGCACTGTGGAGTGGTCAAAACACCAGAAAACGTGTTTCTCGCATTAAGTAGCTCGAAAAGAGCGATCTAGATGATACTGCATACTTCTGACAGAATTCTTACCAAGATTATCGTTGAAAATGCATATCCCAGCTTGAACTCCGACCAAAACCACGATGTCGCCGGTTCTGCATATCAAACGCACTGTGGGGTGGTGAATACACCAGAAAACGTGTTTCTCGATTTAAATAGCTCGAAAAGAGCGATCTAGATGATTCTGCATACTTCTCATAGATGAAACACAAAGATTATCGCAGAAAATGCATATTTCAGCTGGAAGCCCCACGAAAACCAAGTTATCGGCGGCTCTACATATCAAACGCACTGAGGAGTGGTCAAAACACCAGAAAACTTGTTTTTTCGCATTAAATAGCTCGAAACGAGCGATCTAGATGATTCTGCATAGTTCTGACTAAAGTCTCACCAAGATTATCGCGGAAAATGCATATCTCAGCTGGAAACCCCACGAAAACCAAGATATCGCCGGTTCTGCATATCAAACGCACTGTGGCGTGGTGAAAACACCAGAAAACGTGTTTCTCGCATCAAATAGCTCGAAAAGAGCGATCTAGATGATTCTGCATACTTCTGACTGAAGTCTCACCAATATGATCGCAGAAAATGCATATCTCAGCTTGAAACCCGACGAAAAACACGATGTCGCCGGTTCTGCATATCAAACGAACTGTGGAGTGGTGAAAACACCAGAAAACGTGTTTCTCGCATCAAATAGCTCGAAAAGAGCGATCTAGATGATTCTGCATACTTCTGACAGAAGACTCACCAAGATTATCGCAGAAAATGCATATCTCAGCTTGAAACCTCACGGAAATCAAGATGTCGCCGGTTCTGCATATCAAACGCACTGTGGAGTGGTGAAAACACCAGAAAACGTGTTTCTCGCATCAAATAGCTCGAAAAGAGCGATCTAGATGATTCTGCATACTTCTGACAGAAGACTCACCAATATGATCGCAGAAAATGCATATCTCAGCTTGAAACCCGACGAAAACCACGATGTCGACTGTTCTGCATATCAAACGCACTGTGGAGTGGTGAAAACACCAGAAAACGTGTTTCTCGCATCAAATAGCTCGAAAAGAGCGATCTAGATGATTCTGCATACTTCTGACAGAAGACTCACCAAGATTATCGCAGAAAATGCATATCTCAGCTTGAAACCTCACGAAAATCAAGATATCGCCGGTTCTGCATATCAAACGCACTGTGGAGTGGTGAAAACAACCAGATAACGTGTTTCTCGCATTAAATAACTCGAAACGAGCGATCTAGATGATTCTGCATACTTCTGACTGAAGTCTCACCAATATTATCGCAGAAAATGCATATTTCAGCAGGAATCCCCACGAAAACCAAGTTATCGGCGGTTCTACATATCAAACGCACTGTGGAGTGGTCAAAACACCAGAAAACGTGTTTCTCGCATTAAGTAGCTCGAAAAGAGCGATCTAGATGATACTGCATACTTCTGACAGAATTCTTACCAAGATTATCGTTGAAAATGCATATCCCAGCTTGAACTCCGACCAAAACCACGATGTCGCCGGTTCTGCATATCAAACGCACTGTGGGGTGGTGAATACACCAGAAAACGTGTTTCTCGATTTAAATAGCTCGAAAAGAGCGATCTAGATGATTCTGCATACTTCTCATAGATGAAACACAAAGATTATCGCAGAAAATGCATATTTCAGCTGGAAGCCCCACGAAAACCAAGTTATCGGCGGCTCTACATATCAAACGCACTGAGGAGTGGTCAAAACACCAGAAAACTTGTTTTTTCGAATTAAATAGCTCGAAACGAGCGATCTAGATGATTCTGCATAGTTCTGACTGAAGTCTCACCAAGATTATCGCAGAAAATGCATATCTCAGCTGGAAACCCCACGAAAACCAAGATATCGCCGGTTCTGCATATCAAACGCACTGTGGAGTGGTGAAAACAACCAGATAACGTGTTTCTCGCTTTAAATAGCTCGAAACGAGCGATCTAGATGATTCTGCATACTTCTGACTGAAGTCTCACCAATATTATCGCAGAAAATGCTATATCTCAGCTTGAATCCCGACGAAAACCACGATGTCGCCGGTTCTGCATATCAAACGCACTGTGGCGTGGTGAAAACACCAGAAAACGTGTTTCTCGCATCAAATAGCTCGAAAAGAGCGATCTAGATGATTCTGCATACTTCTGACAGAAGACTCACCAAGATTATCGCGGAAAATGCATATCTCAGCTGGAAACCCCACGAAAACCAAGATATCGCCGGTTCTGCATATCAGACGCACTATGGAGTGGTGAAAACAACCAGATAACGTGTTTCGCGCTTTAAATAGCTCGAAACGAGCGATCTAGATGATTCTGCATGCTTCTGACTGAAGTCTCACCAATATGATCGCAGAAAATGCATATCTCAGCTTGACACCCGACGAAAACCACGATGTCGCCGGTTCTGCATATCAAACGCACTGTGGCGTGGTGAAAACACCAGAAAACGTGTTTCTCGCATCAAATAGCTCGAAAAGAGCGATCTAGATGATTCTGCATACTTCTGACAGAAGACTCACCAAGATTATCGCAGAAAATGCATCTTTCAGCTGGAAACCCCACGAAAACCAAGTTATCGGCGGCTCTACATATCAAACGCACTGTGGAGTGGTCAAAACAACCAGATAACGTGTTTCGCGCTTTAAATAGCTCGAAACGAGCGATCTAGATGATTCTGCATACTTCTGACTGAAGTCTCACCAATATTATCGCAGAAAATGCATATTTCAGCTGGAATCCCCACGAAAACCAAGTTATCGGCGGCTCTACATATCAAACGCACTGAGGAGTGGTCAAAACACCAGAAAACTTGTTTTTTCGCATTAAATAGCTCGAAACGAGCGATCTAGATGATTCTGCATAGTTCTGACTAAAGTCTCACCAAGATTATCGCAGAAAATGCATATCTCAGCTGGAAACCCCACGAAAACCAAGATATCGCCGGTTCTGCATATCAAACACACTGTGGAGTGGTGAAAACAACCAGATAACGTGTTTCTCGCTTTAAATAGCTCGAAACGAGCGATCTAGATGATTCTGCATACTTCTGACTGAAGTCTCACCAATATTATCGCAGAAAATGCTATATCTCAGCTTGAAACCCGACGAAAACCACGATGTCGCCGGTTCTGCATATCAAACGCACTGTGGCGTGGTGAAAACACCAGAAAACGTGTTTCTCGCATTAAATAGCTCGAAACGAGCGATCTAGATGATTCTGCATACTTCGGACAGAAGTCTCAACAAGATTATCGCAGAAAATGCATATCCCAGCTGGAAACCCCACGAAAACCAAGGTGTCGCCAGTTCTGCATATCAGACGCACTGTGGAGTGGTGAAAACACCAGAAAACGTGTTTCTCGCATTAAATAGCTCGAAAAGAGCGATCTAGATGCTTCTGCATACTTCTGACAGAAGACTCACCAAGATTATCGCCGAAAATGCATATCTCAGCTTGAAACCCGACGAAAACCAAGATGTCGCCGGTTCTGCGTATCAGACGCTCCGTTGAGTGGTGAAAACACCAGAAAACGTGTTACTCGCATTAACTAGCTCGAAAAGAGCGTTCTGGATGATTCTGCATACTTCTGACTGAAGTCTCACCAATATTATCGCAGAAAATGCATATCTCAGCTAGAAACCTCACGAAAATCAAGATGTCGCCGGTTCTGCATATCAAACGCACTGTGGAGTGGTGAAAACACCAGAAAACGTGTTTCGTGCATTAAGTAGCTCGAAAAGAGCGATCTAGATGATTCTGCATACTTCTGACTGAAGTCTCACCAATATTATCGCAGAAAATGAATATTTCAGCTGGAAACCCCACGAAAACCAAGATGTCGCCGGTTCTGCATATCAAACGCACTGTGGAGTGGTGAAAACAACCAGATAACGTGTTTCTCGCATTAAATAGCTCGAAACGAGCGATCTCGATGATTCTGCATACTTCGGACAGAAGTCTCAACAAGATTATCGCAGAAAATGCATATCCCAGCTGGAAACCCCACGAAAACCAAGGTGTCGCCAGTTCTGCATATCAGACGCACTGTGGAATGGAGAAAACACCAGAAAACGTGTTTCTCGCATTAAATAGCTCGAAAAGAGCGATCTAGATGCTTCTGCATACTTCTGACAGAAGACTCACCAAGATTATCGCCGAAAATGCATATCTCAGCTTGAAACCCGACGAAAACCAAGATGTCGCCGGTTCTGCGTATCAGACGCTCCGTTGAGTGGTGAAAACACCAGAAAACGTGTTACTCGCATTAACTAGCTCGAAAAGAGCGTTCTGGATGATTCTGCATACTTCTGACTGAAGTCTCACCAATATTATCGCAGAAAATGCATATCTCAGCTAGAAACCTCACGAAAATCAAGATGTCGCCGGTTCTGCATATCAAACGCACTGTGGAGTGGTGAAAACACCAGATAACGTGTTTCTCGCATTAAATAGCTCGAATAGAGCGATCTAGGTGATTCTGCATTCTTCTGACTGAAGTGTCACCAATATGATCGCAGAAAATGCATATCTCAGCTTGAAACCCGACGAAAACCACGATGTCGCCGGTTCTGCATATCAAACGCACTGTGGAGTGGTGTAAACACCAGAAAACGTGTTTCTCGCATCAAATAGCTCGAAAAGAGCGATCTAGATGATTCTACATACTTCTGACAGAAGACTCACCAAGATTATCGCAGAAAATGCATATCTCAGCTTGAAACCTCACGAAAATCAAGATGTCGCCGGTTCTGCATATCAAACGCACTGTGGAGTGGTGAAAACACCAGATAACGTGTTTCTCGCATTAAATAGCTCGAAACGAGCGATCTAGATGATTCTGCATACTTCTGACTGAAGTCTCACCAATATTATCGCAGAAAATGAATATTTCAGCTGGAAACCCCACGAAAACCAAGATGTCGCCGGTTCTGCATATCAAACGCACTGTGGAGTGGTGAAAACAACCAGATAACGTGTTTCTCGCATTAAATAGCTCGAATAGAGCGATCTAGGTGATTCTGCATACTTCTGACTGAAGTCTCACCGATATGATCGCAGAAAATGCATATCTCAGCTTGAAACCCGACGAAAACCACGATGTCGCCGGTTCTGCGTATCAGACGCTCCGTTGAGTGGTGAAAACACCAGAAAACGTGTTACTCGCATTAACTAGCTCGAAAAGAGCGTTCTGGATGATTCTGCATACTTCTGACTGAAGTCTCACCAATATTATCGCAGAAAATGCATATCTCAGCTAGAAACCTCACGAAAATCAAGATGTCGCCGGTTCTGCATATCAAACGCACTGTGGAGTGGTGAAAACACCAGAAAACGTGTTTCGTGCATTAAGTAGCTCGAAAAGAGCGATCTAGATGATTCTGCATACTTCTGACTGAAGTCTCACCAATATTATCGCAGAAAATGAATATTTCAGCTGGAAACCCCACGAAAACCAAGATGTCGCCGGTTCTGCATATCAAACGCACTGTGGAGTGGTGTAAACACCAGAAAACGTGTTTCTCGCATCAAATAGCTCGAAAAGAGCGATCTAGATGATTCTGCATACTTCTGACAGAAGACTCACCAAGATTATCGCAGAAAATGCATATCTCAGCTTGAAACCTCACGAAAATCAAGATGTCGCCGGTTCTGCATATCAAACGCACTGTGGAGTGGTGAAAACAACCAGATAACGTGTTTCTCGCATTAAATAGCTCGAATAGAGCGATCTAGGTGATTCTGCATACTTCTGACTGAAGTCTCACCAATATGATCGCAGAAAATGCATATCTCAGCTTGAAACCCGACGATAACCACGATGTCGCCGGTTCTGCATATCAAACGCACTGTGGAGTGGTGTAAACACCAGAAAACGTGTTTCTCGCAACAAATAGCTCGAAAAGAGCGATCTAGATGATTCTGCATACTTCTGACAGAAGACTCACCAAGATTATCGCAGAAAATGCATATCTCAGCTTGAAACCTCACGAAAATCAAGATGTCGCCGGTTCTGCATATCAAACGCACTGTGGAGTGGTGAAAACAACCAGATAACGTGTTTCTCGCATTAAATAACTCGAAACGAGCGATCTAGATGATTCTGCATACTTCTGACTGAAGTCTCACCAATATTATCGCAGAAAATGCATATTTCAGCTGGAATCCCCACGAAAACCAAGCTATCGGCGGTTCTACATATCAAACGCACTGTGGAGTGGTCAAAACACCAGAAAACGTGTTTCTCGCATTAAGTAGCTCGAAAAGAGCGATCTAGATGATACTGCATACTTCTGACAGAATTCTTACCAAGATTATCGCAGAAAATGCATATCTCTGCTTGAAACCCCACGCAAACCAAGATATCTCCTGTTCTGCATATCCAAAGAACTGTGGAGTGGTGAAAACACCAGATAACGTGTTTCTCGCATTAAATAGCTCGAAACGAGCGATCTCGATGATTCTGCATACTTCGGACAGAAGTCTCAACAAGATTATCGCAGAAAATGCATATCCCAGCTAGAAACCCCACGAAAACCAAGGTGTCGCCAGTTCTGCATATCAGACGCACTGTGGAGTGGTGAAAACACCAGCAAACGTGTTTCTCGCATTAAATAGCTCGAAAAGAGCGATCTAGATGCTTCTGCATACTTCTGACAGAAGACTCACCAAGATTATCGCCGAAAATGCATATCTCAGCTTGAAACCCGACGAAAACCAAGATGTCGCCGGTTCTGCGTATCAGACGCTCCGTTGAGTGGTGAAAACACCAGAAAACGTGTTACTCGCATTAACTAGCTCGAAAAGAGCGTTCTGGATGATTCTGCATACTTCTGACTGAAGTCTCACCAATATTATCGCAGAAAATGCATATCTCAGCTAGAAACCTCACGAAAATCAAGATGTCGCCGGTTCTGCATATCAAACGCACTGTGGAGTGGTGAAAACACCAGATAACGTGTTTCTCGCATTAAATAGCTCGAATAGAGCGATCTAGGTGATTCTGCATTCTTCTGACTGAAGTCTCACCAATATGATCGCAGAAAATGCATATCTCAGCTTGAAACCCGACGAAAACCACGATGTCGCCGGTTCTGCATATCAAACGCACTGTGGAGTGGTGTAAACACCAGAAAACGTGTTTCTCGCATCAAATAGCTCGAAAAGAGCGATCTAGATGATTCTGCATACTTCTGACAGAAGACTCACCAAGATTATCGCAGAAAATGCATATCTCAGCTTGAAACCTCACGAAAATCAAGATGTCGCCGGTTCTGCATATCAAACGCACTGTGGAGTGGTGAAAACACCAGATAACGTGTTTCTCGCATTAAATAGCTCGAAACGAGCGATCTAGATGATTCTGCATACTTCTGACTGAAGTCTCACCAATATTATCGCAGAAAATGAATATTTCAGCTGGAAACCCCACGAAAACCAAGATGTCGCCGGTTCTGCATATCAAACGCACTGTGGAGTGGTGAAAACAACCAGATAACGTGTTTCTCGCATTAAATAGCTCGAATAGAGCGATCTAGGTGATTCTGCATACTTCTGACTGAAGTCTCACCGATATGATCGCAGAAAATGCATATCTCAGCTTGAAACCCGACGAAAACCACGATGTCGCCGGTTCTGCGTATCAGACGCTCCGTTGAGTGGTGAAAACACCAGAAAACGTGTTACTCGCATTAACTAGCTCGAAAAGAGCGTTCTGGATGATTCTGCATACTTCTGACTGAAGTCTCACCAATATTATCGCAGAAAATGCATATCTCAGCTAGAAACCTCACGAAAATCAAGATGTCGCCGGTTCTGCATATCAAACGCACTGTGGAGTGGTGAAAACACCAGAAAACGTGTTTCGTGCATTAAGTAGCTCGAAAAGAGCGATCTAGATGATTCTGCATACTTCTGACTGAAGTCTCACCAATATTATCGCAGAAAATGAATATTTCAGCTGGAAACCCCACGAAAACCAAGATGTCGCCGGTTCTGCATATCAAACGCACTGTGGAGTGGTGTAAACACCAGAAAACGTGTTTCTCGCATCAAATAGCTCGAAAAGAGCGATCTAGATGATTCTGCATACTTCTGACAGAAGACTCACCAAGATTATCGCAGAAAATGCATATCTCAGCTTGAAACCTCACGAAAATCAAGATGTCGCCGGTTCTGCATATCAAACGCACTGTTGAGTGGTGAAAACAACCAGATAACGTGTTTCTCGCATTAAATAGCTCGAATAGAGCGATCTAGGTGATTCTGCATACTTCTGACTGAAGTCTCACCAATATGATCGCAGAAAATGCATATCTCAGCTTGAAACCCGACGATAACCACGATGTCGCCGGTTCTGCATATCAAACGCACTGTGGAGTGGTGTAAACACCAGAAAACGTGTTTCTCGCAACAAATAGCTCGAAAAGAGCGATCTAGATGATTCTGCATACTTCTGACAGAAGACTCACCAAGATTATCGCAGAAAATGCATATCTCAGCTTGAAACCTCACGAAAATCAAGATGTCGCCGGTTCTGCATATCAAACGCACTGTGGAGTGGTGAAAACACCAGATAACGTGTTTCTCGCATTAAATAGCTCGAAACGAGCGATCTAGGTGATTCTGCATACTTCTGACTGAAGTCTCACCAATATGATCGCAGAAAATGCATATCTCAGCTTGAAACCCGACGAAAACCACGATGTCGACTGTTCTGCATATCAAACGCACTGTGGAGTGGTGAAAACACCAGAAAACGTGCTTCTCGCATCAAATAGCTCGAAAAAAGCGATCTAGATGATTCTGCATACTTCTGACAGAAGACTCACCAAGATTATCGCAGAAAATGCATATCTCAGCTTGAAACCTTACGAAAATCAAGATGTCGCCGGTTCTGCATATCAAACGCACTGTGGAGTGGTGAAAACAACCAGATAACGTGTTTCTCGCATTAAATAACTCGAAACAAGCGATCTAGGTGATTCTGCATACTTCTGAATGAAGTCTCACCAATATGATCGCAGAAAATGCATATCTCAGCTCGAAACCCGACGAAAAACACGATGTCGCCGGTTCTGCATATCAAACGCACTGTGGAGTGGTGAAAACACCAGAAAACGTGTTTCTCGCATCAAATAGCTCGAAAAGAGCGATCTAGATGATTCTGCATACTTCTGACAGAAGACTCACCAAGATTATCGCAGAGAATGCATATCTCAGCTTGAAACCTCACGAAAATCAAGATGTCGCCGGTTCTGCATATCAAACGCACTGTGGAGTGGTGAAAACAACCAGATAACGTGTTTCTCGCATTAAATAACTCGAAACGAGCGATCTAGATGATTCTGCATACTTCTGACTGAAGTCTCACCAATATTATCGCAGAAAATGCATATTTCAGCTGGAATCCCCACGAAAACCAAGCTATCGGCGGTTCTACATATCAAACGCACTGTGGAGTGGTCAAAACACCAGAAAACGTGTTTCTCGCATTAAGTAGCTCGAAAAGAGCGATCTAGATGATACTGCATACTTCTGACAGAATTCTTACCAAGATTATCGCAGAAAATGCATATCTCTGCTTGAAACCCCACGCAAACCAAGATATCTCCTGTTCTGCATATCCAAAGAACTGTGGAGTGGTGAAAACACCAGATAACGTGTTTCGCGCATTAAATAGCTCGAAACGAGCGATCTCGATGATTCTGCATACTTCGGACAGAAGTCTCAACAAGATTATCGCAGAAAATGCATATCCCAGCTAGAAACCCCATGAAAACCAAGGTGTCGCCAGTTCTGCATATCAGACGCACTGTGGAGTGGTGAAAACACCAGCAAACGTGTTTCTCGCATTAAATAGCTCGAAAAGAGCGATCTAGATGCTTCTGCATACTTCTGACAGAAGACTCACCAAGATTATCGCCGAAAATGCATATCTCAGCTTGAAACCCGACGAAAACCAAGATGTCGCCGGTTCTGCGTATCAGACGCTCCGTTGAGTGGTGAAAACACCAGAAAACGTGTTACTCGCATTAACTAGCTCGATAAGAGCGTTCTGGATGATTCTGCATACTTCTGACTGAAGTCTCACCAATATTATCGCAGAAAATGCATATCTCAGCTAGAAACCTCACGAAAATCAAGATGTCGCCGGTTCTGCATATCAAACGCACTGTGGAGTGGTGAAAACACCAGAAACGTGTTTCGTGCATTAAGTAGCTCGAAAAGAGCGATCTAGATGATTCTGCATACTTCTGACTGAAGTCTCACCAATATTATCGCAGAAAATGAATATTTCAGCTGGAAACCCCACGAAAACCAAGATGTCGCCGGTTCTGCATATCAAACGCACTGTGGAGTGGTGAAAACAACCAGATAACGTGTTTCTCGCATTAAATAGCTCGAATAGAGCGATCTAGGTGATTCTGCATACTTCTGACTGAAGTCTCACCAATATGATCGCAGAAAATGCATATCTCAGCTTGAAACCCGACGAAAAACACGATGTCGCCGGTTCTGCATATCAAACGAACTGTGGAGTGGTGAAAACACCAGAAAACGTGTTTCTCGCATCAAATAGCTCGAAAAGAGCGATCTAGATGATTCTGCATACTTCTGACAGAAGACTCACCAAGATTATCGCAGAAAATGCATATCTCAGCTTGAAACCTCACGAAAATCAAGATGTCGCCGGTTCTGCATATCAAACGCACTGTGGAGTGGTGAAAACAACCAGATAACGTGTTTCTCGCATTAAATAGCTCGAAACGAGCGATCTCGATGATTCTGCATACTTCGGACAGATATCTCACCAAAATTCTCGTAAAAAATGCATATCTCAGCTTGAAACCTCACGAAAACCAAGATATCGCTGTGTTCAGCATATCAAACGCACTGTGGAGTGGTGAAAACACCCTGAAAACGTGTTTCTCGCATTAAATAGCTCGAATAGAGCGATCTCGATGATTCTTCATACTTCGGATTGAAGTCTCACCAAGATTATCGTAAAAAATGCATATCTCAGCTTGGAAACCCACGAAAGCCAAGATATCGCTGGTTCTGCATATCTAACGCGCTGTGGAGTGGTGAAAACACCGGATAAGGTTTTTCTCGCAATAACTAGCTCGAAAAGAGCGATCTCGATGATTCAGCATACTTCGGACAGAAGTCTCACAAAGATTATCGCAGAAAATGCATATCTCAGCTTGAAACCCCACGAAAACCAAGATATCGCTGGTTCTGCATATCAAACGCACTGTGGAGTGCTGAAAACACCAGATAACGTGTTTGTCGCAATAAGTAGCTCGAAAAGAGCGTTCTCGAAGATCCTGCATACTTCTGACAGAAGTCTCACCAAGATTATCGTAGAAAATGCATATCTCAGCTTGAAACCCGACGAAAACCGAGTTATCTCCGGTTCTGCACATCAAACGTACCGTGGAGTGGTGAAAACACCAGAAAACGTGTTTCGCGCAATAAGTAGCTCGAAAAGAGCGTTCTCGAAGATCCTGCATACTTCTGACAGAAGTCTCACCAAGATTATCGTAGAAAATGCATATCTCAGCTTGAAACCCGACGAAAACCGAGTTATCTCCGGTTCTGCACATCAAACGTACCGTGGAGTGGTGAAAACACCAGAAAACGTGTTTCGCGCAATAAGTAGCTCGAAAAGAGCGTTCTCGAAGATCCTGCATACTTCTGACAGAAGTCTCACCAAGATTATCGTAGAAAATGCATATCTCAGCTGGAAACCCGACGAAAACCGAGTTATCTCCGGTTCTGCACATCAAACGTACCGTGGAGTGGTGAAAACACCAGAAAACGTGTTTCGCGCAATAAGTAGCTCGAAAAGAGCGTTCTCGAAGATCCTGCATACTTCTGACAGAAGTCTCACCAAGATTATCGTAGAAAATGCATATCTCAGCTTGAAACCCGACCGAAACCAAGATATCTCCGGTTCTGCATGTCAAACGTACTGTGGAGTGGTGAAAACACCAGAAAACGTGTTTCGCGCATTAAGTAGCTCGAAACGAGCGATCTCGATGATTCTGCACACTTCGGCCAGAAGTCTCAACAAGATTATCGCAGAAAATGCATATCTCAGCTTGAAACCCCCGAAGACCAAGATATCTCCGGTTCTGCATATCCAACGAACTGTGGAGTGGTGAAAACCCCAGAAAACGAGTTTCTCGCATTAAATAGCTCGAAAAGAGCGCTCTCGATGTTTCTGCATACTTCGGACAGATGTTTCACCAAGATTATCGTAGAAAATGCATATCTCAGCTTGAAACCCGACCGAAACCAAGATATCTCCGGTTCTGCATGTCAAACGTACTGTGGAGTGGTGAAAACTCCAGAAAACGTGTTTCGTGCATTAAGTAGCTCGAAAAGAGCGATCTAGATGATTCTGCACACTTCGGCCAGAAGTCTCAACAAGATTATCGCAGAAAATGCATATCTCAGCTTGAAACCTCACGAAAACCGAGTTATCTCCGGTTCTGCACATCAAACGTACCGTGGAGTGGTGAAAACCCCAGAAAACGTGTTTCTAGCAGTAAATAGCTCAAAAAGAGCGCTCTCGACCTTTCTGCATACTTCGGACAGAAGTCTCAACAAGATTATCGCAGAAAATGCATATCTCAGCTTGAAACCCCACGAAAACCAAGATATGTACTGTTCTGCATATCGAACGCACTGTGGAGTGGCGAAAACACCAGATAACGTGTTTCTCGCACTAACTAGCTCGAAAAGAGCGATATCGATGATTCAGCATCCTTCGGACAGAAGTCTCACCAAGATTATCGCAGAAAATGCATATCTCAGCTTGAAACCCCACGAAAACCAAGATATCGCCGGTTCTGCATATCAAACGCACTGTGGTGTGGTGATAACACCAGATAACGTGTTTCTCGCATTAAATGGCTCGAAAAGAGCGATCTAGATGATTCTGCATACTTCTGACAAAAGACCCACCAAGATTATCGCACAAAATGCATATCTCAGCCTGAAACACCACGAAAATCAAGATATCGCCTGTTCTGCATATCAAACGCACTGTGGAGTGGTGAAAACCCCAGAAAACGTGTTTCTAGCAGTAAATAGCTCGAAAAGAGCGCTCTCGACCTTTCTGCATACTTCGGACAGAAGTCTCAACAAGATTATCGCAGAAAATGGATATCTCAGCTTGAAACCCCACGAAAACCAAGATATGTACTGTTCTGCATATCGAACGCACTGTGGAGTGGTGAAAACACCAGATAACGTGTTTCTCACACTAACTAGCTCGAAACGAGCGATCTCGATGATTCTGCACACTTCGGCCAGAAGTCTCAACAAGATTATCGCAGAAAATGCATATCTCAGCTTGAAACCCCACGAAAACCAAGACATCTCCGGTTCTGCATATCCAACGAACTGTGGAGTGGTGAAAACCCCAGAAAACGAGTTTCTCGCATTAAATAGCTCGAAAAGAGCGCTCTCGATGTTTCTGCATACTTCGGACAGATGTTTCACCAAGATTATCGTAGAAAATGCATATCTCAGCTTGAAACCCGACCGAAACCAAGATATCTCCGGTTCTGCATGTCAAACGTACTGTGGAGTGGTGAAAACTCCAGAAAACGTGTTTCGTGCATTAAGTAGCTCGAAAAGAGCGATCTAGATGATTCTGCATACTTCTGACAAAAGACCCACCAAGATTATCGCACAAAATGCATATCTCAGCCTGAAACACCACGAAAATCAAGATATCGCCTGTTCTGCATATCAAACGCACTGTGGAGTGGTGAAAACACCAGATAACGTGTTTCTTGCATTCAATAGCTCGAAAAGTGCGATCTCGATGATTCTGCATACTTCTAACAGAAGTCTCACCAAGATTATCGCAGAAAATGCATATCTCAGCTTGAAACCCCACGAAAACCAAGATATGTACTGTTCTGCATATCGAACGCACTGTGGAGTGGCGAAAACACCAGATAACGTGTTTCTCGCACTAACTAGCTCGAAAAGAGCGATATCGATGATTCAGCATCCTTCGGACAGAAGTCTCACCAAGATTATCGCAGAAAATGCATATCTCAGCTTGAAACCCCACGAAAACCAAGATATCGCCGGTTCTGCATATCAAACGCACTGTGGTGTGGTGATAACACCAGATAACGTGTTTCTCGCATTAAATGGCTCGAAACGAGCGATCTCGATGCTTCTGCATACTTCTAACAGAAGTCTCACCAAGATTATCGCAGAAAATGCATATCTCTGCTTGAAACCCCACGAAAACCAAGATATCTACTGTTCTGCATATCCAACGAAATGTCGAGTGGTGAAAACCCCAGAAAACGTGTTTCTAGCAGTAAATAGCTCGAAAAGAGCGCTCTCGACCTTTCTGCATACTTCGGACAGAAGTCTCAACAAGAATATCGCAGAAAATGGATATCTCAGCTTGAAACCCCACGAAAACCAAGATATGTACTGTTCTGCATATCGAACGCACTGTGGAGTGGTGCAAACACCAGATAACGTGTTTCTCGCATTAAATAGCTCGAAAAGTGCGATCTCGATGATTCTGCATACTTCTAACAGAAGTCTCACGAAGATTATCGCAGAAAATGCATATCTCAGCTTGAAACCACACGAAAACCAAGGTGTCGCCGGTTTTGCATATCAAACGCACTGTGGAGTGGTGAAAACACCAGATAACGTGTTTCTCGCATTAAATAGCTCGAAACGAGCGATCTCGATGCTTCTGCATACTTCGGACAGAAGTCTCACCAAAATTATCGTAAAAAATGCATATCTCAGCTTGAAACCCCACGAAAACCAAGATATCGCTGGTTCTGCATATCAAACGCACTGTGGAGTGGTGAAAACACCGCATAATGTTTTTCTCGCAATAACTAGCTCGAAACGAGCGATCTCGATGCTTCTGCATCCTTCTAACAGAAGTCTCACCAAGATTATCGCAGAAAATGCATATCTCAGCTTGAAACCCCACAAAAACCGAGATATCGCCGGTTCTGCATATCAAACGCACTGTGGAGTGGTGAAAACACCAGATAACGTGTTTCTCGCATTAAGTAGCTCGAAACGAGCGTTCTCGATGATTCTGCATACGTCTCATAGATGAAACACCAAGATTTTCGCAGAAAATGCATATATCAGCTGGAAACCCCATGAAAACCAAGTTATCGGCGGATCAACATATCAAACGCACTGTGGAGTGGTCAAAACACCAGAAAACTTGTTTTTTCGCATTAAATAGCTCGAAAAGAGCGATCTAGATGATTCTGGATACTTCTGACTGAAGTCTCACCAAGATTATCGCAGAAAGTGCATATCTCAGCTCGAAACCTCACGAAAATCAAGATGTTGCCGGTTCTGCATATCAAACGCACTGTGGAGTGGTGAAAACAACCAGATAACGTGTTTCTCGCATTAAATAGCTCGAAACGAACGATCTAGATTATTCTGCATACTTCTGGCAGAAGTCTCACCAAGATTATCGTAGAAAATGCATATCTCAGCTTGAAACCCGACGAAAACCGAGTTATCTCCGGTTCTGCACACCAAACGTACCTTGGACTGGTGAAAACACCAGAAAACGTGTTTCGCGCATTAAGTAGCTCGAAAAGAGCGTTCTCGAAGATTCTGCATACTTCTGACAGAAGTCTCAACAAGATTATCGCAGAAAATGCATATCTCAGCTTGAAACCCCCGAAGACCAAGATATCTCCGGTTCTGCATATCCAACGAACTGTGGAGTGGTGAAAACCCCAGAAAACGAGTTTCTCGCATTAAATAGCTCGAAAAGAGCGCTCTCGATGTTTCTGCATACTTCGGACAGATGTTTCACCAAGATTATCGTAGAAAATGCATATCTCAGCTTGAAACCCGACCGAAACCAAGATATCTCCGGTTCTGCATGTCAAACGTACTGTGGAGTGGTGAAAACTCCAGAAAACGTGTTTCGTGCATTAAGTAGCTCGAAAAGAGCGATCTAGATGATTCTGCACACTTCGGCCAGAAGTCTCAACAAGATTATCGCAGAAAATGCATATCTCAGCTTGAAACCCCACGAAAACCAAGATATCTCCGGTTCTGCATATCCAACGAACTGTGGAGTGGTGAAAACCCCAGAAAACGAGTTTCTCGCATTAAATAGCTCGAAAAGAGCGATCTCGATGATTCTGCATACTTCGGACAGAAGTCTCACCAAGATTATCGCAGAAAATGCATATCTCTGCTTGAAACCCCACGAAAACCAAGATATCTACTGTTCTGCATATCCATCGAACTGTGGAGTGGTGAAAACCCCACAAAACGTGTTTCTAGCATTAAATAGCTCGAAAAGGGCGCTCTCGACCTTTCTGCATACTTCGGACAGAAGTCTCAACAAGATTATCGCAGAAAATGCATATCTCAGCTTGAAACCCCACGAAAACCAAGATATGTACTGTTCTGCATATCAAACGCACTGTGGAGTGGTGAAAACCCCACAAAACGTGTTTCTAGCATTAAATAGCTCGAAAAGGGCGCTCTCGACCTTTCTGCATACTTCGGACAGAAGTCTCAACAAGATTATCGCAGAAAATGCATATCTCAGCTTGAAACCCCACGAAAACCAAGATATGTACTGTTCTGCATATCAAACGCACTGTGGAGTGGTGAAAACACCAGATAACGTGTTTCTCGCACTAACTAGCTCGAAACGAGCGATCTCGATGATTCTGCATACTTCTGCCAGAAGTCTCAACAAGATTATCGCAGAAAATGCATATCTCAGCTTGAATCCCCACGAAAATCAAGATATGTACTGTTGTGCATATCAAACGCACTGTGGAGTGGTGAAAACACCAGATAACGTGTTTCTCGCACTAACTAGCTCGAAAAGAGCGATCTCGATGATTCAGCATACTTCGGACAAAAGTCTCACCAAGATTATCGCAGAAAATGCATATCTCAGCTTGAAACCTCACGAAAACCGAGTTATCTCCGGTTCTGCACATCAAACGTACCGTGGAGTGGTGAAAACCCCAGAAAACGTGTTTCTAGCAGTAAATAGCTCGAAAAGAGCGCTCTCGACCTTTCTGCATACTTCGGACAGAAGTCTCAACAAGATTATCGCAGAAAATGCATATCTCAGCTTGAAACCCCACGAAAACCAAGATATGTACTGTTCTGCATATCGAACGCACTGTGGAGTGGCGAAAACACCAGATAACGTGTTTCTCGCACTAACTAGCTCGAAAAGAGCGATATCGATGATTCAGCATCCTTCGGACAGAAGTCTCACCAAGATTATCGCAGAAAATGCATATCTCAGCTTGAAACCCCACGAAAACCAAGATATCTACTGTTCTGCATATCCAACGAAATGTCGAGTGGTGAAAACCCCAGAAAACGTGTTTCTAGCAGTAAATAGCTCGAAAAGAGCGCTCTCGACCTTTCTGCATACTGCGGACAGAAGTCTCAACAAGATTATCGCAGAAAATGCATATCTCAGCTTGAAACCCCACGAAAACCAAGATATGTACTGTTCTGCATATCGAACGCACTGTGGTGTGGTGAAAACACCAGATAACGTGTTTCTCGCACTAACTAGCTCGAAAAGAGCGATATCGATGATTCAGCATACTTCGGACAGAAGTCTCACCAAGATTATCGCAGAAAATGCATATCTCAGCTTGAAACCCGACCGAAACCAAGATATCTCCGGTTCTGCATGTCAAACGTACTGTGGAGTGGTGAAAACTCCAGAAAACGTGTTTCGTGCATTAAGTAGCTCGAAAAGAGCGATCTAGATGATTCTGCATACTTCTGACAAAAGACCCACCAAGATTATCGCACAAAATGCATATATCAGCTGGAAACCCCATGAAAACCAAGTTATCGGCGGATCTACATATCAAACGCACTGTGGAGTGGTCAAAACACCAGAAAACTTGTTTTTTCGCATTAAATAGCTCGAAAAGAGCGATCTAGATGATTCTGGATACTTCTGACTGAAGTCTCACCAATATTATCGCAGAAAATGCATATCTCAGCTCGAAACCTCACGAAAATCAAGATGTTGCCGGTTCTGCATATCAAACGCACTGTGGAGTGGTGAAAACAACCAGAGAACGTGTTTCTCGCATTAAATAGCTCGAATAGAGCGATCTCGATGATTCTGCATACTTCGGACAGAAGTCTCACCAAGATTATCGCAGAAAATGAATATCTCTGCTTGAAACCCCACGAAAACCAAGATATCTACTGTTCTGCATATCCATCAAACTGTGGAGTGGTGAAAACCCCACAAAACGTGTTTCTAGCATTAAATAGCTCGAAAAGGGCGCTCTCGACCTTTCTGCATACTTCGGACAGAAGTCTCAACAAGATTATCGCAGAAAATGCATATCTCAGCTTGAAACCCCACGAAAACCAAGATATGTACTGTTCTGCATATCAAACGCACTGTGGAGTGGTGAAAACACCAGATAACGTGTTTCTCGCACTAACTAGCTCGAAACGAGCGATCTCGATGATTCTGCATACTTCGGCCAGAAGTCTCAACAAGATTATCGCAGAAAATGCATATCTCAGCTTGAATCCCCACGAAAATCAAGATATGTACTGTTGTGCATATCAAACGCACTGTGGAGTGGTGAGAACACCAGATAACGTGTTTCTCGCACTAACTAGCTCGAAAAGAGCGATCTCGATGATTCAGCATACTTCGGACAAAAGTCTCACCAAGATTATCGCAGAAAATGCATATCTCAGCTTGAAACCTCACGAAAACCGAGTTATCTCCGGTTCTGCACATCAAACGTACCGTGGAGTGGTGAAAACCCCAGAAAACGTGTTTCTAGCAGTAAATAGCTCGAAAAGAGCGCTCTCGACCTTTCTGCATACTTCGGACAGAAGTCTCAACAAGATTATCGCAGAAAATGCATATCTCAGCTTGAAACCCCACGAAAACCAAGATATGTACTGTTCTGCATATCGAACGCACTGTGGAGTGGCGAAAACACCAGATAACGTGTTTCTCGCACTAACTAGCTCGAAAAGAGCGATATCGATGATTCAGCATCCTTCGGACAGAAGTCTCACCAAGATTATCGCAGAAAATGCATATCTCAGCTTGAAACCCCACGAAAACCAAGATATCTACTGTTCTGCATATCCAACGAAATGTCGAGTGGTGAAAACCCCAGAAAACGTGTTTCTAGCAGTAAATAGCTCGAAAAGAGCGCTCTCGACCTTTCTGCATACTTCGGACAGAAGTCTCAACAAGATTATCGCAGAAAATGCATATCTCAGCTTGAAACCCCACGAAAACCAAGATATGTACTGTTCTGCATATCGAACGCACTGTGGAGTGGTGAAAACACCAGATAACGTGTTTCTCGCACTAACTAGCTCGAAAAGAGCGATATCGATGATTCGGCATACTTCGGACAGAAGTCTCACCAAGATTATCGCAGAAAATGCATATCTCAGCTTGAATCCCCACGAAAATCAAGATATGTACTGTTGTGCATATCAAACGCACTGTGGAGTGGTGAAAACACCAGATAACGTGTTTCTCGCACTAACTAGCTCGAAAAGAGCGATCTCGATGATTCAGCATACTTCGGACAAAAGTCTCACCAAGATTATCGCAGAAAATGCATATCTCAGCTTGAAACCTCACGAAAACCGAGTTATCTCCGGTTCTGCACATCAAACGTACCGTGGAGTGGTGAAAACCCCAGAAAACGTGTTTCTAGCAGTAAATAGCTCGAAAAGAGCGCTCTCGACCTTTCTGCATACTTCGGACAGAAGTCTCAACAAGATTATCGCAGAAAATGCATATCTCAGCTTGAAACCCGTCGAAAACCGAGTTATCTCCGGTTCTACACACCAAACGTACCGTGGAGTGGTGAAAACACCTGAAAACGTGTTCCGCGCATTAAGTAGCTCGAAAAGAGCGTTCTCGAAGATTCTGCATACTTCTGACAGAAGTCTCACCAACATTATCGTAGAAAATGCATATCTCAGCTGGAAACACCACGAAAATCAAGATATCGCCGGTTCTGCATATCAAACGCACTGTGGAGTGGTGAAAACACCAGATAACGTGTTTCTCGCATTAAATAGCACGAAAAGAGCGTTCTCGAAGATCCTGCATACTTCTGACAGAAGTCTCACCAAGATTATCGTAGAAAATGCATATCTCAGCTTGAAACCCGTCGAAAACCGAGTTATCTCCGGTTCTGCACACCAAACGTACCTTGGAGTGGTGAAAACACCAGAAAACATGTTTCGTGCATTAAGTAGCTCGAAAAGAGCGATCAAGATGATTCTGCATACTTCTGACAAAAGACCCACAAAGATTATCGCAAAAAATGCATATCTCAGTTGGAAACACCACGAAAATCAAGATATCGCCTGTTCTGCAGATCAAACGCACTGTGGAGTGGTGAAAACAACCAGAGAACGTGTTTCTCGCATTAAATAGCTCGAAAAGTGCGATCTCGATGATTCTGCATACTTCTAACAGAAGTCTCACCAAGATTATCGCAGAAAATGCATATCTCTGCTTGAAACCCCACGAAAACCAAGATATCTACTGTTCTGCATATCCAACGAACTGTGGAGTGGTGAAAACCCCAGAAAACGTGTTTCTAGCATTAAATAGCTCGAAAAGAGCGTTCTCGAAGATTCTGCATACTTCTGACAGAAGTCTCACCAGGGTTATCGTAGAAAATGCATATCTCAGCCTTAAACCCGACCGAAACCAAGATATCTCCGGTTCTGCATGTCAAACGTACTGTGGAGTGGTGAAAACTCCAGAAAACGTGTTTCGTGCATTAAGTAGCTCGAAAAGAGCGATCTAGATGATTCTGCATACTTCTGACAAAAGACCCACCAAGATTATCGCACAAAATGCATATATCAGCTGGAAACCCCATGAAAACCAAGATATCTACTGTTCTGCATATCCAACGAAATGTCGAGTGGTGAAAACCCCAGAAAACGTGTTTCTAGCAGTAAATAGCTCGAAAAGAGCGCTCTCGACCTTTCTGCATACTTCGGACAGAAGTCTCAACAAGATTATCGCAGAAAATGCATATCTCAGCTTGAAACCCCACGAAAACCAAGATATGTACTGTTCTGCATATCGAACGCACTGTGGAGTGGTGAAAACACCAGATAACGTGTTTCTCGCACTAACTAGCTCGAAAAGAGCGATATCGATGATTCAGCATACTTCGGACAGAAGTCTCACCAAGATTATCGCAGAAAATGCATATCTCAGCTTGAAACCCGACCGAAACCAAGATATCTCCGGTTCTGCATGTCAAACGTACTGTGGAGTGGTGAAAACTCCAGAAAACGTGTTTCGTGCATTAAGTAGCTCGAAAAGAGCGATCTAGATGATTCTGCATACTTCTGACAAAAGACCCACCAAGATTATCGCACAAAATGCATATATCAGCTGGAAACCCCCGGAAAACCAAGTTATCGGCGGATCTACATATCAAACGCACTGTGGAGTGGTCAAAACACCAGAAAACTTGTTTTTTCGCATTAAATAGCTCGAAAAGAGCGATCTAGATGATTCTGGATACTTCTGACTGAAGTCTCACCAATATTATCGCAGAAAATGCATATCTCAGCTCGAAACCTCACGAAAATCAAGATGTTGCCGGTTCTGCATATCAAACGCACTGTGGAGTGGTGAAAACAACCAGAGAACGTGTTTCTCGCATTAAATAGCTCGAATAGAGCGATCTCGATGATTCTGCATACTTCGGACAGAAGTCTCACCAGGGTTATCGTAGAAAATGCATATCTCAGCCTTAAACCCGACCGAAACCAAGATATCTCCGGTTCTGCATATCAGACGCACTGTGGAGTGCTGAAAACACCAGAAAACGTGTTTCTCGCATTAACTAGCTCGAAAAGAGCGTTCTCGATTATTCTGCATACTTCTCAAAGATGAAACACCAAGATTATCGCAGAAAATGCATATTTCAGCTGGAAATCCCACGAAAACCAAGTTATCGGCGGCTCTACATATCAAACGCACTGTGGAGTGGTCAAAACACCAGATAACGTGTTTCTCGCATTAAGTAGCTCGAAAAGAGCGTTCTCGAAGATTCTGCATACTTCTGACAGAGGTCTCACCAATACTATCGTAGAAAATGCATATCTCAGCTTGAAACTCGACCGAAACCAAGATATCTCCGGTTCTGCATGTCAAACGTACACTGGAGTGGTGAATACACCAGAAAACGTGTTTCTCGCATTAAATAGCTCGAAAAGAGCGATCTAGATGATTCTGCATACTTCTGACAGAAGACTCACCAAGATTATCGCAGAAAATGCATATCTCAGCTGGAAAACCTACGAAAACCAAGATATCGCCGGTTCTCCATAACAGACGCACTGTGGAGTGGTGAAAACACCAGAAAACGTGTTTCTCGCATTAACTAGCTCGAAAAGAGCGTTCTCGATGATTCTGCATACTTCTCATAGATGAAACACCAAGATTATCGCAGAAAATGCATATTTCATCTGGAAACCCCACGAAAACCAAGTTATCGGCGGCTCTACATATCAAACGCACTGTGGAGTGGTCAAAACACCAGATAACGTGTTTCTCGCATTAAATAACTCGAAAAGAGCGATATCGATGATTATGCATACTTCTGACAGAAGACTCACCAAGATTATCGCAGAAAATGCATATTTCAGCTGGAAACCCCACGAAAACCAAGTTATCGGCGGCTCTACATATCAAACGCACTGTGGAGTGTTCAATACACCAGATAACGTGTTTCTCGCATTAAATAGCTCGAAAAGAGCGATATCTATAATTCTGCATACTTCGGACAGAAGTCTCACCAATATTATCGCAGAAAATGCATATCTCAGCTTGAAACCTCACGAAAATCAAGATGACGCCGGTTCTGCATATCAAACGCACTGTGGAGTGGTGAAAACAACCAGATAACGTGTTTCTCGCATTAAATAGCTCGAAACGAGCGATCTAGGTGATTCTGCATACTTCTGACTGAAGTCTCACCAATATTATCGCAGAAAATGCATATCTCAGCTTGAAACCCGACGAAGACCAAGATATCGTCGGTTCTGCATATCAGACGCACTGTGGAATGTTGTAAACACCAGAAAACGTGTTTCTCGCATTAACTATCTCGAAAAGAGCGTTCTCGATGATTCTGCATACTTCTCATAGATGAAGCACCAAGATTATCGCAGAAAATGCATATTTCAGCTGGAAACCCCACGAAAACCAAGTTATCGGCGGCTCTACATATCAAACGCACTGTGGAGTGGTCAAAACACCAGATAACGTGTATCTCGCATTAAATAGCTCGAAAAGAGCGATATCTATAATTCTGCATACTTCGGACAGAAGTCTCACCAATATTATCGCAGAAAATGCATATCTCAGCTTGAAACCTCACGAAAATCAAGATGACGCCGGTTCTGCATATCAAACGCACTGTGGAGTGGTGAAAACAACCAGATAACGTGTTTCTCGCATTAAATAGCTCGAAACGAGCGATTTAGGTGATTCTGCATACTTCTGACTGAAGTCCCACCAATATTATCGCAGAAAATGCATAACTCAGCTTGAAACCCGACGAAAACCAAGATATCGTCGGTTCTGCATATCAGACGCACTGTGGAGTGGTTAAAACACCAGAAAACGTGTTTTTCGCGTTAACTAGCTCGAAAAGAGCGTTCTCGATGATTCTGCATACTTCTCATAGATGAAACACCAAGATTATCGCAGAAAATGCATATTTCAGCTGGAAACCCCACGAAAACCAAGTTATCGGCGGCTCTACATATCAAACGCACTGTGGAGTGGTCAAAACACCAGATAACGTGTTTCTCGCATTAAATAGCTCGAAAAGAGCGATATCGATGATTCTGCATACTTCTGACTGAAGTCTCACTAATATTATCGCAGAAAATGCATATCTCAGCTTGAAACCCGACGAAAACCAAGATGTCGACGGTTCTGCATATCAAACGCACTGTGGGGTGGTGAAAACACCAGAAAACCTGTTACTCGCATTAAATAGCTCGAAAAGAGCGATCTAGATGATTCTGCATACTTCTGACAGAAGACACACCAAGATTATCGCAGAAGGTGCATATCTCAGCTTGTAACCTCACGAAAACCAAGATATCACCGGTTCTGCACATCAAACGTACTGTGGAGTGGTGAAAACACCAGAAAACGTGTTTCTCGCATTAAATAGCTCGAAAAGAGCGATCTAGATGATTCTGCATACTTCTGACAGAAGACTCACCAAATTATCGCAGAAAATGCATATCTCAGCTGGAAACCCTACGAAAACCAAGATATCGCCGGTTCTACATAACAGACGCACTGTGGAGTGGTTAAAACACCAGAAAACGTGTTTTTCGCGTTAACTAGCTCGAAAAGAGCGTCCTCGATGATTCTGCATACTTCTCATAGATGAAGCACCAAGATTATCGCAGAAAATGCATATTTCAGCTGGAAACCCCACGAAAACCAAGTTATCGGCGGCTCTACATATCAAACGCACTGTGGAGTGGTCAAAACACCAGATAACGTGTATCTCGCATTAAATAGCTCGAAAAGAGCGATATCTATAATTCTGCATACTTCGGACAGAAGTCTCACCAATATTATCGCAGAAAATGCATATCTCAGCTTGAAACCTCACGAAAATCAAGATGACGCCGGTTCTGCATATCAAACGCACTGTGGAGTGGTGAAAACAACCAGATAACGTGTTTCTCGCATTAAATAGCTCGAAACGAGCGATTTAGGTGATTCTGCATACTTCTGACTGAAGTCTCACCAATATTATCGCAGAAAATGCATATCTCAGCTTGAAACCCGACGATAACCAAGATATCGTCGGTTCTGCATATCAGACGCACTGTGGAATGTTGAAAACACCAGAAAACGTGTTTCTCGCATTAACTATCTCGAAAAGAGCGTTCTCGATGATACTGCATACTTTGGACAGATGTTTCGCCAAGCTTATCGTAGAAAATGCATACCTCAGCTTGAAACCCGACGAAAACCAAAATATCTCCGGTTCTGCATATCCAACGCACTGTGGAGTGGTGAAAACACCAGATAACGTGTTTCTCGCATTAAGTAGCTCGAAACTAGCGATCTCGATGATTCTGCATACTTCGCACAGAAGCCTCAAAAAGATTATCGCAGAAAATGCATATCTCAGCTTGAAACCTCACGAAAATCAAGATGACGCCGGTTCTGCATATCAAACGCACTGTGGAGTGGTGAAAACAACCAGATAACGTGTTTCTCGCATTAAATAGCTCGAAACGAGCGATCTAGGTGATTCTGCATACTTCTGACTGAAGTCTCACCAATATTTTCGCAGAAAATGCATATCTCAGCTTGAAACCCGACGTAAAAACCAAAATATCTCCGGTTCTGCATATCCAACGCACTGTGGAGTGGTGAAAACACCAGATAACGTGTTTCTCGCATTAAGTAGCTCGAAACTAGCGATCTCGATGATTCTGCATACTTCGGACAGAAGGCTCAACAAGATTATCGTAAAAAATGCATATCTCAGCTAGAAAACCCCACGAAAGCCAAGATATCGCTGGTTCTGCATGTCAAACGCACTGTGGAGTGGTGAAAACAACCAGAGAACGTGTTTCTCGCATTAAATAGCTCGCAAAGAGCGCTCTCGATGTTTCTGCATACTTCGGACAGAAGTCTCACCAGGGTTATCGTAGAAAATGCATATCTCAGCCAAAAACCCGACCGAAACCAAGATATCTCCGGTTCTGCATTTCAAACGTACTGTGGAGTGGTGAAAACACCAGAAAACCTGTTTCGTGCATTAAGTAGCTCGAAAAGACCGATCAAGATGATTCTGCATCCTTCTGACAAAAGACACACCAAGATTATCGCAGAAAATGCATATCTCAGTTGGAAACACCACGAAAATCAGGATATAGCCTGTTCTGCATATCAAACGCACTGCGGAGTGGTGAAAACAACCAGAGAACGTGTTTCTCGCATTAAATAGCTCGCAAAGAGCGCTCTCGATGTTTCTGCATACTTCGGACAGATGTTTCACCAAGATTATCGTAGAAAATGCATATCTCAGCTTGAAACCCGACGAAAACCAAAATATCGCCGGTTCTGCATATCAAACCAACTGTGGAGTGGTGAAAACACCAGATAACGTGTTTCTCGCATTAAATAGCTCGAAAAGTGCGATCTCGATGATTCTGCATACTTCAAACAGAAGTCTCACCAAGATTATCGCAGAAAATGCATATCTCTCTTTGAAACCCCACGAAAACCAAGATATCTACTGTTCTGCATATCCAACGAACTGTGGAGTGGTGAAAACCCCAGAAAACGTGTTTCTAGCATTAAATAGCTCGAAAAGAGCGCTCTCGACATTTCTGCATACTTCGGACAGAAGTCTCCACAAGATTATCGCAGAAAATGCATATCTCAGCTTGAAACCCCACGAAAACCAAGATATGTACTGTTCTGCATATCAAACGCACTGTGGAGTGTTGAAAACACCAGATAACGTGTTTCTCGCACTAACTAGCTCGAAACGAGCGATCTCGATGATTCTGCATACTTCGGACAGAAGTCTCAACAAGATTATCGCAGAAAATGCATATCTCAGCTTGAAACCCCACGAAAACCAAGATATGTACTGTTCTGCATATCAAACGCACTGTGGAGTGGTGAAAACACCAGATAACGTGTTTCTCGCACTAACTAGCTCGAAAAGAGCGTTCTCGAAGATTCTGCATACTTCTGACAGAAGTCTCACCAGGGTTATCGTAGAAAATGCATATCTCAGCTTGAAACTCGACCGAAACCAAGATATCTCCGGTTCTGCATGTCAAACGTACACTGGAGTGGTGAATACACCAGAAAACGTGTTTCTCGCATTAAATAGCTCGAAAAGAGCGATCAAGATGATTCTGATTACTTCTGACAGAAGACTCACCAAGATTATCGCAGAAAATGCATATCTCAGCTGGAAACACCACGAAAATCAAGATATTGCCGGTTCTGCATATCAAACGCAGTGTGGAGTGGTCAATACACCAGATAACGTGTTTCTCGCATTAAATAGCTCGAAACGAACGATCTAGATTATTCTGCATACTTCTGACTGAAGTCTCACCAAGAGTATCGCAGAAAATGCATATCTCAGCTTGAAACCCCACGAAAACCAAGATATGTACTGTTCTGCATATCAAACGCACTGTGGAGTGTTGAAAACACCAGATAACGTGTTTCTCGCACTAACTAGCTCGAAACGAGCGATCTCGATGATTCTGCATACTTCGGACAGAAGTCTCAACAAGATTATCGCAGAAAATGCATATCTCAGCTTGAAACCTCACGAAAATCAAGATGACGCCGGTTCTGCATATCAAACGCAGTGTGGAGTGGTCAATACACCAGATAACGTGTTTCTCGCATTAAATAGCTCGAAACGAACGATCTAGATTATTCTGCATACTTCTGACTGAAGTCTCACCAAGAGTATCGCAGAAAATGCATATCTCAGCTGGAAACCCTACGAAAACCAAGATATCGCCGGTTCTCCATAACAGACGCACTGTGGAGTGGTGAAAACACCAGAAAACGTGTTTCTCGCATTAACTAGCTCGAAAAGAGCGTTCTCGATGATTCTGCATACTTCTCATAGATGAAACACCAAGATTATCGCAGAAAATGCATATTTCAGCTGGAAACCCCACGAAAACCAAGTTATCGGCGGCTCTACATATCAAACGCACTGTGGAGTGGTCAAAACACCAGATAACGTGTTTCTCGCATTAAATAACTCGAAAAGAGCGATATCGATGATTATGCATACTTCTGACAGAAGACTCACCAAGATTATCGCAGAAAATGCATATTTCAGCTGGAAACCCCACGAAAACGAAGTTATCGGCGGCTCTACATATCAAACGCACTGTGGAGTGTTCAATACACCAGATAACGTGTTTCTCGCATTAAATAGCTCGAAAAGAGCGATATCTATAATTCTGCATACTTCGGACAGAAGTCTCACCAATATTATCGCAGAAAATGCATATCTCAGCATGAAACCTCACGAAAATCAAGATGACGCCGGTTCTGCATATCAAACGCACTGTGGAGTGGTGAAAACAACCAGATAACGTGTTTCTCGCATTAAATAGCTCGAAACGAGCGATCTAGGTGATTCTGCATACTTCTGACTGAAGTCTCACCAATATTATCGCAGAAAATGCATATCTCAGCTTGAAACCCCACGAAAGCCAAGATATCGCTGGTTCTGCATATCAAACGCACTGTGGAGTGGTTAAAACACCAGAAAACGTGTTTTTCGCATTAAATAGCTCGAAAAGAGCGATATCTATAATTCTGCATACTTCGGACAGAAGTCTCACCAATATTATCGCAGAAAATGCATATCTCAGCTTGAAACCTCACGAAAATCAAGATGACGCCGGTTCTGCATATCAAACGCACTGTGGAGTGGTGAAAACAACCAGATAACGTGTTTCTCGAATTAAATAGCTCGAAACGAGCGATTTAGGTGATTCTGCATACTTCCGACTGAAGTCTCACCAATATTATCGCAGAAAATGCACATCTCAGCTTGAAACCCGGCGAAAACCAAGATATCGTCGGTTCTGCATATCAGACGCACTGTGGAATGTTGAAAACACCAGAAAACGTGTTTCTCGCATTAACTATCTCGAAAAGAGCGTTCTCGATGATTCTGCATACTTCTCATTGATGAAACACCAATATTATCGCAGAAAATGCATATCTCAGCTTGAAACTCGACTAAAACCAAAATATCTCCGGTTCTGCATATCCAACGCACTGTGGAGTGGTGAAAACACCAGAAAACGTGTTTCTCGCATTAAGTAGCTCGAAAAGAGCGCTCTCGATGTTTCTGCATACTTTGGACAGATGTTTCGCCAAGCTTATCGTAGAAAATGCATATCTCAGCTTGAAACCCGACGAAAACCAAAATATCTCCGGTTCTGCATATCCAACGCACTGTGGAGTGGTGAAAACACCAGATAACGTGTTTCTCGCATTAAGTAGCTCTAAACTAGCGATCTCGATGATTCTGCATACTTCGGACAGAAGCCTCAAAAAGATTATCGCAGAAAATGCATATCTCAGCTTGAAACCTCACGAAAATCAAGATGACGCCGGTTCTGCATATCAAACGCACTGTGGAGTGGTGAAAACAACCAGATAACGTGTTTCTCGCATTAAATAGCTCGAAACGAGCGATCTAGGTGATTCTGCATACTTCTGACTGAAGTCTCACCAATATTTTCGCAGAAAATGCATATCTCAGCTTGAAACCCGACGTAAAAACCAAAATATCTCCGGTTCTGCATATCCAACGCACTGTGGAGTGGTGAAAACACCAGATAACGTGTTTCTCGAATTAAGTAGCTCGAAACTAGCGATCTCGATGATTCTGCATACTTCGGACAGAAGGCTCAACAAGATTATCGTAAAAAATGCATATCTCAGCTAGAAAACCCCACGAAAGCCAAGATATCGCTGGTTCTGCATGTCAAAAGCACTGTGGAGTGGTGAAAACACCGGATAAGGTTTTTCTCGGATTAACTAGCTCGAAAAGAGCGATCTCGATGTTTCAGCATACTTCGGACCGAAGTCTCACCAAGATTATAGCAGAAAATGCATATCTCAGCTTGAAACCCCACGAAAACCAAGATATCGCCGGTTCTGCATATCATACGCACTGTGGAGTGGTGAAAACACCAGACAACGTGTTTCTCGCATTAAATAGCTCGAAACAAACGATCTAGATTATTCTGCATACTTCTGACAGAAGTCTCACCAAGATTATCGTAGAAAATGCATATCTCAGCTTGAAACCCGACGAAAACCGAGTTATCTCCGGTTCTGCACACTAAACGTACCTTGGACTGGTGAAAACACCAGAAAACGTGTTTCGCGCATTAAGTAGCTCGAAAAGAGCGTTCTCGAAGATTCTGCATACTTCTGACAGAGGTCTCACCAATACTATCGTAGAAAATGCATATCTCAGCTTGAAACTCGACCGAAACCAAGATATCTCCGGTTCTGCATGTCAAACGTACACTGGAGTGGTGAATACACCAGAAAACGTGTTTCTCGCATTAAATAGCTCGAAAAGAGCGATCTAGATGATTCTGCATACTTCTGACAGAAGACTCACCAAGATTATCGCAGAAAATGCATATCTCAGCTGGAAACACCACGAAAATCAAGATATTGCCGGTTCTGCATATCAAACGCAGTGTGGAGTGGTCAATACACCAGATAACGTGTTTCTCGCATTAAATAGCTCGAAACGAACGATCTAGATTATTCTGCATACTTCTGACTGAAGTCTCACCAAGAGTATCGCAGAAAA